>JBAIZL010000002.1:20698566-20951066 GCA_036971475.1 Prosapia bicincta | reverse complement strand
GCCAAGGGTTTATTACGTTGAGACGCTAGTCAGAAATAGGGAGATAAGGGAGGTGACCTTAACACAAATCCGGGTCTCAGGGAAGCGTTTGGTAGAGTTGTTTCCTTTTGTGTAGAGTCTTAGAACTAAGAGGCAATATCTACGACGTTTCAGTAAACCTAATTATAGAAGGGTTGTTTATTCAAAGTGATATTTGTAAGCAGACTGCAATTTTTCAAAAAAACGTTTTCTACAACAATTGGGTGGATAATAAAGTAAAATTTAGTTTAAAAAAATAATAATTGCAGTGCTTATGAAGGCCTGCTTATGTTGACGCTTCTCAAAATGTCTCCATTTTCGAAAGTGTAACTATACCCTTTCACTATAACCATTTTATACCGTATCTGTGAAAGGTTTTAGTGAATGGGCTAATTTTGTTGGTGAAAGAGTATAGTTGATGTTTCAAAGATGAAGACATTCTGAAACGCGTCAACAAAGAAAAATGTTTTAATGTGAGGAAAGTCAAAAGAGGAAACTCAAATGTAAACCTATATTTTAAAAGGTAAGAAAGATGATCATATTAAGATTATAAATAAATTAAATTAAAGTAATGAATTATTATTTATAAAAACTGTAATAACATGAAGTGTCATTCACTACAAGATTTATAAAATGTATTTGAACTTGAGTGGATGAATAAAAGAATATTAATAACGGTTAAAATTTTATATATATATATATATATATATATATATATATATCGCAATATGTATTCTTGTGTATTAATAAAGAACTAAATCAAAATACAAATACAAGGATTATAACTGAGTTTACAGTTCAAAGCATTTCGTTGGCTAACAGTACCAACATCATCATGAATATTAAACATTTAAAGTTAACATATGTGCAAATTAGATCAAATAATTAGCTATGCCATATCACTTACAATGTTGTTAAAGTTTTATGTTGCTGCCCTAACATTACAAACACTGAATATATTATCAAATTTAGATTTTACTTGTATTTGTTCATTATTAGTATTATATTTATGTATTTCTAAAGCTTCATAAATATTCATTCTCTTATAATTGAATTGTAAACTCAATTATAATTCTTGTATTTGTATTTTGACTTAGTTCTTTATTAATACACAAGAATACATATTGCGAAATTTATATATATATATATATATATATATATATATATATATATATATATATATATATAACTTATATATATTATATAAAAAGTTTTAACCGTTATTAATATATTTTTTATTCATCCACTCAAGTTCAAATACATTTTATAAATCTTGTAGTGAATGACACCATGTTATTACAGTTTTTACAAATAATAATTCTTATATATATATATATATATATATATATATATATATGAGGCGTGTCAACTATTAGTAGGAATGGAAAAACTAACAAAGTAAAAGAATAAACTTTTAATATCACACTTTATACTATTTTTCCAAATAATCCCCATTCAAATTGAAGGACTTTTCTATCGAGTCACGGAATTTTCTAAATGTGTAGTTTATGTTACATTATTTATATTAATTGTAATTATTTAATAAAATGTAACTAAAAATTATTTTTGTTCAAATGTTGACTTTAGTTAAAATTGACTTTTTATTCATATTTTTGTTGATGTTGCTTGTTTACTTCATATACTTTTGTACTGTATATATGGAAGGTACGTACAAATCACGTTGAGGCAGGCGTATAACTAAAATCAGCCTTTGCTAAGCAACAGGTCGATGATGGTTTCGGGTATTCGAGCACATCTTTTTATTGTGGAGTTTCAATAGGTTATGCTTTACCCTTTTAATTCACGACTCATCCCCTGTCAGAAAACGTTTCCAATTACAACATCAAACAAAGCCATGTGTTGAAATCACTAACGCTTGAGAGTTTTCAAACAATTATTTTAATTAAATTTATTGTACCGAATAAAACAATGTTCTGAAAAATGGATCTATATTTTTAAAATGTTTCAGAGTTATATTTTAATCACTTTCAACTATTCGGGTTGATGTGAGTAATTATTTCGTTTGTGACTTTTATTGAAATCGATTGTAAGACGAAATTCAAACGCTACAGAGACTCCAGGGCAGCAAAAAAATGGGAGCAAATGTATACAGAACAATCGGGCAGATGGTGGGTATAAACAAACAGATGGTTACCTCTAGTCCTTTTGTCAGCCCACTGAATGCCGTTCTACCTCAGTGAAAACAATACTGCGGAGCTAAAATATGGTTTCTACAAAGTGACGTCACTTAAGAAAAAGTGAAACTCTTTTCCCCAGAGTCACAAATAGCAGGTAAGTAGTAGAATGGCGACATTAACAAAGTATGATTCGGAAAAAATGAAATTCGATGGAGAACAACATGGTGAAAGTCCGAAAGTAGTGATGTAAGCCTCTATATCACGCACCTACGATCACGCATCACACACACACAGACACCCCCCCCCACACACACACATACACCTTCTTAGTAAAGTATATACGTAAACAAGATTAAGGAAATTGGGAGGCCCATTTGACTGAATTGGTTCCCTGATGATAAAATAAGTGAGTATACGACGGGAAATACTATTCTTGAAATAAAACTGTTTGAAATCCAGATTGTAACTATTATTAAAGTTAGTACTAAGCAATACCTCCTTACATCTGAGTACGATTTTCAGGAAGCCTTAATATCCTATGACTGATGCTCTATTCAAGTTTCAATGTAGAAAGTTCATAGAACAGTAATAATCTTCAAGGTCAGGGTTTACGTCATATACTATGGAAATTTTATTTCTACATTTAATAAATTCCGTTGAATTCACATAAAGCTAACATTACTCGACCAATCCCTAAAATTAATAAAGACACAACAACGTGACGCTGCTTCAGTCTGCTTCTGTTCGGAAGTTTTTATCATTCACCATTCCTACTCAGACAAAGCCTTCAAAATTTTGCCAAATAGGTTATAGTGTCACAGTATTATAGACATATAATACATTTTAGTTTTCTATACTCGTCACACTGCCCCCAACCGTGAAAACATCACCTACTGCGGTTTCTGAAAACATGCGACTATCTAGATTTCCGGTATTGCAACTATGATCATACTATTGCCACCGTCCTTTCACTATAAAATCAAACAATAAAATATGTTTACCGTGCCTTTTCGTATTATTTCTTTATGCTGAACTTGAAAAAATCTATAATAAATACAGATGTTTTCAAAGTGACTAGTACAATTTTTCCCCCTTGCGCAGATTAATGACGGCTTTAAAGCGTTAACTGTTCTATTTTGGGTTTAATTTTAGAACAATAGGTCTTCATAATACTCTAAATAAACTGTTTTTTGCAATTTAATTCTCAGTACTTAATGTTCAGTTGGTTAGTGGTGTTAAGTCTGTAGAAAATGTTAACAAATATATTCGGAAAGCGTTAGCAAGTATATTCCCTTATGTATTCAGTTAGTTAGGAATTATTTAATTATTGTTTAATCGGTGAATTCAATATGATTACCTCAAGAAAATTTAAAATCATTTCCTCAAATATTTCTGATTTCTTTGCACTTTTCCTATTTTTTAAAACACAACATTTACTCATTCTTCCATTCAACAATGTATTTTACTGAAGGATTCTAAGGGTTATTTAATTTCCTCCCTCGTCCTAACGCTATAGCAAGTGTTAATAATTGCTATAGACTACTATCTTCTTCGATAGAAAGAATGGTTTCCTTTGCAAGGAATCCAGATTTGTTTATTCTGACAATATGCTTACTTCGCTATCACTACACTTCCATCATAATGTCCGAAGTTAATGGTCAGAAGTTTCGTCGTCTCTTGAACTAACTTTGTCTAAGAACATTGTATCATTGCCGTGTCCATCACAGCGATTGCCTTATAAAACTTTGTCACAATCTTACTAGTTGACTTGGGTTTGCAAGGGTATGGCATTCTGAAACGTGGTGTAGTTTCAACGGAGGCTAATGGAGACTAAATGGAGCCGCCCTAAATTTCCAATCTGATGAATAGACTACGGATGACTGTTCATACCGAACGAATCCTCTGCCCCTCCCCGAATCCAACCTTAAACCCTTGGCTCCCCAACTCAGTCACGAGGAGGCTTGATATACTCCCGTGGTATCAGTACATACCAGCTGGACCGTAAGGCCTAGATACAGGCAATCATCTTGATCTGTAGTCTGTAACCAGTGATTTGTCACCCCTTCCAGAAGTAGAACATTATGAAGTCCCCGGTTCTCCGTACCATCAGAATACCCTCGGCTAGTTTAGTCGAACTATTACTCACCCACGGTTAACTTTACTTAAGGTGGTACTCAGGATAAAGGTCTCCTGGTTAAAACTAAACTGAAAATTTTACTGTTTTGACTCGGCCGGACAGTATGCCCTACAACTACTTAGTGGTTAGTGTTGACTTTACACTGGTGATTGACACGTTTTGACGAGTGTCGACGACCTTTTTAAATAAAGTATTATTTTTCACGTGTATTGGAACAATATACAGTATTACACTGTATATTACAAAAATTAGATCTTATTTATATCTGTATATTGTGTTGTACGAGTTTTTAGTTCATAAAATGTTTTTTCAATCTTTCCTAATATAAATTGAATGTATTTTACAAATTGTGATTCAACAAGGTCAGATCTTTTTGAGCTATAACTTATTTCTTTAAAAATTAAAAACCATCGTTTTATTCTGTTATAGGCAAAAATTGTTTTCTAAAGAAGGGCAATGATTTTTTGCCATTTATTCATCAAAGTAATTCAATTTATCCCCTCTCTGTATTAATTTCCCCTGATAGCAGTTTTATTCCCTCAGGAACTCTGGACTTTCTCTTCTACTAGTGTCAAATCCTGATGAACAAACTATTTGTTTATTAACCTTGCCTTAGTGATATCTGCAATTTTATAATAATTCTACTTTACACTCTTTCAGTTCAAAATATTATATAGTAGAAAAGCATCTTACCCCCCCCCACACACACACACACACGCGCGCGCGCGCTGGCACATGCACGCACACCCAGATTAGATATTGTAGTAAGTTATCTAAACGAGAAGATTTTTTCATCAAGTACAATTCTCAACTGAGAAAAACGTATCACAGTAAAATCTAAGTCTTGTGGGAGTGAATATCCCCTCCTAGATATAGTAAGACCTGCATTTCTCAATAAAGTTATCAATATCCCATTTTGCGTTTTTTCTTTCTTCTTACAACAACGATCGGCTTTCCCACTACTTAAACTTCTTATTTTACGTCCTATTTTACCCTTATTTGGAATCGCCTAGATATCTTTTTTTATTTATTAAAGACATTTTTTCTAGACGAATGCAATGTTTATTCTGTTCTGGATAAGGTGTCACATTTTCTCTCGAGACTTTACTCTTTTTGTCTCTTACATTTTCTTCATGCGTAGTGATCTCGATTCCTCATCTTTGTCCCATAACGGAGACATCTCCACATCCTCGAAGTAGTCGTATCGAACCACCAGTGTCGAATGCCTTGTACGTTATTCGTATAGGAAGGCACCTAGTTCTCTTCCCCCAACACGGTTTATCTTCGCCAAAGACGCCCTTTATTTTTGGTCTTGAACCTTACCAAAAACTCATCTCAACTAGGAGTGAATTATGGTCTACTTTTATAACTCTATTCATTCGTTCAATTCCTTCTATTAGTTCATAGTCTCCTTATATATATATATCCTCGTATATCTTATTCAAATTTTTAATCGTTAATAAAACACATTTTATTCATCCACTCAAGTTGAGATAGATTTCCTTAAACTTGTAGTGGATGACAATTGATGTTATTACAATTTTTTTTAAATGTGTAACATTATTTTCACGTAATGTTGCATATTAAATACAGAATTAGAAAACAAAAGTGACAAAAAAATATTAAAATGTAAAGTAGTATAAAAAAAATTGTAAATTATAAATTAAAGTACATGGTTAAGCCTGACATCTGTGTTTAGAAACTAGAACGACTAATGTGCGCAGCACGGGTGCGCAATAGTCAAGATACTCGCGTGTTTACATAGTGTGGTTCTCTTTCGTCTCCGATATGTAAAGTAAGATGGACCTTATTGAAGGCGAAGAGCAAGGAACGCCTTTTGTTTTCCATGTAGTATATTTTATTTAAAATTCACGTTTTTTGATAGAAGAAATGTTGCTGCCTTAAGACACACCGCTTGGGCGAGATTCCGAATACCGAGAGGACTTATACAACACGCAGAATGACGAGATCAGTACTGGAACGATGTTTGCTACTACTGCTTGGTTAAAATACAGCTAATTCCTAACTTCAAAACATAATTGTATAAAAAGGATAACATTTAACATTAACTTCAATCGTTTGCGTCAAGACAATGCCAGTTTTTCAGTTTAACGAGAGAAAGTGTAAATTCATTTGTGTGATGCAGTAAATTTTTAAAGTCAAAAAGACAAATGAAATGTATTATAAATATGAAAAGCAATTTCCAATGGATGTTAGTCACTCTGCCATAGATTTTTGTACGTATAAAGGTCTGTTAAGTTGATTCTGTAAAATTTGTAAAATGTGCAAGTAATGTAACATTTCAAGCGCAAAATTCATTTGTATTTCCATGTTTATTTGTTGAAGTAGAATTTGATTTATGTAACTCAATGTTTGTAACTCAACATTTGTTTAAAATTATTTATTTAACACATTATCTTAGTTTTCAATTAAACATTTGACATTGCAGGTCAACTAATTAATTGTGTAACAAATACTGCAATATTAAACATCATCATTAATTCCTTAAGAATTATTGTCCAAAAATAATACATTACAGTATGAATAGTGAACGATTTTAGTTTTATGTGGGAGAAAAACATTTTACAAAAGGCGCAAGATGACTATAGTTATATCAGTTCATTTGGGTTAACTTGAGTGATAACTTATGATGTCATGAAACAGCTGACTTTATGTCATAGGTTATGTGGTAAAAGAGCTGTTTTAACTAATAGGTTATGATATTTAATTTATTGAATTGTAATTATTCAATAAGAAGTAACTAAATTAAAATTTTCCTTTTTTGACCTAAGTAGAAGTTGACTTTGAAAAATGTTTGTTTAAATAGTTGGTATAGGGACAAAACTAGTGCCATCCACTTCAATGTTACGGATAGATGAGCAAACATATTTGACATTCTTTGGTTGTAGTTTATATTGTAAATTCCGATACACTACATTCCACATCTTTCTCTTGTAAAACAGTGTTAGTAGCTCTCGGAATTCATTTCATAGCGTTAACGTGTAGACCAGTGTTTTCCAACCTTTTCCAGCTGGCGACCCATCTCTCCTTATTGGAATATCGCAACAGTCCAACGGTTCCTGGTGGGTATAAACAACAGTATTTATATCGTATTCCTTCTTTATATATAATTTACCATCAAATATTGTAAACAAAAATACACAGACTCGCACACACACACACACACACACACACACAAATATATATATATATATATATATATATGTATATATATATATATATATATATATATATATATATATATGTATATATATATATATATATATATATATATATATATATATTATTTGTTGCCATGTGAAAATGTTACCATTAAAATACAATATGATTTGCTTCGATTTTTCTGATTAATTTTCACGACCCATTTGGAACTCTCTCGCAACCCATCGGTTGGGAATTGCTGGTATCGACCATTACAATACATAGAAATCGCTCCCACTCTGTTAATTTGTTAGTTTCCGGTTAATTAGGTGTCGTTCGTGACGGGGGTTTGACTCGGGACCCTCAAATAATCCACAGAGCAAAAATGAGATTAGCACAACCTCACCCTACTAACATTAGAACGCGGAGGTTCTTAGATGCACAATATTAACACTTCTCCACCCAGACTTGAAAGTTTTATTCATCAAACATTACCTCCGACACCTAACAAAAAAAATTCTAGAAACAGGCCCACGCACATACAAAGTCCACACTTATATCCTCACTGGGAAAGTTCGACCTCATCCTCCACACATACAGACTGCCGCTGTCCCTACTGACGGTAAAATGCAAATAAAATGCACTACTAATATTAGTTTGCATCACAGTAATGTTCCAGGTGACGCAGGGGCATATCCTCAGGGCTGCAGCTTAACCCTCAACGGAAGTTGTAAGTTTGAATTACATGCGATTTCAGGTTCGAGCATGGCAGTGGAAGAAGAGTTGCACGTCGTTTTTACCATAGCCTCACTAACAAGAGGCCATGTACTTTGTGAAGTATTACCACTCATTATCCCTTATCACGATAGGGATACTAACAGCATGGACGTGTGAAATGGAGGCAGCCTAATAGGTATAACTGTTATGAAGACTGGGCGGGTTTTAGGCCAAGACCCGGGTCCCAATTGGCCGAAATGTTTGTTTAATTACCGAAACAAAGGCCTGAATGCCTTTCGATACCCTCAGTTTCGTTGTGACGTCTCACAGCGGTGTGCAAACTTAGGTTCTTTTGTGGTGCGTTGTTTAAAAAAAAAGCAGTTTAAGTGCTTCTAGCTTTGGGTTACGCGCAGTTTCTATGATATGTAATAAAGGGCTGTCAAATACGGCAATTATGGGAAGGGGCCTTTGTTTCGGATGCTTCGGGCGCTCTGAGCCAGCTTTTAAAAGGTTTTCAAGATATATTTCGGCACGCAATTTTTGTGAAAGAAGAAATACAGTGTTATTAAGTAACAACGAGTGATATCACCGAGAAACCACAGGGGTATTAATTCAGTTCAATGAGAAATATTCCTGAAATAATTTTTTTAACTTCATAATTTTTAATTAAGCTCGGTTTCTTCTCCTTTGAAACTAGATACATTTATTTCCACTCCGTTATAAAACCTATGCTTCAAGTTGTATTTCAGCAAAACTCATCCCGGTCTAATTGCCTTCAAATAATAATTATAATATTAATTATAATAATAGTCTATAATTTTCTCCCTTGTTTAGACCAGCTTATCTTTATGACTTTCCCATACTTCTTTTTATACTTATTTATAGTGTGAAACACGTAACCGTGTACTTGGCTTTGAAAACACGGTACTACTTCTCGTGTACTACTTCTGAAAACAAGTTACATATTACATCAATAGCTTCTGCATCCAATCCGTCTACACATATTTAAAGAAGGTTTGTTATTTCATACCGATGCTAATTTATCATCGAATGTATCTAATATCACCGTTTCATGCAAATCAGTGTTTTGACAGTCCTTATCAGGTTTGTAGGAAAGTATTCATACTGGCCCTCTATGTTTCATCTGGCCTATTGCGATCTCTCAAGACCAAGTGCACGGTTACGCGGTACGCACTACACTCTTCTTCTTACAAGAGGTGTAACTGTTAATCACCTCATTATGTCTCTGATAGAGAGTAGGTCCACTACAGGCTTTTACGCACACGATACACGTGATATCTTTACCAGGTGACTTTATCTCCTTATTGGTTCTCCCCTTTATTCATAATTCTTCCTATAATTTGTAGCTGATCTCTCCCTTTCTCTCTCTTGCTGTGATTCAAGTACATCATGTTGTTAATTATCTCTGAAGATGAATAACAAGTATTTTAAGGATGCACATGCGATTTTTAAATAGTTCTTAGTTAGTTCACACTTTTCTGATATATATCTTCCTCTAATCGCTAATAAAATGCTTCCTACTCAAGCACTCGTGTTAACATTTATATTTCTTAAACTTATAGTGGACTACACTTGTTATTAATACAGTTCTTACAAATTATAAAATAATTAATTAAATTTAAGGAATTAATTTTAGTTCTGTACGAGAGAAAAACTGTTCACAAAAGGGGTAAAGTATGGAGTATAGTTATTTCGTCCTATTTGGCTCAAAATAAGTTATAACATATTATGTACGAAACTAATTATTATAATTTCATAAAACAGCTGATTTTATGTTATAGGTTATGTAATAGAACAGCTGTTTTAACGCGCAGGTTATGTTATTTTATATATAATAATTGTGCTTATTTAATAAAAAGTAACTAAAATAGATTATTGTTTTGTTGACCCAAGTAGGAATTGAATCTAATTTTTTATAACTTGTTTTATATTTATTTGGCACACTTCTCGATTTTAATGTATGTTAAAGTTTTTGCACGGAGTGGCCTCACTGTGACACAAGTTTTGAAATGTAACAATAACAGTAATTATTCTATAAGGATTATAGTCTGTGTACAACATCTGTTCGTGCAAAGCGTAATTAGGTTCACAATAAAACTCTTCTAAGCCGAGAAAATACTGGCTTAACACTGTTTATTGAGTATTTAGTATTTTCTTAAATTGAATATGTAAATTCAGGTTTTTACAGTTTTTTAGCAAATTTAAAATTATTAATAAACTCTTAGCAGGAGATTCAAATACTAATTTCAAGATAGTTTCCAAATGAAACCTGGTTTGTGAAATCTATAGGAATATATCATAATTGTAACTCTCAAAGAGAGACTATATGAATTAGCTACAACTTGTATTCAAGAGATGGTCGTTGTAACAGAGAGTGAAGTTTATAACGAGCCTTCAGTGAACTTTCGTAGGCTGATTATGTCTTGGTAAATTGTCTTTTACGAATATAAAAGTTTTAAGTTTTCCTTTAAGAGTTTCTTATCTCTAACTTTCTTAAACAAATGCCTCTCTTTACTTTTACTAAAAATAATTTCCACTGCTCTATTTGAGTTTATAATATTTTTAAACTAAAAAGATATTTATATAAACCATTTTGTCAATCTGTGTCGTTTTTTAATTCATTCTTCTAGTTCACACTCTCCCTATAAATATCTTGTAGAAATTTTCAATCGGTAATAACATAAATTTTAGTCATGTACTCAAGTTCAAATACATCATTTTATACTTGTAGTGGATGTCATTTGATTATAATACATTTGGTCAAATTTAAATTCGGTAATTAGATTCAATTAATTAATTTGAGTTTTATATAGAAGACAAACTTTTCAAAATAGGGCAAGGACTGCAATGTAGTTATTTCGTCACATTTGGCTAAAAATAAGTTATAACATATGATTTCATAAAACAGCTGATATCCAGTTATAGGTTATGTGGGAGGACAGCTGTTTTAACGCATAGGTTATGTTACTTTATTTACATTAAATATAATAAAATTTAACTTAATAAAATTTAACTAAAATAAAATGTTTCTTTGTTGATCTAAGTAGAAATTGACTTGAATTTTAAAAATACTTATTCGTTTAGGGTTCAAGTGAAGTAAAATGACAATTATTTTTAAAATGTTTTCAATGGGTATGAATTAGATGCCAACCATCTTCCCCACGAGTATCAAAACCCACTCAAAGAAGGAAATTTTGGCTGATCTACTGACAAGTCTAAATTATCCATTGATAAACTGGTTGCCTAAAATAGTCTGCAAAGAAAACATTTTAAATAATGATTTTTGATATTAACTTGACTTCATGTTCAGCAAATGTTGTAGGCAGACTATTTTTTATTAATTTTATAAAACTAATAATGTCTATTAATAAAGAGATTTTACAAGGATGCTAGAAATGGTATGATGGTTAATTATTTATCTTTAAAATTATCTTATAAAAGATAATAATATTATCTTTTAATAATTTAGACGCCGTAATATTTTAACAGGAAATTTAATGGGTCAGACGTGGGTGCCTGCATTCGTATCAGACGAAACGTAGGAGCATACCTGTAGCATTTTACACATTAAATAATATGCATTTGCTTTGTGTATTTAAAATAACAAATGTTCATTTTATTCAATTATATGTGTATTTTATAAATATTTTCTTTACGTACGTATTACATAACTATTTATACTGCAAACATTCGTAAACCAATATATATATATATTCTAAACACACGAACAAGGTAGATATGAAGGTAAACAATATAACATGAATGGAACCATACGAGTTGTTACACTTCAAATTTGGAACACAGTTGGTGCTTCAAATGTAACATACACGGAAGCTAGCATTTTTCTGTAAGATTATATAAAAATTAAATTAATTTATGAAATATGGAATGTCAATGTAGATTAACTTAATATGTATTTAAGCTTGGTATTGTTACGGGTGAATGCCTAAAAGGCCAGGATTATAATAATGTTGACATGAATAACAAATATAATTCATTTTGCTCAACAAATATTGATTAACGAGGTATAGTTATTTACAATGACATATTATTTAGAACCAAATATAGGACTTCATATCGGAGGGTGGTAACACTGTCTAAAAGCAAAAACAATGTTTTCATTTTACTTAAGATTTTTTAAGGTAAACCTAAATATAACATAAAACCTAAAAATATAAACACATATACCTAAAAATACACATGTATTCCTGAATATAAAACATAAATTCCTAAATAAACAATACATTTAATTGAAATATATAATTCAATAGATTCTTAAATACAGACACATATAGACTTGCATATTTAGCTACATATGTGTATTTTAAATATTTATATTTGGCTACTCATTTTATAGTGGACACAGATTCAATGAAATAGAAAATACGAAGTTATTAAAAGAATTTAAAAAACGGGTGAAAGATGAATATATATAAAACATTAGAAATGTATAAACATAACGTTAAAGAGAGACTATTCGATGCAGAATCAAAGTGAGATCATGACACCAAATTATTTGTAAGGTCATTGATGTTATAGAAAAAATACATAAAGTGCAATACGTATACAAATATGGTTGTTTGTAGTACATTTGATTTAATTATGGTAAAAGTATTTTTTTACATAAATAATTTTCCTGAAGATGCTGGTACTGTTTTATTGGCGAAAACCTTTGAACAAAATAAGTATTAAGGCTATTCTTTTTTTTAATATTTTTAATTTATTAATTATTTTACAAGAAAACTTATCACCATATTTAATATTTAACATATATATATATATATATATATATATATATATATATATATATATATATATATAAGAGAATATATGTAAATAGGTATGAATAAATGGGTATCTTAAGGTTAATATGCGTATATTAGGAATGTATAGGGTATATTCAATATTATACGTTTATAATTATGTATATATGAGGATATGTAGGTATATACGTGTATGTTATGCAATTATATATATATATATATATATATATATATGTGTGTGTGTGTGTGTGTGTGTGTGTGTGTGTGTGTGTGTGTGTAATTTGGTATACATGAGTGTATTATGGTATAAATGTGTATCGTTAGGGTAAACGTGAAACGTAAGTACGTATTGGGAGTATTTACTTATACAAGTTTATATTTAAGTATATATATATATATATATATATATATATATATATATATATATATATATATATATATATATATATATATAGGTATATATGTGTTTATTTAGGACTATATGTGTATATGAAGGTATTTCATGTTTTTAAGTAAATTTATATATATATATATATATATATATATATATATATATATATATAAGTATACTAAATAAGGTACATACAGATAAAACCAGAGAAAAAATGTTTTCTTAAATACTATTAACAAAGTTAATATAGAAGTGTAGTAGATAATAAGTGAAATCATCAGACAGCATGTATTGGGAGTATTTACTTATACAAGTTTATATTTAAGTATATATTGTTTAAGTATATTGCTCAACCCCTTTATGTACAGCACTGTTTTTATGAATTATGTATCAAATCTTACAATCCTTCCTCCAAGTGAATTTGCAAAGTGGATCTTAAATAAAGCCCATAAATAAGAAAAGGTACTTCAGTTTACTAGCATTCTTACTGACTTTTAAAAATTATTAGTCAGTTAATTACTTAATTATTATTAAGTTTACCAAAATATCAGCTGAAACACAGCTCCAAGTATTAAGTTCTGCAAATAGTTCAAATATAATAAATAAATAACAAAATTTAAAAACACATTTGTACCAGTTAGATACAAGAGTTATATACTAACTCAAATATTTTCAAGTTCATTTATAAAGTTAAATATAATGGGATTAAAGTGATTGCTCTAAAATTAATCGTTATACGAGTATAAGGGCGTTATATAAGGTTGGGATGGTCAACTGGCTAAACAATTTAACTATAATAACAAATAAGAGACGATCACAAATCTCACAAATTATTCATTTATTTTATCAGACACGTTTCAATGACAGTTACCATCATCAGTGGGTTTTTCTACTACAAACTTCAACTTTCAACTTAAGTGAATGTAATGTTACATTCTATATTCCAACGGATGCATGGTCACTGCAGTTAATAACAATACTTAGGGCTAAGCTCAAAGCATAGGTAGTGTAGTTTACATTATATTTAATAATTGTTTTCTTTTAAACCCTTTCATGTTGCTACAAAAACCTTCCTTTAATTAATTTATACTTACTATGTTTTGGTTCACTGAGAATTATAAAAACAAATGCAAATTTCTATTTCTGTAAAATCTCATCAATTTCTCTTCCGAGTGCTGTGGTCGCTGCACGCGCTATCTCCTTATTATCTTGCTCACTGGAATCCCTGGCTATGTCTCGGGTCTAATCTTCTTTCCCTGACCCTGGTCGAGCAATAATCCATTACAGTTTAATGTGCTCAGTCGACAATTGTGAGAATATATTACTTCAAAACAAAACAAAATCAACTCACTTGACACTTATTATTATCTCCTGACAATTTATCACCTAATATCTAAGACTGTTATTATGTTGTACAACGTCCGTAATTAAGAATGTACACAAAACGTGGCCGAGTCCTTCTAAGCACAATTAGACGCTAAGTTTTAGGTATATCTGCCCCCAAGTGCTCATTTTACTTCGTTTTAATTTCTTATTAAATGTAACATTTAGCAATTCCTTGATAAATAATATATTTTCTTACACGGCTCAATCTATTCGAAATACATTGCCTCTCAGTCCTAAACTTAAACGTTTGCATTCTTTGTAAACAGTGTCACCTTTATTTAAACACAGCTCAAACGGGGGCATAATACTTCCGCTGTCCTAATGTTTTATTGACTGTTATAAATCTTATATTTTTTACATATATTTTTAAAGTTTTTGTAATTGCGTTTGGTGTATAGTGTTGTAACGTAATCACTCCAGGATTTATTTCCTAAAACATTAAAGTTTAACAAAACACGGCGCTGTGTAGGCAATATAGCGATAGAGCTAAGCGTGTAACAGTAGATCAGTGGAAACAGTAACGATTCAAAGCTGCAGAAATGAATAGAAGGATTTACGACAGTTATTATGTTACATATAATTATTTATTTTATATTTTATAAATTTATAATATTATTATTTAAATTTAATTGTTGAAATGAAATTTATGACAAGTAAATTAAAATAATCACCATGTAAAGTTACCATGTATATACATTTTTAAATGTCAAACCTATTTCATTTACATTAATTACACTCAAGTTATTATGACAATCTGAATTAAATTATTAAAAAATAAATTAGGTCTACTCACTCAAATTTGATTAATAATCAAATTATATATCTATAGAGTAGAGGAATATAAAGAACGTATTGTATAAAAGAAGACAAAATGGGTGAAACCATTCAAAAGGAATTTGTAAATAATTAAGGTCATTAAAAACCAGTATTCATTCGCTTGGATTTGTATGAGAAATTTTTTTTTACTCAGTTCCTATAAACATATTGGCAGTTAGCATGAACATAAAAAGGAAGGGGCAGAACAGGGGGATGTACCATATTGTAGAGGCATTAGCCGCAACACAAAATTCCTTTTAATTTGTTTGGAAATTAAATATTTATTAACAGTAAAAGCGCTACATACATATGTTTAGAGGCTTTAAGTGTTGTAATTTTAGTCTGTATTTTCTTTGCTCTTAAATATTTAAATACGTTTGGAGCAGCTAAATCTAAAACAACTGCCGATTTTATGAAGTTAAAATGTTGACTTTCTCAAAGCACTCAAATTTCGCAAAGGAGAGATAATCATGAATATACAAAGTTTACACGAATTTCTCAAAATTTTCTTCCACTTAATGTTTTATGATTTATTTTACTAAAAAGGCCTATATTGATGTCATTTGCTTTCTTGTTTTTTCTCCCTTTCTCGTCTCCTAATCTCCGTACCCTCTTCTCCTACTGCTCCTCGCCCATTTTCCTTCTGTCTATTCCTTTTCACTCTTTCCTTTTTTATCATTCTTGCTCTTCCCTTCCTCTCCTTATGCTCTCTCCTTCTCTTTCTCCCTTTCTCGTCTCCTACTCTCCATCCCATCTTCTCGTACTGCTTCTCCCCCATTTAACCCCTCTCTATTCCTTTTCTCCCTTTCTTCCTTTTTAACCTTCTTGCTCTTCCCTTCCCCTAACTACGCTCTCTCCTTCTATCTCCCATCCCCCACTGTCATTCAATTCGCCCATTTCCTATGTCGGCCTTCTCTCTTCCTGTAACCATCTACCCTTCTCTTTCCTACTCTCTCTCCTTCTTTTTCTCAATTTCTCGTCTCCGATTCTCCATCCCCTCATCTTCAACTGCTTCTCGCCCATCTCCTCTCTGGCTATTCCTTTTCTCTCTTTCTTCTTTTTTATCCTTCTCTGTCTTCCGTTCCCCTCCCTACGATCTCTCCTTCTATCTCGCATATCGCATTGTCATTCCACTCACCCTTCTTCCTATATCAGCCTTTTCTCTCCCTGTCACCATCTTCCCTTTCCCCTCCTCCTATCTTTCACTCACTTATCTTCACTCCTATCTTTCCCTATCCCCGCCTCACTCCTTCTCTTTCTCCTCGCATCTCTCCTCATTTTATCTTACTCTCTTCGCCCATCTCCATATCTTCACCAAAGCACTATCTCTTCATTCTCCCTACCTCATCTTTCTCTCCTATTCTCTATATAACCCCTCTCCCACTGCCTTTCAACTCCCCCTCTGCATAAGTCGTCTCTCTCCTCCTATTACTTTTTCCCCTGCCCTCACCTAACATCTCTCCCTTTGTCTCCCTCTTCCTTCCTATCTCCTCTTCCTCTCCATGTCCCTCTCTTAACTCCATTAGCACTATCTGCGCTCACCTCCTCTTTAATTCACGTCTATCTATTATCTCTCTTCTCCTCTCACTATCTCATTAGCTCCCCCTCCCCCTCTCTCCCTCATATCACCCTCATCTATTATCTCACTCCCTGTGTTCCGCTATATGTGTTATCGCGTAATGCCCTTGTGTACATGCTATAAATATATTTAAAAAAACAGAGAAACAGAACGTTCAGATGTCTTCTTGGATAAATTTCATCAATAATTGTTTTCATTTAATATTGAAAAAAACCACTTAAAGAAGAAAACTAATATTTACGTTGTGTTGCTTAAAAGTGCGAGGCCCACTAAGACTTGGTAAAATGTCCAAGAAGGGAAAATATTTATCAATAACTTTCAAAACGTATAGGTTGATGCGAAGTTTACCGCAAACCCGTATGTGGTGCAACGTAGTGACCGGCTTTCCCCTTAGGCATTGATACCCTGAGTCTGGACCACTAATAGGCAGCCCATCTATTTAAGGAGACTGTACCAGAGGCCGAAACAAGCGAATATAAACGCACTATATTTAGTGGAACTCAGCGAAACATTTCAGTTAACAAGCAACAACAGGAGACCTGCCATCAGGATGACGCAGAGAGGGAGCCTCCCACATCCCATTTAGATCTCGGTCTTCACGAATACAGCCAAGCGTTTGCTTTGTACTTTGTACTGATTAGGGAACTCTCCTTAACAGACGTCAGGAGTATCCAAGGATGAGGATACAAATAGGTAGGGTGACGCTGTGGCCGCTGATGAAAGAAAAGGTTTTCTGTTACTATTCTGGTAACAGATAACTTCAAACAGGAGACATGTTTTTGTTGTTAAATTCCATCTGTCATCTGACCTTGTAGTTTGCACATAAACACTTGAACCTATCATAATATATCAGTAGAGTTGACGTGGGATACATTTCCCGAAACAGCTGACCTCATTAAACAACTAAGTAAGTGCTACTATAAGGAAGCGTCGCGCATTAATATATGTCCAAGTGTTTAAGTGTAAATGTTTGCACTGAATAACGACAGACGAGAGAAGGAATACGCAAAATTAACCCAGAATTGACACCAGAAATAAAACTTATAATGGACGGAATTTGTCGTTAGAAGTATTAAAAAACAGAAATAAAAGAAAAACTGAAAGGAACCTGTGATTAGAGAAATAACAAAAAGAAAAAATGGAGTCCCTAGTTAAACAGGTATGAAAGTTAAAAAAAGAAATTAAACTTGAAAGAATCTTTGGCTAAAGAGGTATTTAAACCCAAAATGTAATAGAAAAAGGGCAGAAAATATAGTTAAAGGTAATTAAAACAAACAGAAATTAAAGGAAAACTAAACGGAACATGTGATTAGAGAAGTAATAAAATGAAATATCGTATTAAAGACGTTCTAAAATATACAAAAGGGAATTTAGCGCTACAGAGGTAATTAAACACGAAATAAATGGAAAAATTGACGGAAAAATTGGTTAGAAATGCATTAAAGCCGTAAATAAAACGGAAACTGAAAGAAAATGTGGCTTTAGAGGTGATAAAACGATAAATACAAAGGAAATTGTACTTGCAGAAAAAATAAATCTGAAAGTATAACTAAATCTAGACAGAAGTTGTGAATAAAAGACATGAAAACCGTGGTTAGCCTAATATGTAACTAATATCAATATCCTGCCATTGATTTTTCATTTTGAAATAGAAAAAATCAATTGTTATTGGAATATTCTCTTTTAAAAATATTATGCATTTATTCTCGTACTTAGCGATTTTTATGTGTTAATATTTTGATATTTTAGTTTTGTTCAATTCATACTATTAGTCCACACATTCCTTATATACATGTTGTTCAAATTTTTAATAGTTAATAATATACTCTTCCTTTAACAATTTAGGCACACGTAAACAAAATATTACAAAACGTCAATTAATATATTGTATGATTTGAATTGGTGTCACCAACTCAGTGTGTTGACACCTATGAGTGTTAACTTATGACGTACCGAAAAAAAACTAGTTTGAAAAAGTGAGTGGGGGCAATAAATTACGCCCCTTGCGTGCCTAACTAGCCAACAGAAATTAACTGAAATCTGTCTGAAACTTTTGTTCCTTAAAGATTTCATTGTGTGAAACAATAATAACCAAATGTATATTTTCAAATTAGGCAATGTAATCTTACAAGACACGAGAAAGTAAAGGGTGAGATTGCCTTGGTCAGTGATGCCTCTAACAAAGGGATTTCATTCAGTTAAGGGCTTTCGTGCTATAAATGGAATATGTTCTGGAGGAGAGGAAACTGAAGCAACGTAACCAAAGAAACAATCATTAAGAAGGCTCTACGACTGAATTGTCATTCTGTGTTATTTCCACGCAACTCAATGAAAAATATTTACAAGGTATATGACGTAATGAGGGGCAATATTTAAAAAAATAGCTAATTTGTTGGCTATGTTGTGTATATTTCTTAATAAAATGACTTTAATGTTTAGTCTTGACAAGGACCATGAACGTTGCTTGAAGTGGTCGAAACATTGACAGAGCTTAATGGAGCCTTTGGTTATTGACCATTTTTACGTTATGATCCTTAGATGTGTTTCTTCTTTAAAAAGCCATATCCTTACCTTTTTCTTAAAACAGGCCAGTTAATTACCCCCTAGAATTCACCATAGTAATTCTTGTGATCAGAAGACCTTATGGCTAGTTTTTGTAATGATGTCTCGTACTTGAGCAGAAACACATCTTCTGTTGGTAATAAGCCCAATGAATAAGCGTCGGTCCAATTTTTAAAAAGACTATTGTATATAATATGGTATGAAATGTAACGTTGCTTTGTAAAACAGTTGAAAATGGCGTCTGGAGCAGCATAGCCCTAAGGAGAACATGTATTATATATCCTCTATGCGTGTATTTATTGTCTTAGTGAGGTTTATTTTCCACCAGTTTTCGTGCAGGAGTAGGGAATTAATTCCGAGAAATATGACGTAAGTTGTTTCTACACCCGAGGGAATTTCAAGACTTAAAAGCAAACAAACAAGTAATATAATCAAGAAACTTTAACGTTAATTCCTACTAGCACAAACAAGAAAAAAATATTTTAGTTAATTTTTATTAATAATTACAATTAATATAAATAAAGTAGCGTAAACTATGCTTTAACAGCTGTTCTGTCACATAACGTATAACATAAAATCAGCTGTTTTACGAAATCATATGTTTTCACCTAATTTAAGCAAGTGAGACAAAATAACTATATTACATACCTTACCAATTTTCTCATATAAAAATAAAATAATTCTATAAATTTAATTATTTAATCATTATTTGAAAAAACTATTAACATCGAGTGTTATCTACTACAAGTTTTAAAAAAATGTATTTCAACTTGGGCGGAGGAATAAAAAGTATTTTATTAACAACTGAAAATTTAAACAAGGTATATATAACGAGAGTGTGAATCAATAGAAGGAATTAAATACTCAAACTGTATGTAGTTGACGCTTGAAGTATAGTTTAGATTTTAAGTCACTTTGTGTAGTTACATGCTTCCCTGTAGCTCTAAGTTTTGTTACTTGGCCACTGTTCTTTTCTTAGTAATTTATTTTCTACTTAAGATCTGTTCTGTCGGTTCCTTAGTTCTGTTAGTTTTACCCTTAGCTTTAGCTGTTATTAAAAAAAAAACAACATAAAAAGTCCAATATTGTACAACCTGTTTCGCCGTGAGGTAAATTAACGATGCTACTTAGGATAACATGTTTGCTGTTTTTACCAACCCTAAAAACTGTGCAGACGCCAACCATCCCTTATGCTACATCAAGACCTGTTCTCATATTCCATGACGCAGTCAGTAAAGCAATGCAGACGCTGCGATTTCACAATGGTCACCAAACCTTTATCTCTGACTAACAGACGACAGGGAACTACAAGTGCATTAAGCTACATCAAGACCTGTTCTCATATTCCATGACGCAGTCAGTAAGGCAATGCAGACGCTGCGATTTCACAATGGTCACTAAACCTTTATCTCTGACTAACAGACGACAGGGAACTACAAGTGCATTAAGCTACATCAAGACCTGTTCTCATATTCCATGACGCAGTCAGTAAGGCAATGCAGACGCTGCGATTTCACAATGGTCACCAAACCTTTATCTCTGACTAACAGACGACATGGAACTACAAGTGCATTAAGCTACATCAAGACCTGTTCTCATATTCCATGACGCAGTCAGTAAAGCAATGCAGACGCTGCGATTTCACAATGGTCACCAAACCTTTATCTCTGACTAACAGACGACAGGGAACTACATGTGCATTATGCTACATCAAGACCGGTTCTCATAATCCATGACGCAGTCAGTATAGCAATGCAGACGCTGCGATTTCACAATCCTGCGGTCACCAAACCTTTATTTCTTGACTAACAGACGACAGAGAACTACAAGTGCATTATGCTACATCAAGACCTGTTCTCATATTCCATGACGCAGTCAGTAAGGCAATGCAGACGCTGCGATTTCACAATGGTCACCAAACCTTTATCTCTTGACTAACAGACGTCAGGGAACTACAAGTGCATTATGCTACATCAAGACCTGTTCTCATATTCCATGACGCAGTCAGTATAGCAATGCAGACGCTGCGATTTCTCAATGGACACTAAACCTTTATCTCTGACTAACAGACGACAGGGAACTACAAGTGCATTATGCTACATCAAGACCTGTTCTCATATTCCATGACGCAGTCAGTAAAGCAATGCAGACGCTGCGATTTCACAATGGTCACTAAACCTTTATCTCTGACTAACAGACGACAGGGAACTACAAGTGCATTATGCTACATCAAGACCTGTTCTCATATTCCATGACGCAGTCAGTAAAGCAATGCAGACGCTGCGATTTCACAATGGTCACTAAACCTTTATCTCTGACTAACAGACGACAGGGAACTACAAGTGCATTATGCTACAGAAAGCCTATAAAGCTATGTGGAGGCGGGCTGTCCGAGTTTCATCTACGTCATTCATCACTCGAAAACACTCAAGAGCGTAAAAATGTATATGATTTAGTCTGATGCCAAAAATCATTATTTGTTTTAAACCCACTAACACCGTTTCTAATGAATTTTAATAAGTTTATTGGAATATAATTTAATATATTGGAGTTATAATTATATTTGTATAATTATAAAGGCAATCAGTCAATATATCGAACACCAATCGGTATAATGTATGTCCACATCGCCGGGGGCTTAGCAATCGACCACTTCCTACAACTGAAATAGAGATTACATCAACCCAGGGAACTCGAGCATCAGCGAATATTCATGTTTCTACAGTTAACCAATGTATGTCCACATCACCGGGGGCTTTTCAATTGACCTCTTCCTACAACTGAAAAAGAGATTTCATCAACCCAGGGAACTCGGGCATCAGCGGAACTTCATGGTATTCTAGTTAACCAATGTATGTCCACATCACCGGGGGCTTTGCAATTGACCACTTCCTACAACTGAAATAGAGATTACATCAACCCAGGGAACTCGGGCATCAGCGGAACGTCATGTCTCTCCAGTTAACCAATGTATGTCCACATCACCGGGGGCTTGGCAATTGACCACTTCCTACAACTGAAATAAAGAAAACATCAACCCAGTGAACTCGGGCATCAGCGGACCTTCATGTTTCTCCAGTTAAACAATGTATGTCCACATCGCCGGGGGCTTAGCAACTAACCACATCTTACAACTCCAATCGTGATTACTTCAACCCAGGGAACTCGGGCATCAGCGGAACTTCATGTTTCTCCAGTTAACCAATGTATGTCCACATCACCGGGGGCTTTGCAATTGACCACTTCCTACAACTTAAATAGAGATTACATCAACCCAGGGAACTCGGGCATCAGCGGAACGTCATGTCTCTCCAGTTAACCAATGTATGTCCACATCACCGGGGGCCTGGCAATTGACCACTTCCTACAACTGAAATAAAGATTACATCAACCCAGTGAACTCGGGCATCAGCGGAATTTCATGTTTCTCCAGTTAACCAATGTATGTCCACATCACCGGCGGCTTGGCAATTGACCACTTCCTACAACTGCAATAGAGATTACATCAACCGAGGCAACTCGCTCATCAGCGGACCTTCATGTTTCTCCAGTTAAACAATGTATGTCCACATCGACGGGGGCTTAGCAATTAACCTTTTCTTACAACTCCAATCGTGATTACTTCAACCCAGGGAACTCGGGCATCAACGGAAGTTCACGTTTTCTTCAGTTAACCAATGCATGTCCAAATCGCCGGGGGCTTAACTTTCGACTAATTTCTACAACTAAAATAGAGATTACATTAACCCATGGAACTCGGCATCAGAGGACCTTCATGTTTCTAAAGTTCACCAATGTATGTCCACATCGCCGGGGGCTTAGCTATCGACTAATTTTTACAACTCCAATCGAGATTACATTAAACCAGGGAGCTCGCGCTTCAGCGGAACTTCATGTTTCTCCAGTTAACCAATGTATGTCCACATCAACGGGGGCTTGGCAATTGACAACTTCCTACAACTGAAATAGAGATTACATCAACCCAGGGAACTCGGGCATCAGCGGAACTTCATGGTATTCTAGTTAACCAAAGTATGTCCACATCGCTGGGGGCTTGGCAATTGACCACTTCCTACAACTGAAATAGAGATTACATCAACCCAGGAAACTCGGACATCAGCGGAACGTCATGTTCCATCAGTTAACCAATGTATGTCCACATCGCTGGGGGCTTGGTAATTGACCACTTCCTACAACTTAAATAGAGATTACATCAACACAGGGAACTCGGACATCAGCGGAACTTCATGTCTCTCCAGTTAACCAATGTATGTCCACATCACCGGTTGCTTTGCAATTGACCACTTCCTACAACTGAAATAGAGATTACATCAACCCAGGAAACTCGGACATCAGCGGAACTTCATGTTTCTCCAGTTAACCAATGTATGTCCTCATCACCGGGGGCTTTGCAATTGACCACTTCCTACAACTGAAATAGAGATTACATCAACCCAGGGAACTCGGGTATCAGCGGAACTTCATGTTTCTCCAGTTAACCAATGTATGTCCTCATCACCGGGGGCTTTGCAATTGACCACTTCCTACAACTGAAATAGAGATTACATCAACCCAGGAAACTCGGGCATCAGCGGAACTTCATGTTTTTCTAGTTAACCAAAGTATGTTCACATCGCTGGGGGCTTAGCAATTGACCACTTCCTACAACTGAAATAGAGATTACATCACCCCAGGGAACTCGGGCATCAGCGGAACTTCATGTTTTTCTAGTTAACCAAAGTATGTTCACATCGCTGGGGGCTTAGCAATTGGCCACTTCCTACAACTGAAATAGAGATTACATCAACCCAGGGAACTCGGACATCAGCGGAATTTCATGTTTCTCCAATTAACCAATGTATGTCCACATCACCGGGGGCTTTGCAATTGACCACTTCCTACAACTGAAATAGAGATTACATCACCCCAGGGAACTCGGGCATCAGCGGAACTTCATGTTTTTCTAGTTAACCAAAGTATGTTCACATCGCTGGGGGCTTAGCAATTGGCCACTTCCTACAACTGAAATAGAGATTACATCAACCCAGGGAACTCGGGCATCAACGGAATTTCATGTTTCTCCAATTAACCAATGTATGTCCATATCGATGGTGGCTTGGCAATTGACCACTTCCTACAACTGAAATAGAGATTACATCAACCGAGGCAACTCGCGCATCAGCGGACCTTCATGTTTCTCCAGGTAAACAATGTATGTCCACATCGACGGGGGCTTAGCAATTGGCCACTTCCTACAACTGAAATAGAGATTACATCAACCCAGGGAACTCGGGCATCAGCGGAACTTCATGTTTTTCTAGTTAACCAAAGTATGTTCACATCGCTGGGGGCTTAGCAATTGGCCACTTCCTACAACTGAAATAGAGATTACATCAACCCAGGGAACTCGGACATCAGCGGAATTTCATGTTTCTCCAATTAACCAATGTATGTCCACATCACCGGGGGCTTTGCAATTGACCACTTCCTACAACTGAAATAGAGATTACATCACCCCAGGGAACTCGGGCATCAGCGGAACTTCATGTTTTTCTAGTTAACCAAAGTATTTTCACATCGCTGGGGGCTTAGCAATTGGCCACTTCCTACAACTGAAATAGAGATTACATCACCCCAGGGAACTCGGGCATCAGCGGAATTTCATGTTTCTCCAATTAACCAATGTATGTCCATATCGATGGTGGCTTGGCAATTGACCACTTCCTACAACTGAAATAGAGATTACATCAACCGAGGCAACTCGCGCATCAGCGGACCTTCATGTTTCTCCAGGTAAACAATGTATGTCCACATCGACGGGGGCTTAGCAATTAACCACTTCTTACAACTCCAATCGTGATTACTTCAACCCAGGAAACTCGGGCATCAACGGAAGGTCACGTTTTCTTCAGTTAAAAAATGCATGTCCACATCGCCGGGGGCTTACCTATCGACTAATTTCTACAAATTAAATAGAGATTACATCAACCCATGGAACTCGGCATCAGAGGACCTTCATGTTTCTAAAGTTCACCAATGTATGTCCACATCGCCGAGGGCTTAGCTATCGACTAATTTCTACAACTCCAATCGAGATTACATCAAACCAGGGAGCTCGCGCATCAGCGGAACTTCCGGTTTCTCCTGTTAACTAATGTATGTGTACATCACCGGGGGCTTTGCAATTGACCACTTCCTACAAGTGAAATAGAGATTACATCAACAAAGGGAACTCGGACAATAGCGGAACTTCATGTTTCTCCAGCTAACCAATGTATGTCCACATCACCGGGGGCTTTGCAATTGACCACTTCCTACAACTGAAATAGAGATTACTTCAATCCAGGGAACTCGGGCATCAGCGGAACGTCATGTTCCATCAGTTAACCAATGTATGTCCACATCGCTGGGGGCTTGGCAATTGACCACTTCCTACAACTGAAATAGAGATTAGAACAACCCAGGGACTCGGGCATCAGCGGAATTTCATGTTTCTACAGTTAAAAATTGTATGTCCACATCACGGGGGGCTTTGCAATTGACCACTTTCTACAACTGAAATAGAGATTAGAACAACCCAGGGAAGTCGGGCATCAGCGGAACTTCATGTTTTTCCAGTTAACCAATGTATGTCAAGATTACCGGGGGCTTGGCAATTGACCACGTCTTACAACTGAAATAGTGATCAGAACCATCCAGGGAACTCGGGCATCAGCGGAACGTCATGTTTCTCCAGTCAACCAATATATGTCCACATCACCAGAGGCTTTGCAATTGACCACTTCCTACAACTGAAATAGAGATTAGAACAACCCAAGGAACTCGGGCATCAGCGAAACTTCATGTTTCTCCAGTTAACCAATGTATGTCCACATCACCGGGGCTTGGAAATTGACCACTCCCTACAACTGAAATAGAGATTACATCAACCCAGGGAACTCGGGAATCAGCGGACCTTCATGTTTCTCCAGTTAAACAATGTATGTCCACATCGCCGGGGGCTTAGCAATTAACCACTTCTTACAACTCCAATCGTGATTATTTTAACTCAGGGAACTCGCGCATCAGCGGAACTTTATGTTATTCTAGTTAACCAAAGTATGTTCACATCGCTGGGGGCTTGGCAATTGACCACTTCCTACAACAGAAATAGATTTTACATCAACCCAGGGAACTCGGGCATCAGCGGAACTTCATATTTCTCCAGTTAACCAATGTATGCCCACATCACCGGGGGCTTTGCAATTGACCACTTCCTACAAGTGAAATAGAGATTACATCAACCCAGGGAACTCGGACATCAGCGAAACTCCATGTTTCTCCAGTTAACCAATGTATGTCCACAGCACCGGGGGCTTTGAAATTGACCACATGCTACAACTGAAATAGAGATTACATCTAACCAGGGAACTCAGGCATCAGCGGCACGTCATGCCTCTCCAGTTAACCAATGTATGTCCACATCACCGGGGGCTTGGCAATTGACCACTTCCTACAACTGAAATAAAGATTACATCAACCCAGTGAACTCGGGCATCAGCGAAATTTCATGGTTCTCCAGTTAACCAATGTATGTCCACATCACCGGCGGCTTGGCAATTGACCACTTCCTACAACTGCAATAGAGATTACATCAACCGAGGCAACTCGCTCATCAGCGGACCTTCATGTTTCTCCAGTTAAACAATGTATGTCCACATCGACGGGGGCTTAGCAATTAACCTTTTCTTACAACTCCAATCGTGATTACTTCAACCCAGGGAACTCGGGCATCAACGGAAGTTCACGTTTTCTTCAGTTAACCAATGCATGTCCAAATCGCCGGGGGCTTAACTTTCGACTAATTTCTACAACTAAAATAGAGATTACATTAACCCATGGAACTCGGCATCAGAGGACCTTCATGTTTCTAAAGTTCACCAATGTATGTCCACATCGCCGGGGGCTTAGCTATCGACTAATTTTTACAACTCCAATCGAGATTACATTAAACCAGGGAGCTCGCGCTTCAGCGGAACTTCATATTTCTCCAGTTAACCAATGTATGCCCACATCACCGGGGGCTTTGCAATTGACCACTTCCTACAAGTGAAATAGAGATTACATCAACCCAGGGAACTCGGACATCAGCGAAACTCCATGTTTCTCCAGTTAACCAATGTATGTCCACAGCACCGGGGGCTTTGAAATTGACCACATGCTACAACTGAAATAGAGATTACATCTAACCAGGGAACTCAGGCATCAGCGGCACGTCATGCCTCTCCAGTTAACCAATGTATGTCCACATCACCGGGGGCTTGGCAATTGACCACTTCCTACAACTGAAATAAAGATTACATCAACCCAGTGAACTCGGGCATCAGCGAAATTTCATGGTTCTCCAGTTAACCATTGTATGTCCACATCACCGGGGGCTTGGCAATTGACCACTTCCTACAACTGAAATAGAGATTACATCAACCCAGTGAACTCGCGCATCAGCGGACCTTCATGTTTCTCCAGTTAAACAATGTATGTCCACATCGCCGGGAGCTTAGCAATTAAACACTTCTTACAACTCCAATCTTGATTACTTCAACCCAGGGAACTCGGGCATCAGCGGAAGTTCACGTTTTCTTCAGTTAACCAATGTATGTCCACATCGATGGGGGCTTGGCAATTGACCACTTCCTACAAGTGAAATAGAGATTACATCAACCCAGGGAACTCGGACATCAGCGGAACTTCATGTTTTTCTAGTTAACCAAAGTATGTCCACATCGCCGGGGGCTTAGCAATTAACCACTTCTTACAACTCCAATCGTGATTACTTCAACCCAGGGAACTCGGGCATCAACGGAAATTCACGTTTTCTTCAGTTAAAAAAAGCATGTCCACATCGCCGGGGACTTAGCTATCGACTAATTTCTACAAATTAAATAGAGATTACATCAACCCATGGAACTCGGCATCAGAGGACCTTCATGTTTAAAAAGTTCACCAATGTATGTCCACATCGCCGGTGGCTTAGCTATCGACTAATTTCTACAACTCCAATCGAGATTACATCAAACCAGGGAGCTCGCGCATCAGCGGAACTTCCTGTTTCTCTAGTTAACCAATGTATGTGTACATCACCGTTGGTTTTGCAATTGACCACTTCCTACAAGTGAAATAGAGATTACATCAACAAAGGGAACTCGGACATCAGCGGAACTTCATGTTTCTCCAGCTAACCAATGTATGTCCACATCACCGGGGGCTTTGCAATTGACCACTTCCTACAACTGAAATAGAGATTACATCAACCCAGGGAACTCGGGCATCAGTGGAACGTCATGTTCCATCAGTTAACCAATGTATGTCCACATCGCTGGGGGCTTGGTAATTGACCACTTCCTACAACTGAAATAGAGATTAGAACAACCCAGGGTACTCGGGCATCAGCGGAACTTCATATTTCTCCAGTTAACCAATGTATGTCCACATCGCTGGGGGCTTGGCAATTGACCACTTCCTACAACTGAAATACAGATTAAGACAACCCAGGGTACTCAGGCATCAGCGGAACTTCATGTTTCTCCAGTTAACCAATGTATGTCCACATCACAGGGGGCTTTGCAATTGACCACTTTCTACAACTGAAATAGAGATTAGAACAACCCAGGGAAGTCGGGCATCAGCGGAACTTCATGTTTTTCCAGTTAACCAATGTACGTCTACATCACCGGGGGCTTGGCAATAGACCACGTCTTACAACTGAAATAGTGATCACAACCATCCAGGGAACTCGGGCATCAGCGGAACGTCATGTTACTCCAGTTAACCAATGTATGTCCACATCACCAGGGGCTTTGCAATTGACCACTTCCTACAACTAAAATAGAGATTAGAACAACCCAGGGAACTCGGGCATCAGCGGAACTTCATGTTTCTCCAGTTAACCAATGTATGTCCACATCACCGGGGGCTTGGCAATTGACCACTCCCTACAACTGAAATAGAGATTACATCAACCCAGGGAACTCGGGAATCAGCGGAAATTCATGTGACTTCAGTTAACCAATGTATGCCCATATCGATGGTAGCTTGGCAATTGACCACTTAATACAACTGAAATAAAGATTACATCAACCCAGGGAACTCGGGCATCAGCGGAACTTCATCTTTCTCCAGTTAACCAATGTATGTCCACATCACCGGGGGCTTTGCAATTGACCACTTCCTACAAGTGAAATAGAGATTACATCAACCCAGGGAACTCGGACATCAGCGAAACTCCATGTTTCTCCAGTTAACCAATGTATGTCCACAGCACCGGGGGCTTTGAAATTGACCACATCCTACAACTGAAATAGAGATTACATCAACCCAGGGAACTCGGGCATCAGCGGCACGTCATGCCTCTCCAGTTAACCAATGTATGTCCACATCACCGGGGGCTTGGCAATTGACCACTTCCTACAACTGAAATAAAGATTACATCAACCCAGTGAACTCGGGCATCAGCGGAATTTCATGTTTCTCCAGTTAAACAATGTATGTCCACATCACAGGGGGCTTGGCAATTGACCACTTCTTACAACTCCAATCGTGATTACTTCAACCCAGGGAACTCGGGCATCAGCGGAAGTTCACGTTTTCTTCAGTTAACAAATGTATGTCCACATCGATGGGTGCTTGGCAATTGACCACTTCCTACAAGTGAAATACAGATTAGGACAACCCAGGGTACTCAGGCATCAGCGGAACTTCATGTTTCTCCAGTTAACCAATGTATGTCCACATCACAGGGGGCTTTGCAATTGACCACTTTCTACAACTGAAATAGATTTTAGAACAACCCAGGGAAGTCGGGCATCAGCGGAACTTCATGTTTTTCCAGTTAACCAATGTACGTCTACATCACTGGGGGCTTGGCAATAGACCACGTCTTACAACTGAAATAGTGATCACAACCATCCAGAGAACTCGGGCATCAGCGGAACGTCATGTTACTCCAGTTAACCAATGTATGTCCACATCACAGGGGGCTTGGCAATTGACCACTTCCTACAACTGAAATAAAGATTACATCAACCCAGTGAACTCGGGCATCAGCGGAATTACATGTTTCTCCAGTTAACCAATGTATGTCCACATCACCGGGGGCTTGGCAATTGACCACTTCCTACAACTGAAATACAGATTAGGACAACCCAGGGTACTCGGGCATCAGCGGAACTTCATGTTTCTCCAGTTAACCAATGTATGTCCACATCACGGGGGGCTTTGCAATTGACCACTTTCTACATCTGAAATAGAGATTAGAACAACCCAGGGAACTCGGACATCAGCGGAACTTCATGTTTCTCCAGTTAACCAATGTATGTCCACAGCACCGGGGGCTTGGCAATCGACCACTTCCTACAACTGAAATAGAGTTTACATCAACCCAGGGAACTCGGGCATCAGCGGAAATTCATGTTTCTCCAGTTAAACAATGTATGTCTACATCGACGGGGGCTTAGCAATTAACCACTTCTTACAACTCCAATCGTGATTACTTCAACCCAGGGAACTCGGGCATCAACGGAACTTCACGTTTTCTTCAGTTAACCATTGCATGTCCACAACGCCGGGGTCTTAGCTATCGACTAATTTCTACAAATTAAATAGAGATTACATCAACTCATGGAACTCGGCATCAGAGGACCTTCATGTTTCTAAAGTTCATCAATGTATGTCCACATCGCCGGGGGCTTAGCTATCTACTAATTTCTACAACTCCAATCGAGATTACATTAAACCAGGGAGCTCGCGCATCAGCGGAACTTCATGTTTCTCCAGTTAACCAATATATGTCCACATCACCGGGGGCTTGGCAATTGACCACTTCCTACAACTGAAATAGTTATTACATCACCCCAGGGAACTCGGGCATCAGCGGAACTTCATGCTTTTCTAGTTAACCAAAGTATGTTCACATCGCTGGGGGCTTAGCAATTGACCACTTCCTACAACTGAAATAGAGATTACATCAACCCAGGGAACTCGGGTATCAGCGGAACTTCATGTTTCTCCAGTTAACCAATGTATGTCCACATCACCGGGGGCTTTGCAATTGACCACTTCCTACAAGTGAAATAGAGATTACATCAACCCAGGGAACTCGGACATCAGCGGAACTTCATGTTTCTCCAGTTAACCAATGTATGTCCACATCACCGGGGGCTTTGCAATTGACCACTTCCTGCAACTGAACTAGAGATTACATCAACCCATGGAACTCGGGCATCAGCGGAACGTCATGTTCCATCAGTTAACCAATGTATGTCCACATCGCTGGGGGCTTGGCAATTGACCACTTCCTACAACTGAAATAGAGATTAGAACAACCCAGGGTACTCAGGCATCAGCGGAACTTCATGTTTCTCCAGTTAACCAATATATGTCCACATCACCGGGGACTTTGCAATTGACCACTTCCTACAACTGAAATAGAGATTACATCAACCCAGGGAACTCGGGCATCAGCGGAACTTCATGTTTCTCCAGTTAACCAATGTATGTCCACAGCACCGGGGGGTTTGCAATTGACCACTTCCTACAACTGAAATAGAGAATACATCAACCCAGGGAACTCGGGTATCAGCGGCACGTCATGTCTCTCCAGTTAACCAATGTATGTCCACATCACCGGGGGCTTGGCAATTGACCACTTCCTACAACTGAAATAAAGATTACATCAACCCAGTGAACTCGGGCATCAGCGGAATTTCATGTTTCTCCAGTTAACCAATGTATGTACACATCACCGGGGGCTTTTCAATTGACCACTTCCTACAACTGAAATAGAGATTACATCAACCGAGGCAACTCGCGCATCAGCGGACCTTCATGTTTCTCCAGTTAAACAATGTATGTCCACATCGATGGGGGCTTAGCAAATAACCACTTCATACAACTCCAATCGTGATTACTTTAACCCAGGGAACTCGGGCATCAGTGGAACGTCATGTTTCTCCAGTTAACCAATGTATGTCCACATCACCGGGGGCTTGGCAATTGACAACTTCCTACAACTGAAATAGAGATTACATCAACCGAGGCAACTCGCGCATCAGCGGACCTTCATGTTTCTCCAGTTAAACAATGTATGTCAACATCGCCGGGGGCTTAGCAATTAACCACTTCTTACAACTCCAATCGTGATTACTTTAACTCAGGGAACTCGGGCATCAGCGGAACGTCATGTTTCTCCAGTTAACCAATGTATGTCCACATCACCGGGGCTTGGCAATTGACCACTTCCTACAACTGAGATAGAGAATACATCAACCCAGGGAACTCGCGCATCAGCGGAACTTTATGTTATTCTCGTTAACCAAAGTATGTTCACATCGCTGGGGGCTTGGCAATTGACCACTTCCTACAACTGAAATAGATTTTACATCAACCCAGGGAACTCGGGCATCAGCGGAACTTCATGTTTTTCTAGTTAACCAAAGTATGTTCACATCGCTCGGGGCTTGGCAATTGACCACTTCCTACAACTGAAATAGAGATTACATCAACCCAGGGAACTCGGGCATCAGCGGAACTTCATGTTTCTCCAGTTAACCAATGTATGTCCACATCACCGGGGGCTTTGCATTTGACCACTTCCTACAAGTGAAATAGAGATTACATCAACCCAGGGAACTCGGACATCAGTGGAACGTCATGTTTCTCCAGTTAACCAATGTATGTCCCTATCACCGGGGGCTTTGCAATTGACCACTTCCTACAAGTGAAATAGAGATTACATCAACCCAGGGAAGTCGGGCATCAGCGGAACCTCATGTTTCTCCAGTTAACCAAAGTATGTCCACATCGCTTTGCGCTTGGCAATTGACCACGTCTTACTACTGAAATAGAGATTACATCAACCGAGGCAACTCGCGCATCAGAAGACCTTCATGTTTCTCCAGTTAAACAATGTATGTCCACATCGCCGGGGGCTTAGCAATTAACCACTTCTTACAACTCAAATCGTGATTAATTTAACTCAGGGAACTCGGACATCAGCGGAACGTCATGTTTCTCCAGTTAACCAATGTATGTCCACATCACCGGAGCTTGGCAATTGACCACTTCCTACAACTGAAATAGAGAATACATCAACCCAGGGAACTCGCGCAACAGCGGAACTTTATGTTATTCTAGTTAACCAAAGTATGTTCACATCGCAGGGTGCTTGGCAATTGACAACTTCCTACAACTGAAATAGAGATTACATCAAACCAGGGAACTCGGGCATCAGCGGAACTTCATGTTTTTCTAGTTAACCAAAGTATGTCCACATCGCAGGGGGCTTGGCAATTGACCACTTCCTACAACTGAAATAGAGATTACATCAAACCAGGGAACTCGGGCATCAGCGGAACTTCATGTTTTTCTAGTTAACCAAAGTATGTCCACATCGCAGGGGGCTTTGCAATTAACCACTTCTTACAACTCAAATCGTGATTAATTTAACTCAGGGAACTCGGACATCAGCGGAACGTCATGTTTCTCCAGTTAACCAATGTATGTCCACATCACCGGAGCTTGGCAATTGACCACTTCCTACAACTGAAATAGAGAATACATCAACCCAGGGAACTCGCGCAACAGCGGAACTTTATGTTATTCTAGTTAACCAAAGTATGTTCACATCGCAGGGTGCTTGGCAATTGACAACTTCCTACAACTGAAATAGAGATTACATCAAACCAGGGAACTCGGGCATCAGCGGAACTTCATGTTTTTCTAGTTAACCAAAGTATGTCCACATCGCAGGGGGCTTGGCAATTGACCACTTCCTACAACTGAAATAGAGATTACATCAAACCAGGGAACTCGGGCATCAGCGGAACTTCATGTTTTTCTAGTTAACCAAAGTATGTCCTCATCACCGGGGGCTTGGCAATTGACCACTTCCTACAACTGAAATAGAGAATACATCAACCCAGGGAACTCGCGCAACAGCGGAACTTTATGTTATTCTAGTTAACCAAAGTATGTTCACATCGCAGGGGGCTTGGCAATTGACCACTTCCTACAACTGAAATAGATTTTGCATCAACCCAGGGAACCCGGGCATCAGCGGAACTTCATGTTTTTCTAGTTAACCAAAGTATGTCCACATCGCTCGGGGCTTGGCAATTGGCCACTTCCTACAACTGAAATAGAGATTACATCAAACCAGGGAACTCGGGCATCAGCGGAACTTCATGTTTCTCCAGTTAACCAATGTATGTCCACATCACCGGGGGCTTTGCAATTGACCACTTCCTACAAGTGAAATAGAGATTACATCAACCCAGGGAACTCGGACATCAGCGAAACTCCATGTTTCTCCAGTTAACCAATGTATGTCCACAGCACCGGGTGCTTTGAAATTGTTCACTTCCTACAACTGAAATAGAGATTACATCAACCCAGGGAACTCGGGCATCAGCGGCACGTCATGCCTCTCCAGTTAACCAATGTATGTCCACATCACCGGGGGCTTGGCAATTGACCACTTCCTACAACTGAAATAAAGATTACATCAACCCAGTGAACTCGGGCATCAGCGGAATTTCATGTTTCTCCAGTTAAACAATGTATGTCCACATCGATGGGGGCTTGGCAATTGACCACTTCCTACAAGTGAAATAGAGATTACATCAACCCAGGGAACTCGGACATCAGCGGAACTTCATGTTTCTCCAGTTAACCAAAGTATGTCCACATCGCTTTGCGCTTGGCAATTGACCACTTCCAACAACTGAAATAGAGATTAGAACAGCCCAGGGTACTCGGGCATCAGCGGAACATCATGTTTCTCCAGTTAACCAATGTATGTCCCCATCACCGGGGCTTGGCAATTGACCACTTCCTACAAGTGAAATAGAGATTACATCAACCCAGGGAACTCGGACATCAGCGGAACTTCATGTTTCTCCAGTTAACCAATGTATGTCCACTACACCGGGGGCTTTGCAATTGACCACTTCCTACAAATGAAATAGATATTACATCAAACCAGGGAACTCGGGCATCAGCGGAACGTCATGTTTCTCCAGTTAACCAAAGTATGTCAACAACGCTGGGGGCTTGGCCATTGACCACTTGACAAATGAAATAGAGATTAGAACAACACAGGGAACTCGGGCATCAGCGGAATTTCATGTTTCTCCAGTTAACCAGTGTATGTCCCCATCACCGGGGGCTTGGCAATTGACCATTTCCTACAACTGAAATAGAGATTAGAACAACCCAGGGATGTCGGGCATCAGCGGAACTTCATGTTTTTCCAGTTAGCCAATGTATGTCCACATCACCAGATGCTTTGCAATTGACCACTTCCTACAAGTGAAATAGAGATTACATCAACCCAGGGAACTCGGACATCAGCGGAACTTCATGTTTCTCCAGTTAACCAATGTATGTCCACATCACCGGGGGCTTTTCAATTGACCACTTCCTACAACTGAAATAGATTTTACATCAACCCAGGGAACTCGGGCATCAGCGGAACTTCATGTTTCTCCAGTTAACCAATGTATGTCCACATCACCGGGGGCTTTGCAATTTACCACTTCCTACAAGTGAAATAGAGATTACATCAACCCAGGGAACTCGGGAATCAGCGGAAATTCATGTTTCTTCAGCTAACCAATGTATGTCCATATCGATGGTGGCTTGGCAATTGACCACTTAATACAACTGAAATAGAGATTACATCAACCCAGGGAACTCGGGCATCAGCGGAACTTCATGTTTCTACAGTTAACAAATGTATGTCCACATCACCGGGGGCTTGGCAATTGACCACTTCCTACAACTGAAATAGAGATTACATCAACCCAGGGAACTCGGGAATCAGCGGAAATTCATGTTTCTTCAGCTAACCAATGTATGTCCATATCGATGGTGGCTTGGCAATTGACCACTTAATACAACTGAAATAGAGATTACATCAACCCAGGGAACTCGGGCATCAGCGGAACTTCATGTTTCTCCAGTTAACCAATGTATGTCCACATCACCAGGTGCTTTGCAATTGACCACTTCCTACAAGTGAAATAGAGATTACATCAACCCAGGGAACTCGGACATCAGCGGAACTTCATGTTTCTCCAGTTAACCAATGTATGTCCACATCACCGGGTGCTTTGCAATTGACCACTTCCTACAACTGAAATAGAGATTACATCAACCCAGGGAACTCGGGCATCAGCGGAACGTCATGTTCCATCAGTTAACCAATGTATGTCCACAGCACCGGGGGCTTTGCAATTGACCACTACCTAGAACTGAAATAGAGAATACATCAACCCAGGGAACTCGGGCATCAGCGGCACGTCATGTCTCTCCAGTTAACCAATGTATGTCCACATCACCGGGGGCTTGGCAATTGACCACTTCCTACAACTGAAATAAAGATTACATCAACCCAGTGAACTCGGGCCTCAGCGGAATTTCATGTTTCTCCAGTTAACCAATGTATGTACACATCACCGGGGGCTTGGCAATTGACCACTTCCTACAACTGAAATAGAGATTACATCAACCGAGGCAACTCGCGCATCAGCGGACCTTCATGTTTCTCCAGTTAAACAATGTATGTTCACATCGCCGGGGGCTTAGCAATTAACCACTTCTTACAACTCCAATCGTGATTACTTTAACCCAGGGAACTCGGGCATCAGCGGAACGTCATGGTTCTCCAGTTAACCAATGTATGCCCACATCACCGGTTGCTTGGCAATTCACCACTTCCTACAACTGAAATAGAGATTACATCAACCCAGTGAACTCGGGCATCAGCGGACCTTCATGTTTCTCCAATTAAACAATGTATGTTCATATCGCCGGGGGCTTAGCCTTTAACCACTTCTTACAACTCCAATCGTGATTATTTCAACCCAGGGAACTCGGGCATCAGCGGAAGTTCACGTTTTCTTCTGTTAACCAATGTATGTCCACATCGATGGGGGCTTGGCAATTGACCACTTCCTACAAGTGAAATAGAGATTACATCAACCCAGGGAACTCGGACATCAGCGGAACTTCATGTTTCTCCAGTTAACCAATGTATGTCCACAGCAACGGGGGCTTGGCAATTGAACACTTCCTACAACTGAAATAGAGATTACATCAACCCAGGGAACTCGGGCATCAGCGGAACTTCATGTTTCTCCAGTTAAACAACGTATGCCCACATCGACGGGGGCTTAGCAATTAACCACTTCTTACAACTCCAATCGTGATTACTTCAACCCATGGAACTCGGGCATCAACGGAAGTTCACGTTTTCTTCAGTTAACCATTGCTTGTCCACATCGCCGGGGGCTTAGCTATCGACTAATTTCTACAAATTAAATAGAGATTACATCAACCCATGGAACTCGGCATCAGAGGACCTTCATGTTTCTAAAGTTCACCAATGTATGTCCACATCGCCGGGGGCTTAGCTATCGAGTAATTTCTACAACTCCAATCGAGATTACATTATACCAAGGAGTTCGCGCATCAGCGGAACTTCATGTTTCTCCAGTTAACCAATTAATGTCCACATCACCGGCGGCTTGGCAATTGACCACTTCCTACAACTGAAATATATATTACATCAACCCAGGGAACTCGGGCATCAGGGGAACTTCATGATTTCCTAGTTAACCAAAGTATTTTCACATCGCTGGGGGCTTAGCAATTGACCACTTCCTACAACTGAAATAGAGAATACATCAACCCAGGGAACTCGGGTATTAGCGGAACTTCATGTTTCTCCAGTTAACCAATGTATGTCCACATCAAAGGGTGCTTTGCAATTGACCACTTCCTACAACTGAAATAGAGATTACATCAACCCAGGGAACTCGGGCATCAGCGGAACGTCATGTTCCATCAGTTAACCAATGTATGTCCACATCGCTGGGGGCTTGGCAATTGACCACTTCCTACAACTGAAATAGAGATTAGAACAACCCAGGGTACTCGGGCATCAGCGGAACTTCATGTTTCTCCAGTTAACCAATGTATGTCCACATCACCGGGGGCTTTGCAATTGACCACTTCCTACAACTGAAATAGAGATTACATCAACCCAGGGAACTCGGGCATCAGCGGAACGTCATGTTCCATCAGTTAAAAAATGTATGTCCACAGCACCGGGGACTTTGCAATTGACCACTACCTACAACTGAAATAGAGGATACATCAACCCAGGGAACTCGGGCATCAGCGGCACGTCATGTCTCTCCAGTTAACCAATGTATGTCCACATCACCGGGGGCTTGGCAATTGACCACTTCCTACAACTGAAATAAAGATTACATCAACCCAGTGAACTCGGGCATCAGCGTAATTTCATGTTTCTCCAGTTAACCAATGTATGTACACATCACCGGGGGCTTGGCAATTGACCACTTCCTACAACTGAAATAGAGATTACATCAACCGAGGCAACTCGCGCATCAGCGGACCTTCATGTTTCTCCAGTTAAACAATGTATGTCCACATCGATGGGGGCTTAGCAATTAACCACTTCTTACAACTCCAATCGTGATTACTTCAACCCAGGGAACTCGGGCATCAACGGAAGTTCACGTTTTCTTCAGTTAAAAAATGCATGTCCACATCGCCGGGGGCTTAGCTATCGACTAATTTCTACAAATTAAATAGAGATTACATCAACCCATGGAACTCGGCATCAGAGGACCTTCATGTTTCTAAAGTTCACCAATGTATGTCCACATCGCCGGGGGCTTAGCTATCGACTAATTTCTACAACTCCAATCGAGATTACATTAAACCAGGGAGCTCGCGCATCAGCGGAACTTCCTGTTTCGCCAGTTAACCAATGAATGTGTACATCACCGGGGGCTTTGCAATTGACCACTTCCTACAAGTGAAATAGAGATTACATCAACAAAGGGAACTCGGTCATCAGCGGAACTTCATGTTCCATCAGTTAACCAATGTATGTCCACATCGCTGGGGGCTTGGCAATTGACCACTTCCTACAACTGAAATAGAGATTAGAACAACCCAGGGTACTCGGGCATCAGCAGAACTTCATGTTTCTCCAGTTAACCAATGTATGTCCACATCACGGGGGCTTGGCAATTGACCACTTTCTACAACTGAAATAGAGATTAGAACAACCCAGGGAAGTCGGGCATCAGCGGAACTTCATGTTTTTCCAGTTAACCAATGTATGTCCACATCACCGGGGGCTTGGCAATACACCACGTCTTACAACTGAAATAGTGATCAGAACCATCCAGGGAACTCGGGCATCAGCGGAACGTCATGTTTCTCCAGTTAACCAATGTATGTCCACATCACCATGGGCTTTGCAATTGACCACTTCCTACAACTGAAATAGAGATTACATCAACCCAGGGAACTCGGGCATCAGCGGAAATTCATGTTTCTTCAGCTAACCAATGTACGTCCATATCGATGGTGGCTTTACAATTGACCACTTAATACAACTGAAATAGAGATTACATCAACACAGGGAACTCGGGCATCAGCGGAACTTCATGTTTCTCCAGTTAACCAATGTATGTCCACATCACCAGGTGCTTTGCAATTGACCACTTCCTACAAGTGAAATAGAGATTACATCAACCCAGGGAACTCGGACATCAGCGGAACTTCATGTTTCTCCAGTTAAAAAATGTATGTCCACATCACCGGGTGCTTTGCAATTGACCACTTCCTACAACTGAAATAGAGATTACATCAACCCAGGGAACTCGGGCATCAGCGGAACGTCATGTTCCATCAGTTAACCAATGTATGTCCACAGCACCGGGGGCTTTGCAATTGACCACTACCTACAACTGAAATAGAGAATACATCAACCCAGGGAACTCGGGCATCAGCGGCACGTCATGTCTCTCCAGTTAACCAATGTATGTCCACATCACCGGGGGCTTGGCAATTGACCACTTCCTACAACTGAAATAAAGATTACATCAACCCAGTGAACTCGGGCCTCAGCGGAATTTCATGTTTCTCCAGTTAACCAATGTATGTACACATCACCGGGGGCTTGGCAATTGACCACTTCCTACAACTGAAATAGAGATTACATCAACCGAGGCAACTCGCGCATCAGTGGACCTTCATGTTTCTCCAGTTAAACAGTGTATGTTCACATCGCCGGGGGCTTAGCAATTAACCACTTCTTACAACTCCAATCGTGATTACTTTAACCCAGGGAACTCGGGCATCAGCGGAACGTCATGGTTCTCCAGTTAACCAATGTATGTCCACATCACCGGGGGCTTGGCAATTGACCACTTCCTACAACTAAAATAGAGATTACATCAACCCAGTGAACTCGGGCATCAGCGGACCTTCATGTTTCTCCAATTAAACAATGTATGTTCATATCGCCGGGGGCTTAGCCTTTAACCACTTCTTACAACTCCAATCGTGATTATTTCAACCCAGGGAACTCGGGCATCAGCGGAAGTTCACGTTTTCTTCTGTTAACCAATGTATGTCCACATCGATGGGGGCTTGGCAATTGACCACTTCCTACAAGTGAAATAGAGATTACATCAACCCAGGGAACTCGGACATCAGCGGAACTTCATGTTTCTCCAGTTAACCAATGTATGTCCACAGCAACGGGGGCTTGGCAATTGACCACTTCCTACAACTGAAATAGAGATTACATTAACCCAGGGAACTCGGGCATCAACGGAAGTTCACGTTTTCTTCAGTTCACCAATGTATGTCCACATCGCCGGGGGCTTAGCTATCGACTAATTTCTACAACTCCAATCGAGATTACATTATACCAGGGAGCTCGCGCATCAGCGGAACTTCATGTTTCTCCAGTTAACCAATTAATGTCCACATCACCGGGGGCTTGGCAATTGACCACTTCCTACAACTGAAATAGATATTACATCAACCCAGGGAACTCGGGCATCAGCGGAACTTCATGATTTCCTAGTTAACCAAAGTATTTTCACATCGCTGGGGGCTTAGCAATTGACCACTTCCTACAACTGAAATAGAGAATACATCAACCCAGGGAACTCGGGTATAAGCGGAACTTCATGTTTCTCCAGTTAACCAATGTATGTCCACATCACCGGGTGCTTTGCAATTGACCACTTCCTACAACTGAAATAGAGATTACATCAACCCAGGGAACTCGGGCATCAGCGGAACGTCATGTTCCATCAGTTAACCAATGTATGTCCACATCGCTGGGGGCTTGGCAATTGACCACTTCCTACAACTGAAATAGAGATTAGAACAACCCAGGGTACTCGGGCATCAGCGGAACTTCATGTTTCTCCAGTTGACCAATGTTTGTCCACATCACCGGGGGCTTTGCAATTGACCACTTCCTACAACTGAAATAGAGATTACATCAACCCAGGGAACTCTGGCATCAGCGGAACGTCATTTTCCATCAGTTAACCAATGTATGTCCACAGCACCGGGGCCTTTGCAATTGACCACTACCTACAACTGAAATAGAGAATACATCAACCCAGGGAACTCGGGCATCAGCGGCACGTCATGTCTCTCCAGTTAACCAATGTATGTCCACATCACCGGGGGCTTGGCAATTGACCACTTCCTACAACAGAAATAAAGATTACATCAACCCAGTGAACTCGGGCCTCAGCCTAATTTCATGTTTCTCCAGTTAACCAATGTATGTACACATCACCGGGGGCTTGGCAATTGACCACTTCCTACAACTGAAATAGAGAATACATCAAACGAGGCAACTCGCGCATCAGCGGACCTTCATGTTTCTCCAGTTAAACAATGTACGTTCACATCGCCGGGGGCTTAGCAATTAACCACTTCTTACATCTCCAATCGTGATTACTTTAACCCAGGGAACTCGGGCATCAGCGGAACGTCATGGTTCTCCAGTTAACTAATGTATGTCCACATCACCGGGGGCTTGGCAATTGACCACTTCCTACAACTGAATTAGAGATTACATCAACCGAGGCAACTCGCGCATCAGCGGACCTTCATGTTTCTCCAGTTAAACAATGTATGTCCACATCGCCGGGGCTTAGCAATTAAACACTTCTTACAACTCCAATCGTGATTACTTCAACCCAGGGAACTCGGGCATCAGCGGAAGTTCACGTTTTCTTCAGTTAACCAATGTATGTCCACATCGATGGGGGCTTGGCAATTGACCACTTCCTACAAGTGAAATAGAGATTACATCAACCCAGGGAATTCGGAGATCAGCGGAACTTCATGTTTTTCTAGGATATCTTTGGTTAACTGGATAAACATGAAGGTCCGCTGATGCGCTAGTTCCCTGGGTTGATGTAATTTCGATTGGAGTTGTAGAAATTGGTCGATTGCTAAGCCCTCGGCAATGTGGACTACGCATTGGTTAACTGAAGAGACATGAAGTTCCGCTGATGCGCGTGTTAACGGGGTTGATGTGTTCTCTATTTCAGTTGTAAAAATTGGTCGATTGCCAAGCCCCCTGCGATGTGGACATACATTGGTTAACTGAAGGAACACGAAGGTCCGCTGATGCCCAAGTTCCCCGGGTTGATGTAATCTCTATTTCAGTTGTAGAAATTGGTCGATTGCTAAGCCCCCGGCGATGTGGACATACATAGGTTAACTGAAAAAACAAGAAGGTCCGCTGATGCCCGAGTTCCATGGTTTGATGAAATCTTGATTGGAGTTGTAGAAACTAGACGATTGCTAAGCCCCAGGCGATGTGGACATACATTGGTTAACTGGAGAAACATGAGGTTCCGTTGATGCGCGTGCTCCCTGGTTTAATGTAATCTCGATTGGAATTGTAGAAATTAGTCGATAGCTAAGCCCCCGGCGATGTGGACATACATTGGTGAACTTTAGAAACATGAAGGTCCTCTGCTGCTGAGTTCCATGGGTTGATGTAATCTCTATTTTAGTTGTAGAAATTAGTCGATAGCTAAGCCCCCGGCGATGTGGACATACATTGGCTAACTAAAGAAAACGTGAACTTCCGCTGATGCCCGAGTTCTCTGGGTTGAAGTAATCACGATTGAAGTTGTAAGAAGTGGTTAATTGCTAAGCCCCCGGCGATGTGGACATACATTGTTTAACTGGAGAAACATGAAGGTCGGCTGATGCGCGAGTTGCCTCGGTTGATGTAATCTCTATTTCAGTTATAAGAAGTGGTCAATTGCCAAGCCCCCGGCGATGTGGACATACATTGGTTAACTGGAGAAACATTAGGTTCCGCTGATGCGCAATTTCCCTGGTTTGATGTAAGTAGATCTGCCCTTAGAATAGCACAGCCACCCCTAACTCGGCCGCTACGTAACCTAGGATTGTAGGGGTAGTTTTGGATGACGCAGAAGGTCGTCGCGACCTTGATCCTAGCCCTGGGGGTGGTTTTGAACACGTCCAGAGGGGTGGGGGGTAGTTTTTCGAAAAAAATTATTTTCAACCCACTAACCTAAGCTAGCCAAATTTGATCAAACCTAACCTAACCTAAGTGTTGGGGGTGACCTCAGCCACGTTCAGGACCATCTCCGGGGGGTAGCTCCGGGAGTGGATTGGGGGTGGGGTGTAGTTTTCGAAAAAATATTGGAAAAACGTTTCTTGACCGTTAGGGTGTGTCTAGAGTGCATTATCGCGTCGGTAGGGGTAGTTTCACCTAGGGGTAGTTTTTAAATAAAATCTGAAAATGCCGAAAATCGATCGGCCGGATCAACAGACAGTACGGTATATGTGTAGAGCCCAATATGGAATACTGCGGGGGCGGTTCACCTAGGGGTAGTTTTTAAATAAAATACGAAATTGCCAAAAATCGATCGGTATGATCGAAAGACCGTACGGGATATGTGTCCATTATGGTAGGCTGTGTGGGTGGGATCACCGGTTTTCAGATTGCCAAAAATGATCGAGGTCCTAGGTAAAAGCCACCTAGGAGTCATGCTCGAGGTAAAGCCATCTCGAGGCAGGCCGTTAAGTAAGGCCTCTTAGGTAGTGTAACCCTGGAATAGCTCCGGTGGAGGGGCAACTTTTGGAAAGACCTAATGGTTATCTGATGACGTATCAGCGCTCGAACAACTCTATGCAAGTAGTAGGCTTACCCTGACTATAGTGGTCTACCCCAAATGAATCGGGTGATGAGGGGCCCAGGGGTAAACGATTGCCAAACTCAAAATTTGTCTATCCTACTAAATTAATAAACAATACACTCAGCCTTTAAGTAAAGCTACACAAGAGCAGGGCTAGGATGGTTGCTATACCAACTACCAAGACAAATACCCCCACCAAGTCCTAGGTAAAGCTACCACGGAGTTAGACCTTAGGTAAAGCTAACAAGGAGCAAGGCCTCGGGTAGAAGCTATCCCGAAGCCACGCCCTAGGTAAAGTAACCCAGGAACTAGACCTCCGGTAAAGCTACCACGGAGTTAAACCTTAGGTAAAGCTAACACGAAGCAAAGCCTCGGGTAAAAGCTATCCCGAAGTCATGCCCTAGGTAAAGTAACCCAGGAACCAGACCATCGGAAAAGCTACCATGGAGTCGGGGCTTAGGTAAAGCTACCATGGAGTTAGACCATAGGTAAAGCAAACACGGAGCAAGGACTCAGGTAAAAGCCATCTCGAAGCCTGCCGATAGGTAAAGTAACCCCGGATTCAGGCATCAAGTGGGGGGTGGTTATCAAATAATATATGAAATTACCCAAAAATGATCGGTTAGATCAAACGACCAACGACCTACATAGAGTTCAAATAGTCAACAAGTTGAATCAACCAATCACAACGCAGGGGCCCGGTAGGCCTACGTAAACGGTCAATGTAAGACGAGAAGGCCTATATAACGTGTTAAACCAATATATATGACAGCCCACATAATGTGATAAACGAATATGCAAGCCTACATACATACTATGCTAGGCCGACATACTATGTCGGTAAATCACCGGCCAAAGCCTATATGAACTGAGATAGTTTCACCTCATATATCAGGTAGAACCACTGGCAGGCCACCGCATAATATGGGGAGTACTATAAGGTATAGCTAAACCAATATATACGATAGCCCACATAATGTGTTAAACAAATACGCAAGCTTGCATACATACAATGCTAGGCCTACATACATGAATCCCTAAATGCGCCTACTATGTCGGTAAATCACTGGCCGCAGCCTATATGAACGGAGATAGTTTCACCTCATATATCAGGTAGAACCTGGCAATCGTATAATATGGGAAGTACTATAAGGTACATCTACCAATGCATAACCTATCAAGCCCATGACGGTCAACAAATATTACAATATTATTAAAAAAAGTTACGCAACCTATATATACATACAGTGCTAAGCCAACATTCAGGCATACATACTTTGTTAAACCAGCATGCAATATACTCTAAATAGCCATAACGTTGTTAAACCAATATGCAGGTTAACCCATATACATCCTGTATTAGGCCAATATTCCCGTTACCCACATATGCCTATATAATATGTTAAGCCTGGACGAATGATATCTTATATAGTGTGTTAAACAAAAACGCTTGTAAACCCACATAAATAATATGCTAAGCCTACATACTGTGCTAAACAGATACGCGTGTAAACTCACATAAATACAATGCTAACCATCATGGATGCTATCCTACACAGGCTTATATACTATGTTAGGCCTGGATACGTGATTGCCCCATTTAGTGTGTTAAATAAATATGCGTGTAAACCAAATAAATACTCTGGTAAGCCAACATGCATGCTATCATAGATAGGCGTATATACTATGTTAGGCCTACATATCGCGTTAAACAAACATGTGTAAGCCACCATACATATTATGCTAAGCCGACTTACATGAATCCCTAAATGTGCCCGCTATGTCGGTAAACCACAGGCCAAAGCCTATATGATCTGAGCTATTTTCACCTTGTCTATTAGGTAGAACCAGGCAATCGAATAATATGGGAAGTACTATAGGGTACATCTACCAATGCATAACCTATCACGCCCATGACGGTCAACAAATACTACAATATAATTTAAAAAGTTACGCAACCTATATACATACAGTGCTAAGCCAACATTCAGGCATATATACTATGTTATACCAGCATGCAATATAATTTACATAGCCATAAATACGCTGTTAAACCAATATGCAGGTTAACCTATATACATCCTGTATTAGGCCAATATCCCCGTTATCCACATAGGCCTATGTTACGCCAGGATGAATGATTGCCCTTATAGTCTGTTCAATAAATATGCGTGTAAACCAAATAAATACTCTGGTAAGCCAACATGTATGCTATCATAGATAGGCGTATATACTATGTTAGGCCTACATATCGCGATAAACAAACATGTGTAAGCCACCATACATATTATGCTAAGCCGACAAGGGCCTACAAACTGTAACACATTATATCCACTGCATAGTTTAGCTAAACGGCTATCACACACTATCCTACAGGTACCACATTATACCTGATCAAAAACACATAGTATCCAATGCATAGCCTGACGAGGGTTTAATATATAGTATCCAGAGGCCTCGCTAACGATTAACACGTTGTATCTATAAGGCCTACTATGTCGGTAAACCACAGGCCCAGGCTTATATGATCAGAGTCCGACACACATTTTCACCCCGTCTATCAGGTAGAACCTCAGGCAGGCGGCTGTATAATACGGGAAGTACTATATCGTATAGCTAACAATGCATAACCTATCACGCCCATGACGGTCAGCAAATACTACAATATAATTAAAAAAAGTCGCGCAACCTATATACATACAGTTATAACCAATATAAGCATATATACTATGTTAAACCAACATGCAATATAATCTAAATAGCCATATATACGCTGTTAAACAAATATGCGTGTAAACCTACATAAATACTATGGTAAGCCAACATGCATGCTATCATACTATGTTAAGCCCAAATACATAATAGAATACATAATGTGTTAAACATATATGTGTGTAAGCTTGCATAGATATTATGCTAAGAAGACATGGGCCTACAAAGTATAACACATTATATCCAGTGCATAGTTTAACTAATTGATATCACACACTATTCCACAAGTTGCCCACAAATTACCACATAATACCTGATACATAGCCCGGTTAATCATTATCACATAGTATACGATGCAAATCACGACTAGGGCCAACACAATATATCCAAACCATAGCCTGACGATGGGTTAACATATAGTATCCGATGAGAAGTATGAATACATAATATCCGCTGCATAGCTCGGCTAAAGTTCGTCATATAGCACCCGAAGTATAGCTTGACAAACACATAGCATCTCACGAGTGGCGTGATATAAGGTAACACATAGTATCCGATACACAACCTAGGATCGAATATGACGTCATCCAGGTGAAGAACAAGATGGCTGTAATGTTGATACCGAGTTCAAAAAGGCTATGGTGGCTAAGACCTGTGTAGGCTAGATCAAATAACCAACGTTTCAACTAAACTACTGTCTTACGCATCGTTTAACCAACCAACATACGCGAAGTTCAAACGAACAGCATTGACACCAAGTCCAAATAGGCTATGGCGGCTATGCCCAGATCAGCGTTTCAGCTAATCAAAATGAAAAACTTACGCTAATCAACCAACATCTACACCGAAGTCAAATGGGTTATGGTTAGTGAAGGCACCGGCAAAAGCTTTAAGCCCTAGACATAATTATAGCTATCAACGCGTACCAAAATAGCTATGCAGAAACCGTCAAGGCCATTACACATATTGTCCAGGTATGTTCTCCATCAAACCGAGACTTTAGACACCATCTCTGTAAAACAGCTACCAATTTATACTCTACCACAATAGGTATGTCAAAACTGTTACCGACTCCTAATCTAAGACAATGGTTACGCAACGCCCTTTATCAATTTAAGACCTTAAGCGATATCTTCGTAAAGACAGCCACAATAGTTACGTTAAAAAGAGCTACCGATGCTCACCCTACCATAAAAGCTACGTACAGACGGCTAATATTGTATAACCTATCACAAGACTTATGTAAAAACAGCTATGCATAACCTGTCACACAATAACTGCGTAAAGGCAGCTAACAATGCCTACCCCTTTAAAATAGCTATGAAAAGATAACAACCAATACATACCCTATCATAATAGCTATGTAAAGACAATAACTGCGTAAAGGCATCTAACAATGCCTACCCCATTAAAATAGCTACGAAAAGATAACAGCCAATACATATCCTATCATAATAGCCGTGTAAAGACAATTAAAGATGCATAGGCTAACTCGTTATTGACTGCTATTAAATAATGAACCATCACACTAGCCTCGTAAAGACAGCTACCAACATCACAATAGCTACGTAAAAACAGTTATCGACCCGTGACCAAGATAATACTTACGTAAGATCTATATCAGTGCTAAGACAACAGCTCCGTAAGGAAAACCTACCACTGCATGAACTACGACAACAGCAAGGTATGGACGGCTACCAATGCATTACTTATCACAGCTACCAACACATAACTCGTCACATTAGCTAAGTAAATAGCTCTACCAGTGCCTAGCCTATCACACAGGCTAACTGAGGGGTCACTAACTATACCATCACAATATCTCTGTACAAGGCAGAAGGCGTGATGATCCTCATCTTTATCCCACACCCAACAGTAGGTTAGGTTAGAAGCACTCTGGCTAGCTTAGGTTAGTGGGTTGAAAATAATTTTTTCTAAAAACTACCCCTCTAGACGTGGTTGAACACCTAACAGTAGGTTAGGTTAGAAGCACTCTGGCAAGCTTAGGTTAGTGGGTTGAAAATAATTTTTTCTAAAAACTACCCCTCTAGACGTGGTTGAACACCCAACAGTAGGTTAGGTTAGAAGCACTCTGGCTAGCTTAGGTTAGTGGGTTGAAAATAATTTTTTCTAAAAACTACCCCTCTAGACGTGGTTGAACCCTCCCCCAAGGCCACGATCAAGGTCACATCGACCGCCTGCATCATCCAAAACCACCCCTAACTTTCAAAGGTTGGTCGTATCTCCATCACGGGCATCACTGACCTGTGGTTGTAGAAGTTAGGGGTGGTTTTGGATGATGCAGGCGGTCGATGTGACCTTGATCGTAGCCTTGGGGGAGGGTTCAACCACGTCTAGAGGGGTAGTTTTTAGAAAAAATTATTTTCAACCCACTAACCTAAGCTAGCCAGAGTGCTTCTAACCTAACCTACTGTTGGGTGTTCAACCACGTCTAGAGGGGTAGTTTTTAGAAAAAATTATTTTCAACCCACTAACCTAAGCTTGCCAGAGTGCTTCTAACCTAACCTACTGTTAGGTGTTCAACCACGTCTAGAGGGGTAGTTTTTAGAAAAAATTATTTTCAACCCACTAACCTAAGCTAGCCAGAGTGCTTCTAACCTAACCTACTGTTGGGTGTGGGATAAAGATGAGGATCATCACGCCTTCTGCCTTGTACAGAGATATTGTGATGGTATAGTTAGTGACCCCTCAGTTAGCCTGTGTGATAGGCTAGGCACTGGTAGAGCTATTTACTTAGCTAATGTGACGAGTTATGTGTTGGTAGCTGTGATAAGTAATGCATTGGTAGCCGTCCATACCTTGCTGTTGTCGTAGTTCATGCAGTGGTAGGTTTTCCTTACGGAGCTGTTGTCTTAGCACTGATATAGATCTTACGTAAGTATTATCTTGGTCACGGGTCGATAACTGTTTTTACGTAGCTATTGTGATGTTGGTAGCTGTCTTTACGAGGCTAGTGTGATGGTTCATTATTTAATAGCAGTCAATAACGAGTTAGCCTATGCATCTTTAATTGTCTTTACACGGCTATTATGATAGGATATGTATTGGCTGTTATCTTTTCGTAGCTATTTTAATGGGGTAGGCATTGTTAGATGCCTTTACGCAGTTATTGTCTTTACATAGCTATTATGATAGGGTATGTATTGGTTGTTATCTTTTCGTAGCTATTTTAAAGGGGTAGGCATTGTTAGCTGCCTTTACGCAGTTATTGTGTGACAGGTTATGCATAGCTGTTTTTACATAAGTCTTGTGATAGGTTATACAATATTAGCCGTCTGTACGTAGCTTTTATGGTAGGGTGAGCATCGGTAGCTCTTTTTAACGTAACTATTGTGGCTGTCTTTACGAAGATATCGCTTAAGGTCTTAAATTGATAAAGGGCGTTACGTAACCATTGTCTTAGATTAGGAGTCGGTAACAGTTTTGACATACCTATTGTGGTAGAGTATAAATTGGTAGCTGTTTTACAGAGATGGTGTCTAAAGTCTCGGTTTGATGGAGAACATACCTGGACAATATGTGTAATGGCCTTGACGGTTTCTGCATAGCTATTTTGGTACGCGTTGATAGCTATAATTATGTCTAGGGCTTAAAGCTTTTGCCGGTGCCTTCACTAACCATAACCCATTTGACTTCGGTGTAGATGTTGGTTGATTAGCGTAAGTTTTTCATTTTGATTAGCTGAAACGCTGATCTGGGCATAGCCGCCATAGCCTATTTGGACTTGGTGTCAATGCTGTTCGTTTGAACTTCGCGTATGTTGGTTGGTTAAACGATGCGTAAGACAGTAGTTTAGTTGAAACGTTGGTTATTTGATCTAGCCTACACAGGTCTTAGCCACCATAGCCTTTTTGAACTCGGTATCAACATTACAGCCATCTTGTTCTTCACCTGGATGACGTCATATTCGATCCTAGGTTGTGTATCGGATACTATGTGTTACCTTATATCACGCCACTCGTGAGATGCTATGTGTTTGTCAAGCTATACTTCGGGTGCTATATGACGAACTTTAGCCGAGCTATGCAGCGGATATTATGTATTCATACTTCTCATCGGATACTATATGTTAACCCATCGTCAGGCTATGGTTTGGATATATTGTGTTGGCCCTAGTCGTGATTTGCATCGTATACTATGTGATAATGATTAACCGGGCTATGTATCAGGTATTATGTGGTAATTTGTGGGCAACTTGTGGAATAGTGTGTGATATCAATTAGTTAAACTATGCACTGGATATAATGTGTTATACTTTGTAGGCCCATGTCTTCTTAGCATAATATCTATGCAAGCTTACACACATATATGTTTAACACATTATGTATTCTATTATGTATTTGGGCTTAACATAGTATGATAGCATGCATGTTGGCTTACCATAGTATTTATGTAGGTTTACACGCATATTTGTTTAACAGCGTATATATGGCTATTTAGATTATATTGCATGTTGGTTTAACATAGTATATATGCCTATATTGGTTATAACTGTATGTATATAGGTTGCGCGACTTTTTAAATTATATTGTAGTATTTGTTGACCGTCATGGGCGTGATAGGTTATGCATTGATAGATGTACCCTATAGTACTTCCCATATTATTCGATTGCCTGGTTCTACCTGATTTACAAGGTGAAAATAGCTCAGATCATATAGGCTTTGGCCTGTGGTTTACCGACATAGCGGACACATTTAGGGATTCATGTAAGTCGGCTTAGCATAATATGTATGGTGGCTTACACATGTTTGTTTAACGCGATATGTAGGCCTAACATAGTATATACGCCTATCTATGATAGCATACATGTTGGCTTACCAGAGTATTTATTTGGTTTACACGCATATTTATTGAACACACTATAAGGGCAATCATTCATCCTGGCGTAACATAGGCCTATGTGGGTAACGGGGATATTGGCCTAATACAGGATGTATATAGGTTAACCTGCATATTGGTTTAACAGCGTATATATGGCTATGTAAATTATATTGCATGCAGGTATAACATAGTATATATGCCTGAATGTTGGCTTAGCACTGTATGTATATAGGTTGCGTAACTTTTTAAATTATATTGTAGTATTTGTTGACCGTCATGGGCGTGATAGGTTATGCATTGGTAGATGTACCCTATAGTACTTCCCATATTATTCGATTGCCTGGTTCTACCTGATAGACAAGGTGAAAATAGCTCAGATATATAGGCTTTGGCCTGGGTAACGGGAATATTGGCCTAATACAGGATGTATATGGGTTAACCTGCATATTGGTTTAACACCGTTATGGCTATTTAGAGTATATTGCATGCTGGTTTAACAAAGTATATATGCCTGAATGTTGGCTTAGCACTGTATGTATATATAGGTTTCGTAACTTTTTTAAATTATATTGTAATATTTGTTGACCGTCATGGGCTTGATAGGTTATGCATTGGTAGATGTACCTTATAGTACTTCCCATATTATACCATTGCCAGGTTCTACCTGATATATGAGGTGAAACTATCTCTGTTCATATAGGCTGCGGCCAGTGATTTACCGACATAGTAGGCGCATTTAGGGATTCATGTATGTAGGCCTAGCATAGTATGTATGCAAGCTTGCGTATTTGTTTAACACATTATGTGGGCTATCGTATATATTGGTTTAGCTATACCTTATAGTACTCCCCATATTATGCGGTGGCCTGCCAGTGGTTCTACCTGATATATGAGGTGAAACTATCTCAGTTCATATAGGCTTTGGCCGGTGATTTACCGACATAGTATGTCGGCCTAGCATAGTATGTATGTAGGCTTGCATATTCGTTTAACACATTATGTGGGCTGTCATATATATTGGTTTAACACGTTATATAGGCCTTCTCGTCTTACATTGACCGTTTACGTAGGCCTACCGGGCCCCTGCGTTGTGATTGGTTGATTCAACTTGTTGACTATTTGAACTCTATGTAGGTCGTTGGTCGTTTGATCTAACCGACCATTATTGGGTAATTTCATATATTATTTGATAACCACCCCCCACTTGATGCCTGAATCCGGGGTTACTTTACCTATCGGCAGGCTTCGAGATGGCTTTTACCTGAGTCCTTGCTCCGTGTTTGCTTTACCTATGGTCTAACTCCATGGTAGCTTTACCGGAGGTCTAGTTCCTGGGTTACTTTACCTAGGGCGTGGCTTCGGGATAGCTTCTACCCAAGGCCTTGCTCCTTGTTAGCTTTACCTAAGGTCTAACTCCGTGGTAGCTTTACCTAGGACTTGGTGGGGGTATTTGTCTTGGTAGTTGGTATAGCAACCATCCTAGCCCTGCTCTTGTGTAGCTTTACTTAAAGGCTGAGTGTATTGTTTATTAATTTAGTAGGATAGACAAATTTTGAGTTTGGCAATCGTTTACCCCTGGGCCCCTCATCACCCGATTCATTTGGGGTAGACCACTATAGTCAGGGTGAGCCTACTACTTGCATAGAGTTGTTCGAGCGCTGATACGTCATCAGATAACCATTAAGTCTTTCCAAAAGTTGCCCCTCCACCGGAGCTATTCCAGGGTTACACTACCTAAGAGGCCTTACTTAACGGCCTGCCTCGAGATGGCTTTACCTCGAGCATGACTCCTAGGTGGCTTTTACCTAGAGGCATCTAGGTGGCGATAATGCACTCTAGACACACCCTATCGGTCAAGAAACGTTTTTCCAATATTTTTTCGAAAACTACACCCCACCCCCAATCCACCCCCGGAGCTACCCCCCGGAGATGGTCCTGAACGTGGCTGAGGTCACCCCCAACACTTAGGTTAGGTTAGGTTTGATCAAATTTGGCCTGCTTAGGTTAGTGGGTTGAAAATAATTTTTTTCGAAAAACTACCCCTCACCCCTCTGGACGTGTTCAAAACCACCCCCAGGGCTAGGATCAAGGTCGCGACGACCTTCTGCGTCATCCAAAACTACCCCTACAGTCCTAGGTTACGTAGCGGCCGAGTTAGGGGTGGCTGTGCTATTCTAAGGGCAGATCTACTTACATCAAACCAGGGAAATTGCGCATCAGCGGAACCTAATGTTTCTCCAGTTAACCAATGTATGTCCACATCGCCGGGGGCTTAGCAATCGTCTAGTATCTACAACTCCAATCGAGATTACATCAAACTGGGAACTCGGGCATCAGCGGAATTTCATGTTTCTCCAGTTAACCAATGTATGTCCACATCACCGGGGGCTTGGCAATTGACCACTTCCTACAATTGAAATACAGATTACATCAACCCGGGGAAGTCGGGCATCAGCGGAACTTTATATTTCTCCAGTTAACCAATGTATGTCCACATCGCCGGGGGCTTAGCAATCGACTAGTTTCTACAACTCCAATCGAGATTACTTAAAAACAGGGAGCTCAGGCATCAGCGGACCTTCATGTTCCTTCAGTTAACCAATGTATGTCCACATCGCCGAGGGCTTAGCAGTCGACTAATTTCTACAACTCCAATCGAGATTACATCAAACTAGGGAAATTGCGCATCAGCGGAACCTAATGTTTCTCCAGTTAACCAATGTATGTCCACATCGCCGGGGGCTTAGCAATCGTCTAGTATCTACAACTCCAATCGAGATTACATCAAACTGGGAACTCGGGCATCATCGGACCTTCTTGTTTCTTCAGTTAACCTATGTATGTCCACATCACCGGGGGCTTAGCAATCGACCCATTTTTACAACGGAAATAGAGATTACATCAATCCAGGGAACTCAAGCATCAGCGGAATTTCATGTTTCTCCAGTTAACCAATGTATGTCCACATCTCTGCGGGCTTAGCAATCGACTAATTTCTACAACTCCAATCGAGATTACATCAACCCCTGGAACTCGCGCGTCAGCGGAACTTCATGTCTCTTCAGTTAACCAATGCGTATTCCACATTGCCGGGGGCTTAGCAATCGACCAAATTCTACAACTCCAATCGAGATTACATCAAACCCCGGGAACTCGCGCATCAGTGGAACTTCATGTTTCTTCAGTTACCCAATGTGTAGTCCACATTGCCGGGGGCTTAGCAATCGACCAATATCTACAACGGAAATAGAGATTACATCAACCCAGGGAACTCGCAATCAGCGGAACTTCATGTCTCTTCAGCTAACCAATGTATGTCCACATCGCCGGGGGCTTAATAATCGCCCAATTTCTACAAAGGAAATTGAGATTACGTAAACCAAGGGAACTCGCGCATCAGCGGAATTTCATGTTTCTCCAGTTAACCAATGTATGTCCACATCACCGGGGGCTTGGCAATTGACCACTTCCTACAATTGAAATAGAGATTACATCAACCCAGTGAACTCAAGCATCAGCGGAATTTCATGTTTCCCCAGTTAACCAATGTATGTCCACATCACCGGGGGCTTGGCAATTGACCACTTCTTATAACTGAAATAGAGATTACATCAACCGAGGCAACTCGCGCATCAGCCGACCTTCATGTTTCTCCAGTTAAAAAATGTATGTCCACATCGCCGGGGGCTTAGCAATTAACCACTTCTTACAACTTCAATCGTGATTACTTCAACCCAGGGAACTCGGGCATCAACGGAAGTTCACGTTTTCTTTAGTTAGCCAATGTATGTCCACATCGCCGGGGGCTTAGCAGTCGACTAATTTCTACAACTCCAATCGAGATTACATCAAACTAGGGAAATTGCGCATCAGCGGAACCTAATGTTTCTCCAGTTAACCAATGTATGTCCACATCGCCGGGGGCTTAGCAATCGTCTAGTATCTACAACTCCAATCGAGATTACATCAAACTGGGAACTCGGGCATCATCGGACCTTCTTGTTTCTTCAGTTAACCTATGTATGTCCACATCACCGGGGGCTTAGCAATCGACCCATTTTTACAACTAAAATAGAGATTACATCAACCCATGGAACTCAGCAGCAGAGGACCTTCATGTTTCTAAAGTTCACCAATGTATGTCCACATCGCCGGGGGCTTAGCTATCGACTAATTTCTACAACTAAAATAGAGATTACATCAACCCATGGAACTCAGCAGCAGAGGACCTTCATGTTTCTAAAGTTAACCAATGTATGTCCACATCGCCGGGGGCTTAGCTATCGACTAATTTCTACAATTCCAATCAAGATTTCATCAAATCATGGAACTCGGGCATCAGTGGACCTTCTTGTTTTTTCAGTTAACGTATGTATGTCCACATCGCCGGGGGCTTAGCAATCGACCATTTTCTACAACTGAAATAGAGATTACATCAACCCGGGGAACTCGGGCATCAGCGGACCTTCGTGTTCCTTCAGTTAACCAATGTATGTCCACATCGCAGGGGGCTTGGCAATCGACCAATTTTTACAACTGAAATAGAGAACACATCAACCCCGTTAACACGCGCATCAGCGAAACTTCATGTCTCTTCAGTTAACCAATGCGTAGTCCACATTGCCGAGGGCTTAGCAATCGACCAATTTCTACAACTCCAATCGAGATTACATCAACCTTGGGAACTCGGGCATCCGCGGAACTTAATGTTCCTTCAGTTAACCAATGTATGTCCACATCGCCGGGGGCTTAGTAATCGTCTAGTTTCTACAACTCCAATCGAAATTGCATCAAACTCTAAACTCTCGCATCAGCGGACCTTCGTGTTCCTTCAGTTAACCAATGTATGTCCACATCGCTGGGGGCTTGACCATCGACCAGGTTTTACAACTGAAATAGAGATTACATCAACCCGGGAACTCGAGCATCATCGGAAATTCATGCCTTTTCAGTTAACCAATGTATGTCCACATCACCGGGGGCTTAGCAATCGACCAATTTCTACAACGGAAATAGAGATTACATCAACCCGGGGAACTCGTGCATCAGCGGACCTTCGTGTTCCTTCAGTTATCCAATGTATGTCCACATCGCCGGGGGCTTAGCAATCGACCAATATCTACAGCTGGAATAGAGATTACATCAACCCGAGGAACTCGGTCATCAGCGGACCTTCGTGTTCCTTCAGTTATCCAATGTATGTCCACATCGCCAGGGGCTTAGCAATCGACCAATATCTACAGCTGGAATAGAGATTACATCAACCCGGGGAACTCGTGCATCAGCGGACCTTCGTGTTCCTTCAGTTATCCAATGTATGTCCACATCGCCGGGGGCTTAGCAATCGACCAATATCTACAGCTGGAATAGAGATTACATCAACCCGGGGAACTCGGTCATCAGCGGACCTTCGTGTTCCTTCAGTTAACCAATGTATGGCCACATCATCGGGGGCTTAGCAATCGACTAATTTCTACAACTCCAATCGAGATTACATCAACCCCTGGAACTCGCGCGTCAGCGGAACTTCATGTCTCTTCAGTTAACCAATGCGTATTCCACATTGCCGGGGGCTTAGCAATCGACCAAATTCTACAACTCCAATCGAGATTACATCAAACCCCGGGAACTCGCGCATCAGTGGAACTTCATGTTTCTTCAGTTACCCAATGTGTAGTCCACATTGCCGGGGGCTTAGCAATCGACCAATATCTACAACGGAAATAGAGATTACATCAACCCAGGGAACTCGCAATCAGCGGAACTTCATGTCTCTTCAGCTAACCAATGTATGTCCACATCGCCGGGGGCTTAATAATCGCCCAATTTCTACAAAGGAAATTGAGATTACGTAAACCAAGGGAAATCGCGCATCAGCGGAATTTCATGTTTCTCCAGTTAACCAATGTATGTCCACATCACCGGGGGCTTGGCAATTGACCACTTCCTACAATTGAAATAGAGATTACATCAACCCAGTGAACTCAAGCATCAGCGGAATTTCATGTTTCCCCAGTTAACCAATGTATGTCCACATCACCGGGGGCTTGGCAATTGACCACTTCTTATAACTGAAATAGAGATTACATCAACCGAGGCAACTCGCGCATCAGCCGACCTTCATGTTTCTCCAGTTAAAAAATGTATGTCCACATCGCCGGGGGCTTAGCAATTAACCACTTCTTACAACTTCAATCGTGATTACTTCAACCCAGGGAACTCGGGCATCAACGGAAGTTCACGTTTTCTTTAGTTAGCCAATGTATGTCCACATCGCCGGGGGCTTAGCTATCGACTAATTTCTACAACTAAAATAGAGATTACATCAACCCATGGAACTCAGCAGCAGAGGACCTTCATGTTTCTAAAGTTCACCAATGTATGTCCACATCGCCGGGGGCTTAGCTATCGACTAATTTCTACAACTAAAATAGAGATTACATCAACCCATGGAACTCAGCAGCAGAGGACCTTCATGTTTCTAAAGTTAACCAATGTATGTCCTCATCGCCGGGGGCTTAGCTATCGACTAATTTCTACAATTCCAATCAAGATTTCATCAAATCATGGAACTCGGGCATCAGCGGACCTTCTTGTTTTTTCAGTTAACGTATGTATGTCCACATCGCCGGGGGCTTAGCAATCGACCATTTTCTACAACTGAAATAGAGATTACATCAACCCGGGGAACTCGGGCATCAGCGGACCTTCGTGTTCCTTCAGTTAACCAATGTATGTCCACATCGCAGGGGGCTTGGCAATCGACCAATTTTTACAACTGAAATAGAGAACACATCAACCCCGTTAACACGCGCATCAGCGAAACTTCATGTCTCTTCAGTTAACCAATGCGTAGTCCACATTGCCGAGGGCTTAGCAATCGACCAATTTCTACAACTCCAATCGAGATTACATCAACCTTGGGAACTCGGGCATCCGCGGAACTTAATGTTCCTTCAGTTAACCAATGTATGTCCACATCGCCGGGGGCTTAGTAATCGTCTAGTTTCTACAACTCCAATCGAAATTGCATCAAACTCTAAACTCTCGCATCAGCGGACCTTCGTGTTCCTTCAGTTAACCAATGTATGTCCACATCGCTGGGGGCTTGACCATCGACCAGGTTTTACAACTGAAATAGAGATTACATCAACCCGGGAACTCGAGCATCATCGGAAATTCATGCCTTTTCAGTTAACCAATGTATGTCCACATCACCGGGGGCTTAGCAATCGACCAATTTCTACAACGTAAATAGAGATTACATCAACCCGGGGAACTCGTGCATCAGCGGACCTTCGTGTTCCTTCAGTTATCCAATGTATGTCCACATCGCCGGGGGCTTAGCAATCGACCAATATCTACAGCTGGAATAGAGATTACATCAACCCGGGGAACTCGGTCATCAGCGGACCTTCGTGTTCCTTCAGTTATCCAATGTATGTCCACATCGCCAGGGGCTTAGCAATCGACCAATATCTACAGCTGAAATAGAGATTACATCAACCCGGGGAACTCGTGCATCAGCGGACCTTCGTGTTCCTTCAGTTATCCAATGTATGTCCACATCGCCGGGGGCTTAGCAATCGACCAATATCTACAGCTGGAATAGAGATTACATCAACCCGGGGAACTCGGTCATCAGCGGACCTTCGTGTTCCTTCAGTTAACCAATGTATGGCCACATCATCGGGGGCTTAGTAATCGACCGATTTCTACAACGGAAATAGAGATTACATCAACCCAGGGAACTCGGGCATCAGCGGACCTTCTTGTTTCTTTAGTTAACTAATGTATGTCCACATCTCTGAGGGCTTAGCAATCGACTAATTTCTACAACTCCAATCGAGATTACATCAACCCCTGGAACTCGCGCGTCAGCGGAACTTCATATCTCTTCAGTTAACCAATGCGTATTCCACATTGCCGGGGGCTTAGCAATCGACCAAATTCTACAACTCCAATCGAGATTACATCAAACCCCGGGAACTCGCGCATCAGCGGAACTTCATGTCTCTTCAGCTAACCAATGTATGTCCACATCGCCGGGGGCTTAATAATCGCCCAATTTCTACAAAGGAAATTGAGATTACGTAAGCCAAGGGAACTCGCGCATCAGCGGAACTTCAAGTTTCTTTAGTTAACTAATGTATGTCCACATCGCTGGGGGCTTTGCAATCGACCAATTTCTACAACTGCAATCGAGATTACATCAAAAAAGGGAACTCGCGGATCAGCGGAACTTCATGGTTCTTCATTTAACCAATGTATGTCCACATCGCCGGGGGCTTAGCAATCGACCAATTACTACAGCTGAAATAGATTTTACATTAACCCAGGGAACTCGCGCATCATCGGACCTTCATGTTTCTCCAGTTAACCAATGTATGTCCCCATTGCCGAGGGCTTAGCAATCGACTAAATTCTACAACTCCAATCGAGATTACATCAAACCAGGGAACTCGCGCATCAGCGGAACCTCATGTATCTCCAGTTAACCTTATGTTTGTGCAGATCGCCGGGGGGTAAGCAATCGACTAATTTCTACAACTCCAATCGAAATTACATCAAACCAGAGAACTCGCGCATCAGCGGATCTTCTTGTTTTTTCAGTTAACCTATGTATGTCCACATCGCCGGGGGCTTAGCAATCGACCAATTTCTACAACGGAAATAGACATTACATAAACACAGGGAACTCGCGCATCAGCGGACCTTCATGTTTATCCAGTTAACCAATGTATGTAACCATCGTCGGGGGCTTAGCATTCGACCAATTTCTTCAATTGAAATAGAGATTACATTAACTCGGGGAAGTCGGGCATCAGCGGAACTTTATGTTTCTCCAGTTAACCAACGTATGTCCACATCGCCGGGGGCTTAGCAATCGACTAGTTTCTACAACTCCAATCGAGATTACTTAAAAACAGGGAGCTCAGGCATCAGCGGACCTTCATGTTCCTTCAGTTAACCAATGTATGTCCACATCGCCGAGGTCTTAGCAGTCGACTAATTTCTACAACTCCAATCGAGATTACATCAAACTAGGGAAATTGCGCATCAGCGGAACCTAATGTTTCTCCAGTTAACCAATGTATGTCCACATCGCCGGGGGCTTACCAATCGTCTAGTATCTACAACTAGAATCGAGATTACATCAAACTGGGAACTCGGGCATCATCGGACCTTCATGTTTCTCCAGTTAACCAATGTATGTCCCCATCGCCGAGGGCTTAGCAATCGACTAATTTCTACAACTCCAATCGAGATTACATCAAACCAGGGAACTCGCGCATCAGCGGAACCTCATGTATCTCCAGTTAACCAATGTTTGTGCAGATCGCCGGGGGTAAGCAATCGACTAATTTCTACAACTCCAATCGAAATTACATCAAACCAGAGAACTCGCGCATCAGCGGATCTTCTTGTTTTTTCAGTTAACCTATGTATGTTCACATCGCCGGGGGCTTAGCAATCGACCAATTTCTACAACGGAAATAGACATTACATAAACCCAGGGAACTCGCGCATCAGCGGACCTTCATGTATATCCAGTTAACCAATGTATGTAACCATCGTCGGGGGCTTAGCATTCGACCAATTTCTACAATTGAAATAGAGATTACATCAACCCGGGGAAGTCGGGCATCAGCGGAACTTTATATTTCTCCAGTTAACCAATGTATGTCCACATCGCCGGGGGCTTAGCAATCGACTAGTTTCTACAACTCCAATCGAGATTACTTAAAAACAGGGAGCTCAGGCATCAGCGGACCTTCATGTTCCTTCAGTTAACCAATGTATGTCCACATCGCCGAGGGCTTAGCAGTCGACTAATTTCTACAACTCCAATCGAGATTACATCAAACTAGGGAAATTGCGCATCAGCGGAACCTAATGTTTCTCCAGTTAACCAATGTATGTCCACATCGCCGGGGGCTTAGCAATCGTCTAGTATCTACAACTCCAATCGAGATTACATCAAACTGGGAACTCGGGCATCAGCGGACCTTCTTGTTTCTTCAGTTAACCTATGTATGTCCACATCACCGGGGGCTTAGCAATCGACCCATTTTTACAACGGAAATAGAGATTACATCAATCCAGGGAACTCAAGCATCAGCGGAATTTCATGTTTCTCCAGTTAACCAATGTATGTCCACATCTCTGCGGGCTTAGCAATCGACTAATTTCTACAACTCCAATCGAGATTACATCAACCCCTGGAACTCGCGCGTCAGCGGAACTTCATGTCTCTTCAGTTAACCAATGCGTATTCCACATTGCCGGGGCTTAGCAATCGACCAAATTCTACAACTCCAATCGAGATTACATCAAACCCCGGGAACTCGCGCATCAGCGGAACTTCATGTTTCTTCAGTTAACCAATGTATGTCCACATCGCCGGGGGCTTAGCAATCGACTAGTTTCTACAAATCCAATCGAGATTACCTTAAAACAGGGAGCTCAGGTATCAGCGGACCTTCATGTTCCTTCAGTTAACCAATGTATGTCCACATCGCCGAGGGCTTAGCAGTCGACTAATTTCTACAACTCCAATCGAGATTACATCAAACTGGGAACTCGGGCATCAGCGGACCTTCTTGTTTCTTCAGTTAACCTATGTATGTCCACATCACCGGGGGGTTAGCAATCGACCCATTTCTACAACGGAAATAGAGATTACATCAACCCAGGGAACTCGGGCATCAGTGGAATTTCATGTTTTTCCAGTTAACCAATGTATGTGCACATCACTGGGGGCTTGGCAATTGACCACTTCCTACAATTGAAATAGAGATTACATCAAGCCAGTGAACTCAAGCATCAGCGGAATTTCATGTTTCTCCAGTTAACCAATGTATGTCCACATCACCGGGGGCTTGGCAATTGACCACTTCTTATAACTGAAATAGAGATTACATCAACCGAGGCAACTCGCGCATCAGCCGACCTTCATGTTTCTCCAGTTAAACAATGTATGTCCACATCGCCGGGTTCTTAGCAATTAACCACTTCTTACAACTTCAATCGTGATTACTTCAACCCAGGGAACTCGGGCATCAGCGGAAGTTCACGTTTCCTTTAGTTAGCCAATGTATGTCCACATCGCCGGGGGCTTAGCTATCGACTAATTTCTACAACTAAAATAGAGATTACATCAACCCATGGAACTCAGCAGCAGAGGACCTTCATGTTTCTAAAGTTCACCAATGTATGTCCACATCGCCGGGGGCTTAGCTATCGACTAATTTCTACAATTCCAATCGAGATTACCTTAAACCAGGGAGCACGCGCATCAACGGAACCTCATGTTTCTCCAGTTAACCAATGTATGTCCACATCGCCTGGGGCTTAGCAATCGTCTAGTTTCTACAACTCCAATCAAGATTTCATCAAACCATGGAACTCGGGCATCAGCGGACCTTCTTGTTCCTTCAGTTAACCAATGTATGTCCACATCGCAGGGGGCTTGGCAATCGACCAATTTTTACAACTGAAATAGAGAACACATCATCCCCGTTAACACGCGCATCAGCGGAACCTCATGTCTCTTCAGTTAACCAATGTATGTCCACATCGCCGGGGGCTTAGCAATCGACCAATATCTACAGCTGCAATAGAGATTACGTCAACACGGAGAACTCGGGCATCAGCGGACCTTCGTGTTCCTTCAGATAACCAATGAATGTCTACATAGCTGGGGGCTTGGCAATCGACTAATTTTTACAACTGAAATAGAGATTACATTAACCCCGGGAACTCGCGCATCAGCGGAACTTCATGTCTCTTCAGTTAACCAATGTATGGCCACATCACCGGGGGCTTAGTAATCGACCGATTTCTACGACGGAAATAGAGATTACATCAACCCAGGGAACTCAAGCATCAGCGGAACTTCATGTTTTTCAGTTAACCAATGTATGTCCACATCGTCTGGGGCTTAGCAATCGACCAATTTCTACAACTGAAATTGAGCTTACATCAATCCAGAGAACTCGGGCATCAGCGGAACTTCTTGCTTCTTTAGTTAACCAATGGTTGTCCACATCTCTGGGCGCTTAGCAAACGACTAATGTCTACAACTCCAATCGAGATTACATCAACCCCTGGAGCTCGCGCGTCAGCGGAACTTCATGTCTCTTCAGTTAACCAATGCGTATTCCACATTGCCGGGGGCTTAGCAATCGACCAATTTCTACAACTCGAATCGAGTTTACATTACCCCGGGAACTCTCGCATCAGCGGAACTTCATGTTCTTCATTTAAACAATGTATGTCCACATCGCCGGGGGCTTAGCAGTCGACCAATTTCTACAACTCCAATCGAGATTACATCAACCCGGGGTACTCGTGCATCAGCGGAACTTTATGTTTCTCCAGTTAACCAATGTATGTCCACATCTCCGGGGGCTTAGCCATCGACTATTTTCTACAACGGAAATAGAGATTACATCAACCCAGGGAACTCGCGCATCAGCAGACCTTCATGTTTCTCCAGTTGACCAATGTATGTCCACATTGCCGGGGGCTTAGCAATCGACCAATTTCTACAACTGAAATAGAGATTACATCAACCCAGGGAACTCGCGCATCTTCGGAACTTCATGTCTCTTCAGTTAACCAATGTATGTCCACATCACCGGGGGCTTAGCAATCGACCAATTTCTACAACGGAAATAGAGATTACATCAACCCAGGGAACTCGCAATCAGCGGAACTTCATGCCTCTTCAGTTAACCAATGTATGTCCACATCGCCGGGGGCTTAGTAATCGACCAATTTCTACAACGGAAATTGAGATTACGTAAACCAAGGGAAGACGCGCATCAGCGGCCGTTCATGTTTCTCCAGTTAACCAATGTATGTCCACATTGCCGGGGGCTTAGCAATCGACCAATTTCTACAACTGAAATAGAGATTACATCAACCCAGGGAACTGGCGCATCATCGGAACTTCATGTCTCTTCAGTTAACCAATGTATGTCCACAACACCGGCGGCTTAGCAATCGACCAATTTCTACAACGGAAATAGAGATTACATCAACCCAGGGAACTCGCAATCAGCGGAACTTCATGATTCTTCAGTTAACCAATGTGTAGTCCACATAGCCGGGGGCTTTCCAATCGACCAATTTCTACAACTCCAATCGAGATAACATCAAAAAAGGGAACTCGCGGATCAGCGGAACTTCATAGTTCTTCAGTTAACCAATGTATGTCCACATCGCCGGGGGCTTAGCAAACGACCAATTACTACAACTGAAATAGATTTTACATTAACTCAGGGAACTCGCGCATCAGCGGACCTTCATGTTTCTCCAGTTATCCAATGTATGTCCCCATCGCCGGGAGCTTAGCAATCGACTAATTTCTACAACTCCAATCGAGATTACATCAAACCAGGGAACTCGGGCATCAGTGGACCTTCTTGTTTTTTCAGTTAACCTATGTATGTCCACATCGCCGGGGGCTTAGCAATCGACCAATTTCTACAACGGAAATAGACATTACATCAACCCAGGGTACTCGCGCATCAGCGGACCTTCATGTTTATCCAGTTAACCAATGTATGTAACCATCGCCGGGGGCTTAGCATTCGACCAATTTCTACAATTGAAATAGAGATTACATCAACCCGGGGAAGTCGGGCATCAGCGGAACTTTATGTTTCTCCAGTTAACCAATGTATGTCCACATCGCCTGGGGCTTAGCTATCGACTAGTTTCTACAACTCCAATCGAGATTACATCAAAACAGGGAACTCGGGCATCGGCGGACCTTCATGTTCCTTCAGTTAACCAATGTATGTTCACATCGCTCGGTTCTTGGCAATCGACAAATTTTTACAACTGAACTAGAGATAACATCAAGCCCGGGAACTCGCGCATCAGCGGAACTTCATGTCTCTTCAGTTAATCAATGCGTAGTCCACATTGCCGGGGGCTTAGCAATCGACCAATTTCTACAACTGCAATCAAGATTACATCAACCCCGGGAACTCGCGCATCAGCGGAACTTCATGTCTCTTCAGTTAACCAATGTATGGCCACATCACCGGGGGCTTAGTAATCGACCGATTTCTACGACGGAAATAGAGATTACATCAACCCAGGGAACTCAAGCATCAGCGGAACTTCATGTTTTTCAGTTAACCAATGTATGTCCACATCGTCTGGGGCTTAGCAATCGACCAATTTCTACAACTGAAATTGAGCTTACATCAATCCAGAGAACTCGGGCATCAGCGGAACTTCTTGCTTCTTTAGTTAACCAATGGTTGTCCACATCTCTGGGCGCTTAGCAAACGACTAATGTCTACAACTCCAATCGAGATTACATCAACCCCTGGAGCTCGCGCGTCAGCGGAACTTCATGTCTCTTCAGTTAACCAATGCGTATTCCACATTGCCGGGGGCTTAGCAATCGACCAATTTCTACAACTCGAATCGAGTTTACATTACCCCGGGAACTCTCGCATCAGCGGAACTTCATGTTCTTCATTTAAACAATGTATGTCCACATCGCCGGGGGCTTAGCAGTCGACCAATTTCTACAACTCCAATCGAGATTACATCAACCCGGGGTACTCGTGCATCAGCGGAACTTTATGTTTCTCCAGTTAACCAATGTATGTCCACATCTCCGGGGGCTTAGCCATCGACTATTTTCTACAACGGAAATAGAGATTACATCAACCCAGGGAACTCGCGCATCAGCAGACCTTCATGTTTCTCCAGTTGACCAATGTATGTCCACATTGCCGGGGGCTTAGCAATCGACCAATTTCTACAACTGAAATAGAGATTACATCAACCCAGGGAACTCGCGCATCTTCGGAACTTCATGTTTCTCCAGTTAACCAATGTATGTCCACATCACCGGGGGCTTAGCAATCGACCAATTTCTACAACTGAAATAGAGATTACATCAACCCAGGGAACTCGCAATCAGCGGACCTTCATGTTTCTTCAGTTAACCAATGTATGTCCACATCGCCGGGGGCTTAGCAATCGACCAATTTCTACAACGGAAATTGAGATTACATAAACCAAGGGAAGTCGCGCATCAGCGGACGTTCATGTTTCTCCAGTTAACCAATGTATGTCCACATTGCCGGGGGCTTAGCAATCGACCAATTTCTACAACTGAAATAGAGATTACATCAACCCAGGGAACTCGCGCATCAGCGGAACTTCATGTTTCTTCAGTTAACCAATGTATGTCCACATCGCCGGGGGCTTAGCAATCGACCAATTTCTACAACTCAAATCGAGATTACATCAACCCAGGGAACTCGCAATCAGCGGAACTTCATGATTCTTCAGTTAACCAATGTGTAGTCCACATAGCCGGGGGCTTTCCAATCGACCAATTTCTACAACTCCAATCGAGATAACATCAAAAAAGGGAACTCGCGGATCAGCGGAACTTCATGGTTCTTCAGTTAACCAATGTATGTCCACATCGCCGGGGGCTTAGCAAACGACCAATTACTACAACTGAAATAGATTTTACATTAACTCAGGGAACTCGCGCATCAGCGGACCTTCATGTTTCTCCAGTTATCCAATGTATGTCCCCATCGCCGGGAGCTTAGCAATCGACTAATTTCTACAACTCCAATCGAGATTACATCAAACCAGGGAACTCGGGCATCAGTGGACCTTCTTGTTTTTTCAGTTAACCTATGTATGTCCACATCGCCGGGGGCTTAGCAATCGACCAATTTCTACAACGGAAATAGAGATTACATCAACCCAGGGTACTCGCGCATCAGCGGACCTTCATGTTTCTCCAGTTAACCAATGTATGTAACCATCGCCGGGGGCTTAGCATTCGACCAATTTCTACAATTGAAATAGAGATTACATCAACCCGGGGAAGTCGGGCATCAGCGGAACTTTATGTTTCTCCAGTTAACCAATGTATGTCCACATCGCCTGGGGCTTAGCTATCGACTAGTTTCTACAACTCCAATCGAGATTACATCAAAACAGGGAACTCGGGCATCGGCGGACCTTCATGTTCCTTCAGTTAACCAATGTATGTTCACATCGCTCGGTTCTTGGCAATCGACAAATTTTTACAACTGAACTAGAGATAACATCAAGCCCGGGAACTCGCGCATCAGCGGAACTTCATGTCTCTTCAGTTAATCAATGCGTAGTCCACATTGCCGGGGGCTTAGCAATCGACCAATTTCTACAACTCCAATCGAGATTACATCAACCCCGGGAACTCGCGCATTAGCGGAACTTCATGTTTCTTCAGTTAACCAATTTATGTCCACATCGCCGCGGGCTTAGCAATCGACCAGTTTCTACAACTCCAATCGAGATTACATCAAACTGGGAACTCGGGCATCAGCGGACCTTCTTGTTTCTTCAGTTAAACTATGTATGTCCACATCGCCGGGGGCTTAGCAATCGACCCATTTCTTCAACGGAAAAAGAGTTTACATCAACCCAGGAAACTCGGCCATAAGCGGAACTTTATGTTTCTCCAATTAACCAATTTATGTCTACATCGCCGGGGGCTTAGCAATCGACTATTTTCTACAACGGAAATAGAGATTACATTAACCCAGGGAACTCGCGCATCAGCGGACCTTCATTTTTCTCCAGTTAACCAATGTATGTCCACATCGCCGGGGGCTTAGCAATCGACCAATATCTACAGCTGCAATAGAGATTACGTCAACACGGAGAACTCGGGCATCAGCGGACCTTCGTGTTCCTTCAGATAACCAATGAATGTCTACATAGCTGGGGGCTTGGCAATCGACTAATTTTTACAACTGAAATAGAGATTACATTAACCCCGGGAACTCGCGCATCAGCGGAACTTCATGTCTCTTCAGTTAACCAATGTATGGCCACATCACCGGGGGCTTAGTAATCGACCGATTTCTACGACGGAAATAGAGATTACATCAACCCAGGGAACTCAAGCATCAGCGGAACTTCATGTTTTTCAGTTAACCAATGTATGTCCACATCGTCTGGGGCTTAGCAATCGACCAATTTCTACAACTGAAATTGAGCTTACATCAATCCAGAGAACTCGGGCATCAGCGGAACTTCTTGCTTCTTTAGTTAACCAATGGTTGTCCACATCTCTGGGCGCTTAGCAAACGACTAATGTCTACAACTCCAATCGAGATTACATCAACCCCTGGAGCTCGCGCGTCAGCGGAACTTCATGTCTCTTCAGTTAACCAATGCGTATTCCACATTGCCGGGGGCTTAGCAATCGACCAATTTCTACAACTCGAATCGAGTTTACATTACCCCGGGAACTCTCGTATCAGCGGAACTTCATGTTCTTCATTTAAACAATGTATGTCCACATCGCCGGGGGCTTAGCAGTCGACCAATTTCTACAACTCCAATCGAGATTACATCAACCCGGGGTACTCGTGCATCAGCGGAACTTTATGTTTCTCCAGTTAACCAATGTATGTCCACATCTCCGGGGGCTTAGCCATCGACTATTTTCTACAACGGAAATAGAGATTACATCAACCCAGGGAACTCGCGCATCAGCGGACCTTCATGTTTCTCCAGTTAACCAATGTATGTCCACATCGCCGGGGGCTTAGCAATCGACCAATTTCTACAACTGAAATAGAGATTACATCAACCCAGGGAACTCGCGCATCAGCGGACCTTCATGTTTCTTCAGTTAACCAATGTATGTCCACATCACCGGGGGCTTAGCAATCGACCAATTTCTACAACGGAAATAGAGATTACATCAACCCAGGGAACTCGCGCATCAGCGGACCTTCATGTTTCTCCAGTTAACCAATGTATGTCCACATCGCCGGGGGCTTAGCAATCGACCAATTTCTACAACTGAAATTGAGATTACGTAAACCAAGGGAAGACGCGCATCAGCGGCCGTTCATGTTTCTCCAGTTAACCAATGTATGTCCACATTGCCGGGGGCTTAGCAATCGACCAATTTCTACAACTGAAATAGAGATTACATCAACCCAGGGAACTGGCGCATCATCGGAACTTCATGTCTCTTCAGTTAACCAATGTATGTCCACATCACCGGCGGCTTAGCAATCGACCAATTTCTACAACGGAAATAGAGATTACATCAACCCAGGGAACTCGCAATCAGCGGAACTTCATGATTCTTCAGTTAACCAATGTGTAGTCCACATAGCCGGGGGCTTTCCAATCGACCAATTTCTACAACTCCAATCGAGATTACATCAAAAAAGGGAACTCGCGGATCAGCGGAACTTCATAGTTCTTCAGTTAACCAATGTATGTCCACATCGCCGGGGGCTTAGCAAACGACCAATTACTACAACTGAAATAGATTTTACATTAACTCAGGGAACTCGCGCATCAGCGGACCTTCATGTTTCTCCAGTTATCCAATGTATGTCCCCATCGCCGGGAGCTTAGCAATCGACTAATTTCTACAACTCCAATCGAGATTACATCAAACCAGGGAACTCGGGCATCAGTGGACCTTCTTGGTTTTTCAGTTAACCTATGTATGTCCACATCGCCGGGGGCTTAGCAATCGACCAATTTCTACAACGGAAATAGACATTACATCAACCCAGGGTACTCGCGCATCAGCGGACCTTCATGTTTATCCAGTTAACCAATGTATGTAACCATCGCCGGGGGCTTAGCATTCGACCAATTTCTACAATTGAAATAGAGAATACATCAACCCGGGGAAGTCGGGCATCAGCGGAACTTTATGTTTCTCCAGTTAACCAATGTATGTCCACATCGCCTGGGGCTTAGCTATCGACTAGTTTCTACAACTCCAATCGAGATTACATCAAAACAGGGAACTCGGGCATCGGCGGACCTTCATGTTCCTTCAGTTAACCAATGTATGTTCACATCGCTCGGTTCTTGGCAATCGACAAATTTTTACAACTGAACTAGAGATAACATCAAGCCCGGGAACTCGCGCATCAGCGGAACTTCATGTCTCTTCAGTTAATCAATGCGTAGTCCACATTGCCGGGGGCTTAGCAATCGACCAATTTCTACAACTGCAATCAAGATTACATCAACCCCGGGAACTCGCGCATCAGTGGAACTTCATGTTTCTTCAGTTACCCAATGTGTAGTCCACATTGCCGCGGGCTTAGCAATCGACCAATTTCTACAACTCCAATCGAGATTACATCAAACTGGGAACTCCGGCATCAGCGGACCTTCTTGTTTCTTCAGTTAAACTATGTATGTCCACATCGCCGGGGGCTTAGCAATCGACCAATTTCTACAACTCGAATCGAGTTTACATTACCCCGGGAACTCTCGCATCAGCGGAACTTCATGTTTTTCATTTAAACAATGTATGTCCACATCGCCGGGGGCTTAGCAGTCGACCAATTTCTACAACTCCAATCGAGATTACATCAACCCGGGGTACTCGTGCATCAGCGGAACTTTATGTTTCTCCAGTTAACCAATGTATGTCCACATCTCCGGGGGCTTAGCCATCGACTATTTTCTACAACGGAAATAGAGATTACATCAACCCAGGGAACTCGCGCATCAGCAGACCTTCATGTTTCTCCAGTTGACCAATGTATGTCCACATTGCCGGGGGCTTAGCAATCGACCAATTTCTACAACTGAAATAGAGATTACATCAACCCAGGGAACTCGCGCATCTTCGGAACTTCATGTCTCTTCAGTTAACCAATGTATGTCCACATCACCGGGGGCTTAGCAATCGACCAATTTCTACAACGGAAATAGAGATTACATCAACCCAGGGAACTCGCAATCAGCGGAACTTCATGCCTCTTCAGTTAACCAATGTATGTCCACATCGCCGGGGGCTTAGTAATCGACCAATTTCTACAACGGAAATTGAGATTACGTAAACCAAGGGAAGACGCGCATCAGCGGCCGTTCATGTTTCTCCAGTTAACCAATGTATGTCCACATTGCCGGGGGCTTAGCAATCGACCAATTTCTACAACTGAAATAGAGATTACATCAACCCAGGGAACTGGCGCATCATCGGAACTTCATGTCTCTTCAGTTAACCAATGTATGTCCACATCACCGGCGGCTTAGCAATCGACCAATTTCTACAACGGAAATAGAGATTACATCAACCCAGGGAACTCGCAATCAGCGGAACTTCATGATTCTTCAGTTAACCAATGTGTAGTCCACATAGCCGGGGGCTTTCCAATCGACCAATTTCTACAACTCCAATCGAGATTACATCAAAAAAGGGAACTCGCGGATCAGCGGAACTTCATAGTTCTTCAGTTAACCAATGTATGTCCACATCGCCGGGGGCTTAGCAAACGACCAATTACTACAACTGAAATAGATTTTACATTAACTCAGGGAACTCGCGCATCAGCGGACCTTCATGTTTCTCCAGTTATCCAATGTATGTCCCCATCGCCGGGAGCTTAGCAATCGACTAATTTCTACAACTCCAATCGAGATTACATCAAACCAGGGAACTCGGGCATCAGTGGACCTTCTTGTTTTTTCAGTTAACCTATGTATGTCCACATCGCCGGGGGCTTAGCAATCGACCAATTTCTACAACGGAAATAGACATTACATCAACCCAGGGTACTCGCGCATCAGCGGACCTTCATGTTTATCCAGTTAACCAATGTATGTAACCATCGCCGGGGGCTTAGCATTCGACCAATTTCTACAATTGAAATAGAGATTACATCAACCCGGGGAAGTCGGGCATCAGCGGAACTTTATGTTTCTCCAGTTAACCAATGTATGTCCACATCGCCTGGGGCTTAGCTATCGACTAGTTTCTACAACTCCAATCGAGATTACATCAAAACAGGGAACTCGGGCATCGGCGGACCTTCATGTTCCTTCAGTTAACCAATGTATGTTCACATCGCTCGGTTCTTGGCAATCGACAAATTTTTACAACTGAACTAGAGATAACATCAAGCCCGGGAACTCGCGCATCAGCGGAACTTCATGTCTCTTCAGTTAATCAATGCGTAGTCCACATTGCCGGGGGCTTAGCAATCGACCAATTTCTACAACTGCAATCAAGATTACATCAACCCCGGGAACTCGCGCATCAGCGGAACTTCATGTTTCTTCAGTTACCCAATGTGTAGTCCACATTGCCGCGGGCTTAGCAATCGACCAATTTCTACAACTCCAATCGAGATTACATCAAACTGGGAACTCCGGCATCAGCGGACCTTCTTGTTTCTTCAGTTAAACTATGTATGTCCACATCGCCGGGGGCTTAGCAATCGACCCATTTCTACAACGGAAAAAGAGTTTACATCAACCCAGGAAACTCGGCCATAAGCGGAACTTTATGTTTCTTCAATTAACCAATTTATGTCTACATCGCCGGGGGCTTAGCAATCGACTATTTTCTACAACGGAAATAGAGATTACATTAACCCAGGGAACTCGCGCATCAGCGGACCTTCATTTTTCTCCAGTTAACCAATGTATGTCCACATCGCCGGGGGCTTAGCAATCGACCAATATCTACAGCTGCAATAGAGATTACGTCAACACGGAGAACTCGGGCATCAGCGGACCTTCGTGTTCCTTCAGATAACCAATGAATGTCTACATAGCTGGGGGCTTGGCAATCGACTAATTTTTACAACTGAAATAGAGATTACATTAACCCCGGGAACTCGCGCATCAGCGGAACTTCATGTCTCTTCAGTTAACCAATGTATGGCCACATCACCGGGGGCTTAGTAATCGACCGATTTCTACGACGGAAATAGAGATTACATCAACCCAGGGAACTCAAGCATCAGCGGAACTTCATGTTTTTCAGTTAACCAATGTATGTCCACATCGTCTGGGGCTTAGCAATCGACCAATTTCTACAACTGAAATTGTGCCTACATCAATCCAGAGAACTCGGGCATCAGCGGAACTTCTTGCTTCTTTAGTTAACCAATGGTTGTCCACATCTCTGGGCGCTTAGCAAACGACTAATGTCTACAACTCCAATCGAGATTACATCAACCCCTGGAGCTCGCGCGTCAGCGGAACTTCATGTCTCTTCAGTTAACCAATGCGTATTCCACATTGCCGGGGGCTTAGCAATCGACCAATTTCTACAACTCGAATCGAGTTTACATTACCCCGGGAACTCTCGCATCAGCGGAACTTCATGTTCTTCATTTAAACAATGTATGTCCACATCGCCGGGGGCTTAGCAGTCGACCAATTTCTACAACTCCAATCGAGATTACATCAACCCGGGGTACTCGTGCATCAGCGGAACTTTATGTTTCTCCAGTTAACCAATGTATGTCCACATCTCCGGGGGCTTAGCCATCGACTATTTTCTACAACGGAAATAGAGATTACATCAACCCAGGGAACTCGCGCATCAGCAGACCTTCATGTTTCTCCAGTTGACCAATGTATGTCCACATTGCCGGGGGCTTAGCAATCGACCAATTTCTACAACTGAAATAGAGATTACATCAACCCAGGGAACTCGCGCATCTTCGGAACTTCATGTCTCTTCAGTTAACCAATGTATGTCCACATCACCGGGGGCTTAGCAATCGACCAATTTCTACAACGGAAATAGAGATTACATCAACCCAGGGAACTCGCAATCAGCGGAACTTCATGCCTCTTCAGTTAACCAATGTATGTCCACATCGCCGGGGGCTTAGTAATCGACCAATTTCTACAACGGAAATTGAGATTACGTAAACCAAGGGAAGACGCGCATCAGCGGCCGTTCATGTTTCTCCAGTTAACCAATGTATGTCCACATTGCCGGGGGCTTAGCAATCGACCAATTTCTACAACTGAAATAGAGATTACATCAACCCAGGGAACTGGCGCATCATCGGAACTTCATGTCTCTTCAGTTAACCAATGTATGTCCACATCACCGGCGGCTTAGCAATCGACCAATTTCTACAACGGAAATAGAGATTACATCAACCCAGGGAACTCGCAATCAGCGGAACTTCATGATTCTTCAGTTAACCAATGTGTAGTCCACATAGCCGGGGGCTTTCCAATCGACCAATTTCTACAACTCCAATCGAGATTACATCAAAAAAGGGAACTCGCGGATCAGCGGAACTTCATAGTTCTTCAGTTAACCAATGTATGTCCACATCGCCGGGGGCTTAGCAAACGACCAATTACTACAACTGAAATAGATTTTACATTAACTCAGGGAACTCGCGCATCAGCGGACCTTCATGTTTCTCCAGTTATCCAATGTATGTCCCCATCGCCGGGAGCTTAGCAATCGACTAATTTCTACAACTCCAATCGAGATTACATCAAACCAGGGAACTCGAGCATCAGTGGACCTTCTTGTTTTTTCAGTTAACCTATGTATGTCCACATCGCCGGGGGCTTAGCAATCGACCAATTTCTACAACGGAAATAGACATTACATCAACCCAGGGTACTCGCGCATCAGCGGACCTTCATGTTTATCCAGTTAACCAATGTATGTAACCATCGCCGGGGGCTTAGCATTCGACCAATTTCTACAATTGAAATAGAGAATACATCAACCCGGGGAAGTCGGGCATCAGCGGAACTTTATGTTTCTCCAGTTAACCAATGTATGTCCACATCGCCTGGGGCTTAGCTATCGACTAGTTTCTACAACTCCAATCGAGATTACATTAAAACAGGGAACTCGGGCATCGGCGGACCTTCATGTTCCTTCAGTTAACCAATGTATGTTCACATCGCTCGGTTCTTGGCAATCGACAAATTTTTACAACTGAACTAGAGATAACATCAAGCCCGGGAACTCGCGCATCAGCGGAACTTCATGTCTCTTCAGTTAATCAATGCGTAGTCCACATTGCCGGGGGCTTAGCAATCGACCAATTTCTACAACTGCAATCAAGATTACATCAACCCCGGGAACTCGCGCATCAGCGGAACTTCATGTTTCTTCAGTTACCCAATGTGTAGTCCACATTGCCGCGGGCTTAGCAATCGACCAATTTCTACAACTCCAATCGAGATTACATCAAACTGGGAACTCCGGCATCAGCGGACTTTCTTGTTTCTTCAGTTAAACTATGTATGTCCACATCGCCGGGGGCTTAGCAATCGACCCATTCCTACAACGGAAAAAGAGTTTACATCAACCCAGGAAACTCGGCCATAAGCGGAACTTTATGTTTCTCCAATTAACCAATTTATGTCTACATCGCCGGGGGCTTAGCAATCGACTATTTTCTACAACGGAAATAGAGATTGCATTAACCCAGGGAACTCGCGCATCAGCGGACCTTCATTTTTCTCCAGTTAACCAATGTATGTCCACATCGCCGGGGGCTTAGCAATCGACAAATTTCTAGAACTGAAACTGAGATTACATCAAAGTAGTAAGGGGTTTGCTGGGCCTACCGGGCGTACGCAGCCGGTTCTGCCGGGTGTACGTAAATTACGTCATCATCTTGCCCCTTCCTTGGCGGGGAGCTCCAGCTCTCCCCCCTCTCAGTTCTCTGGTTCAGACAACAATTGCACCAGGAAATGTTGCGGTTTCTATTGGTCGCTCATGATCGCCCCCCTCATTTCTCCCACCGTTTCATTTACTTATCCGCTTTCCGATTGGCCGCCCCCCTCGTTTCTCATATGTTTTCCTTCTTGGGGAGCCCCTCGGCCCCCGTCCGAAGAGCATTTCAGGGGTACCCAGTTCTCCGATTCAGAAAAGTCTATCGCGTTGTGCAACAGATAAATTGCGTCATCACCTTGGTCAGTAGTATTGTTTGTGCAACAAATAATATACATATAAATGAGTCAAGAGAGAAATTTTGTTATTTTTTGTCAGTTCGTTGAACGACTGTAATTTGGTTATCACGATTTGTTTGTTTGTAAATAAATTGACTATAAGCTCAACTCCACCACTACAGATAATTTTATTCTCACAGTCTCAAAGATAAAAACGTTTTAATTTTTTAGCAGGTATAAGCAATTAAAATGATGTTTGTAATAATTGTGCTGGGTGTGATTGTAAATAAAATATTTATTGCCTTGTGTAATAGATAAATTGCATCAGGACCTTGGACTTTAGTATTGTTTGCGCAACGCCGCTAATATGTTATCCGCAGCAGAACGTGTGTTTGCATTATCGTCACATCCAAACCTTTGTGCATGCGGAAAAACCATGGCCCATTATTACATAAGCAAGGCCAACGCCTATGTAGAGAATTATGGTTTGGAAGACTATGATATGGCTAGTAACCACTACAAAAGCTGCGCATGGTCCTGTCAGTCGTTTACAGGAGACGGCCCAGACACCTGTGCGTGTGCGTTATTTGAGGAAGCTTTGAGAAAAGCTCTAGAAGTTTTGGAAGGCAGCTTTGAGAGTGTGTTACAAGAAAAATGGAGTTTGTAGTTGATTTTCAAGGTTTTCGAGGATTAAATAATGACTTTATAATAAAAGAATTGGCGATTGTTAGAAAAGGTGACGGTGACGGTGAAGAAGCAGAGTGCCAGACATTCCTATTTGAGCCGCCGAGTGACTTTAGCGATTTAAGCAAGAATTTGCAGAAGCAAGCGATTTGGCTGGAACGACATTTACACGGCTTAGCTTGGGATCAGGGTTTTATATCTTATCACAAGGTAAAGGATATTTTTATTGATTTAAAAATTAATGGTAAAATTTTTGTTAAAGGTGTAGAGAAGCAAACATTTTTACAAAATTTTTTAAAAGATATTAATGTTACAGTGATAAATATAGAGGACCATAATTGTCCAACATTAAGTATTTTAAAAAAACTTTTTCATAACAATTTTATTAAAAAGTGTAAATTTAATCATTCAATTGATAATTGTGCTTACATAAATGTGTTCGTTATTAATCAATGGTTGAAATGTGAGACACTAATTAAAGATAGATTAAACGCTGTAGACTTAAGTATAAACGAATGTTTTAATAAAGGGTATACTAATGTACAAGACTGTTTAGTTAATTATATACCTAAAAGTTTTATTATTAACCATTCAGAAAATGTAGAACACATTTATGATAGATTGCCAGAACATTTAAAAACGGATTTAGAAATATTAGATAATTTACCTTGTGATAGGCATAAAGTACAAGTTTTACATAATTTTTATTTTGTAAAAAAAAAATATTGCACATTTTGTAATCACCGAGTTTGAATAGATTGTAAGAGTTATAATTTTTATTGTACATTTGTAACTTTCACCGAATGGATTTTGTTTAATAAAGTTATCAAATATTGTGTGCAGAATTTATTACACTTAAAAATGACGTCTTCTTTTATTGATACTGATGAAAATTCGTGTATTGATGGTTTTGTAAAAAAACATTACTGCGGTTTGGAGGGTTTTATTTTGAAAATAGTAATAAAAACGAAAAAATATGTTGTAAAGATGTAAATGACTGTATGAGAAAACAAATTCATAGTTGGCAGGAAAAAGACGTTCCAGCTATTGAACATCGTATTTATTCACCAAAATGTAAATTAGTTAATAAGTAAACAGGAAAAGATGTAAATTAGTTTGTATAAAATAAATGTTTCAATAGTTGGCAGGAAAAAGACGTTCCAGCTATTGAACATCGTATTTATTCACCAAAATGTAAATTAGTTAATAAGTAAACAGGAAAGATGTAAATTAGTTTGTATAAAATAAATGTTTCAATTTATGTGTTAAATAATTTATTTATTCACCTTTACATTGAGAAAAGATAATTGTCTATAATAATTTCTGTTACTGATTTTGAACGTAAACACACATGTCACAACAGCTCCTATTGTCCTAACATTGAAAACAGGTAATTGTCCATCATACCTGCTATTACTGATTTTGGACGATGACCCCACCTTAATAATTTTCTGTATTGTTCGGCGCTGAGTATTGTAAACAACGGTGCGAAAATACACATGTCACACCAACTGCTAGGGTCCCAAAAAATGTTTTGCAAAATTGACCAATTATCTTCTCTTTTATATCTGTAAGTTATAATCACTCTGGTAAAATCGTCAAATAAGAAATCTCCACTTCTGTAAAGCAGTTTTGTGATACAGCCCCTGCACAAATTGTTATATCGATTATCATAGGAGAAATGTTCAAATAGAATAAAATTATCAACGTAAACAAATTCAACATAATCGTTTTTCGGATGGTTCATTAACATTATGAAATCATTACTCAATAAACTCTCTTTGGAATACACTCTTAAATATTCGTATATATATAGTCATAATATTTTTTAATAATGAATAATTGTATCCATCAGTATTGCGTTTGATTAAAGTCATAAACACTTCCTTATAAGATTCGTGCAGACACTTAATAATCGTAGTGGGTAATTCAAGGCTATCCAAATAATCCTTTCTTATTATACGCGAACACACTTCAATAATACACAATTGAAATAACGATTTAATCATTTTAGGCTAGTCAGAACAACAACAATGACAATGTCAACTGCAACAGTGAGGAGAGGCATTGCAAGAGAGATTTATAAACAGGCTCGTAGGAATTCTCCCACTCGTCATGTTGAGGTGAAATGATTGTATGATCTTTACCAAGCCAACTTTGTGGAAATGCTGTCATTCGCTAGAGCGAATAAAGGTTATAAATTGTTTTAGTAAATATGCGTTGACGGTGCTGATGAAATGGAAAAGTCATTACAACCGATTTTAGATACATATTCTATGCGCCACTTACAGTATTGTACTCCTGAGGATGTTGGTAATGTAAACCAACGAAGGGCTTTGAGTTTATTATTCAATAAATTGAATATTCCTGTATTTGTGTGACCAGAGGTGCCGATTTCATGACATGTGTGGACTTTACAGGGATTCCGGGACAAATTAACCAGGTCTCATGGTTTGACATATTTCATGATATAATTTTTAAAATAAATGACTGTACTTTTTGAATGGCATAGCATATGGCGGTATAAAAAATAAATTCAACCGGCATGAGTAGTCAAAACAAAGGCTTATTAAATAAATTTTAAAAAATTCTGTAAATGGCTGTATAAAAACAAGCAATATAACAAAAACGTTTTTGTAAGTAAATTTCTACTGAGGTCAACAAAGACAAAAATTATTTTAGTTACTTTTTATTATATAATTACAATTATAAATATGTACAAAACATTTGGCTGAAGTACCTTTGATGAGGGCTTCTAAGGCAGACCTGTAGTTGCCGAATCGGTGTAATTTTTTTATTATAAATAAATAAAACAGTTTTAATCACAATGTACTTTTTTATTGTAAAGGAATCGTCATCAGAGGATATGACTACAAGAATGAGACTTGTGGTTAGGAGGTTTTATTTATTTTATAGTTTTAAAAAACTTAAATTTTATTGAAATAAAAATATATGAATGTAAAAAAATATTTGTAGAGCAAATACTATGTAGATGTCTTTGTTACCATTGTAGCTGTATATAAGTAGTAATCATTAATATAAACAAGTTTTAAAGTCAATTCTTACTTGAATCAACAAAGAAAAAATTTATTAAATATGATTACAATTAATACAGTTAATGTAACATAACCTTTAAAACAGCCACCACATAACTTTTAACATAAAATCGGCTGTTTTGTGAAATCATACGTTATAACTTATTTGGGACGAAATTACCATATTGCATACATTGCCCCTTTTTTTAAAAGTTCCTAACTAAAATTAATTAAATAAATTTAGTTAATGAATAAATATTTGAAAAATCTATATTAATTGTATTTCTTTTTTTAACTGAGAAAATAAAAAGTTGTACACAAAAATAGTGTATTTTATTTATAAGACCCACTTTCTGTTACCAAAATTTATAGGATATAGACAATGGATAATTCATAAAATGCTGTTTTGTTTTATCTTTATTAATTTACAAACATTAACATAACATAATTTTGTGTTTCCAAAAATTTGTAGGATATAGGATTAAATAACTTTTCACAAAATGCTATTGCTGTTTTTTCTTTATTAATCTACAAACATTTTAACACAGGAGAATTATTTATCTTTTAACATAACATGGCCATATGCCAACGTATGTACACCATCTTTACATATATATCTTTTATCGTCATCGGGGCTGAGAGCCAATTTATCAACAGTGACGGTTTGAACTATATGTTTTTTCGATGTAAATGAAATGATTTCTCGCCTGCTTTTAATAAATGATTCTAAACACTTTCTGTAGTCGTCAAAAGTTACAGTCTTAAGCGCCGTTTTAGTGATGCCTTTAGCTTTTTTTTCAATTTTATTTACCGTTCTAAAACTGTATAATTTAGCTCTCAGTCCGATGAATTCAGACAAACCAACGCCTTTGCATTCGTCTTTGAAACAGCCCAATTTCTTAGCATTATCTCTGAAATAACCTTCATGATCTTGAGGAAGATCGGACATATCAAAATGATTTCTCAAATCATCATTCACCTTAATATCTTTATAGAAATTATCAGTAAAGATTTTATAAAATAAACCATCTGTGTCTAAATACAAACTAAAGTTGTCAATAATTTAGATTGTTTACTGCCTGGCGGACATTTAGTTTCCGGTAGAAATGGTAATTGATTATGATCATCATGCAAGTAGCTAGGATATGCAATATCCACTTCTAAAATATATCCTATGGGAGAGTCATCCGCTATAGCCAAAACATCAAACGTATTTATTTCTTTAGACCTTTTCCATTCAAAAGAGGCGTACGGCATGGGTTTTGTCATACTCCATCCGTACAAATTTGTTGCATCAATATACATTATATATGACAGAGGTTCGGCTATTTCAAAATCGTCTCCCAATAGGGGGTTATTGGCTTTGCCATATCTAGTAATACAAGAAGTTATCCCGCCTCTAATACCTTGTTCTATAAATAAAAATTTATCATAATCTGTAAATAAATCTAATTGAATTTGAGTGAATTTGAGCATTGCGTCAAACGTTAAACCTGGTAATGTAAAATAATAGGCACAATCTAAATCATAATTTGTTAAAGATAAATCTCTAAAATTTTCAAACACATCACACAACAACAATACGTCAGTTAAAAGATACAAATCGCTATATTCGCCCAAAGTTTTACACTTAAAATGTTGCCACACGTTTTGTGCGTGTTTGTATTCATCATCAGAGATATGGCTGGCTTCTAGCATATTATAAAAATCATTTTTTGTCGGCAATTCGGTTTCTTGCAATTTTTCCCAAGAATCTGTATAATTGTACGGATATACACCTTTTCTAGTCACAAAAGGTATATCGTGTACAGAAAAATGTTTTTTCGTATATTTAAATTTTTCATTTGGCAAATTATTAACTAATTTACTCAGATTTGTGCTCATAAATTTATATGTATCAATAAATCGTAATGCAATACCATTTTTAGTATTTTTCGAAAATGTAATATACTTCTCGTTTGTGTGTGGTATCACACGAATGTCATTTGTATCGCAACCCAATTGTCGGACAATGAAATGACTGTCATAACTAGAGCTGCCGTGTATAAATATAGGCAAGAATTTTTGTTGTTGCCTCAACAAATTGCACTTACTACATAAAACAGATCTGAATTTACCAGTAATATGACAATGATCTTTAACAGGACTATTAAATAGAGTAAACTGTTGGTTACAAGATTCACATTTATTGGCTGTTTCAAATCTATACTTTTCATCTTCACTTAATTTTCTCATTGATTTATTAGTTTTACATATTTCACCAATATTATTAGCAAGTTCAATAAGATACGACATAAATTGTTCTGCCGCTCCTAAACCTCTATACACATACGGTTTTTTAGGTAATTTGTCTAAAATTTCGTTCGGCAAAACCAAATCAACATCAATAACTAAATATACTGCAAATGACATTGGTTCGTGGATGTCGTTTAATTTGACACACTTGCTAATTTTTTTGTTTACCGGTTTCAACAGACACTCAAAATCTGCATAAACAACAAAAGGCACTCTGTATTTATAGTGATAATGTTTAAATTTCAAGATACTATCATCATGCGAAGGCATTTTTACCTTTACAGGTTTTGTTTTTTCACACACACTCAAATGATTGTTCAAATTTACATCTTTATTTTTTCCACTATAATGTACTAAACATCTTTTACAAAAAACCATTTTTTTTGTATGTTTATTGATTTGACTATTCATTAATCTTGAAAAATGTTTAATATAACAATAATGACTATTTCCCGACTGATTAGTTAACAATAATAAATCATAATGATTTTTCTTAATACTCTTACTGATTCTTAACGGATAAATATTGTTATTACCATCTTGACTTATTGCATAAACGTTTACACTGGTATTTACATTATGTTTTTCAAATTTTGAAATCTGACGCAAAGGCGTTGGAAAATCAATACCCTTAAGATTAAATATATTAGACAATTTAAAATAACGATTATTTACTATGTTCAAATGTTTGATATCTGTTTTTATATACGGGACTAAAAGTGACCATAAAAAGCATTTATTATCATAAAAATTTTGAGGGTTTATAATGGCCTTTTTATTTTTTATTGAATTAGGTAAAGGCAGATATGAGCTGGGAGCTAGCGGATTAAATTTACTAAATCGAAGTATAATTCGGGTAACCCTATCCAACGACCAACCGCTTCCTTTATCTATATATTCTTGCTCCTCGACACATATCTTACGAAATGAATTGTTTAAAATATTGTATAAATTGGAAGTCACAAATACAGGCACATTTTTTGTTTTGAAATACCTTAATTGTCTTTCTTGCGTCAACAGTTTTATGTAAGAAACTTCAACCACTATATTGAATTTCAACATATTATAAGTCCTAATCATAATGTTAATTAAACGGATCATTTTCGCTCTAGTGAATATTAACAATAGACAGACATCGCGTATGCTAGAAGTGTTATTTAGTAGGAATGTTTTTAAGTTTCCTCGGAACGCATGATCAGTTTCTACGAAATCGTCGTCATCATCAACATCCATTGGTGCAACGTTCCCTTCATGGTCCATAATTATGATAATAAACGCCTTTTATGACAAACTGTAATAGAAACAAATCCTAATTAAAAAAAATTTCTTTTTTTATCTAACTTCACAATTTCGTTATTTACATGTTTAATTTTACTGATTCTTTCGGCAGCAGTACATATTGTTTCATCAATCTTCTTATACAATTCGTCGTCTGACGACTTGACCAGAAAATAAGCTTTCTTATATACCTTCGTCCAATACTGAGACTCGCTTACGCACTCTTTTAAATCGCGACAATCAGTTACTTCAACTTTTATAAGGAAACTGCCTTCCTCGCCTGGGGAAATTAATTTCCGTCTGCTACCATTTTTTTGATATTGAACATATTGTTTAATAACTGTCGGTGCTCTTTTAATTTTTTTAAAAATATTTTCCAATTTTTCTTCGCACTCAGATTCTGAAGCGGCCTCCGAATCTGAACCGATATCGTCAATATTTGACGAAGGCATATTTTTTTTCAAAATTTTCTTGTTAGATTTTCGTTTTCTATTTTCACTATCATTATTACTAAAGTTTAGGTTTGGTAGTAAACCGGAATTATTTCCTTTAACCTCTTCCAAAGCAGGTCGTATACAGGCAAGAGCCCTCTGCACAATTTGTATAGAAAACTTAACAGGTATTTGAGCTAGGCCAACATTTCCACCCAATATTTCAATAATCTCTTCAATTGTTAATTCTTTGTCTAAATATTTAGGTATTTTATACTGCGAATTTACGGTAGAGTGGAAATGTTCATTAAGATTTATATAAATTTGCTTTAAATGTAAATATAATGAGGTGAACTCATTCTCTACAATCTTATTTTTTTGTATGTTAATAAAAATAGCGGCTACTCCTATTTCCCATTTACTAACGGACGTTAATCCTGCGAGGAATAAAGTTTCAATTAATGCTAAAAATGTTACTACATTTTTGTCATGTTGACCACCACCTGCAAGTACAGTTTAGGTTTGGTAATTCTGAAGCGGCCTCCGAATCTGAACCGATATCGTCAATATTTGACGAAGGCATATTTTTTTTCAAAATTTTCTTGTTAGATTTTCGTTTTCTATTTTCACTATCATTATTACTAAAGTTTAGGTTTGGTAGTAAACCGGAATTATTTCCTTTAACCTCTTCCAAAGCAGGTCGTATACAGGCAAGAGCCCTCTGCACAATTTGTATAGAAAACTTAACAGGTATTTGAGCTAGGCCAACATTTCCACCCAATATTTCAATAATCTCTTCAATTGTTAATTCTTTGTCTAAATATTTAGGTATTTTATACTGCGAATTTACGGTAGAGTGGAAATGTTCATTAAGATTTATATAAATTTGCTTTAAATGTAAATATAATGAGGTGAACTCATTCTCTACAATCTTATTTTTTTGTATGTTAATAAAAATAGCGGCTACTCCTATTTCCCATTTACTAACGGACGTTAATCCTGCGAGGAATAAAGTTTCAATTAATGCTAAAAATGTTACTACATTTTTGTCATGTTGACCACCACCTGCAAGTACTTGCTCCTCGTGGGCCACTATTTCCAAATCGACATTGTCTGCTTGCGACGACGACGACGGTTGTGACGACATAACTATTAGGAAAAAAAAAATATATATTAATTGAGGCCAGTTGATCCAAAACCCTTATCTCCCCTTTCCGTAGTTTCATCTAAATTAATTATTTCAATTAATTTGGGATAAGCACACATCTCACAAATTAGTTGGGCCACTTTATCACCCCGTTTTATAAAAACATCTTTATTTGAATGATTAAATAACAGAACTTTAAGACCACCCGTAAAATCTTTGTCAATTACCCCTGCACCCACATCTAAAAAATATGTCAATGCGAGCCCAGAACGAGGCGCTATGCGACCATAACATTGGGGGGGTATTTTAATGGCTACATCTGTGTTTACTAGACACTTTCCAAATTTAGGCACTACGTAATCATAAGCACTTCTGAGGTCAAAACCGGCTGCATTTACAGTTGCCTTTTCAGGAGCATAAGCATTTTCGGTCAATTTTGTGTACCCTAATTCCATACTGAAATGATATGAAACAAATTATAATTAATATTTAAAAGCAAATGTAGGAAAAACATTTTTTGACAACTTTTTAGAGAACAAATATTCAAATACTATTTATTAAGACTTTATTTTTTTTTTTGACAATTATAACAATGTCAACGAATTACAAAAAGCTCTGATTAAATGAGACTTTATTTTAGAGTCAAATATCTATACCCTAATTCCCTAATGAAATAATATTTACCTACAAAATGATATGAAACAAATTACAATTATTATTTAAAAGCAAATGTAGGAAAAACATTTTTTTTGACAACAATGTTAACGAAATGACAATTATAGCTCTGATTAAATGAGACTTTATTTTACAGACAAATTTCTAAACCCTAATGAAATATTTAGAAAACACTACGAATTACAAAAAGCTCTGATTAAATGAGACTTTATTTTAGAGTCAAATTTCTATACCCTAATAAAATAATATTTACCTGCAATATCTTCTTGCAACTAACAGACACTAAGAACTGGAAATTAATTCTGATGGCTCTCAACGTATTTAAATACAGTTCCAACTCTTACGTCAACACCTAAGTATGCAGGCTCATTCAATTATTTTAAGATCTGTACTTACATTCACGAGTTCCGCATGCTGATATTTATAGTTTAATGACAGTTTAAAATGCTCAACTGCTTGGTCTTTTCCTATTACATCATCAATTATTAAAAACACTTGCATTAATGCTGTTTATCCTTGACGCTATATTGTAGAAGGCAGTTATTTGAAATAATGTACACAAGGAAAATTACAAAACATATTTATTCTCACAGAGTACAATTACAAAACTTCTTTACTCCTTCAGCTTACAACAATTGCAAAACCAATTTTTTTAATTTATTTAAAACAGAGACATTATTTGCGACGGTGTTTAAACATGTTATTCCAAAGACGTCTAAATTATTTTCAATCGTTTGTTGTATATTTTTCGTAAATTCGTTATATTGCACAATAATATTGTTTTTAAAAAAATATAACAATCCGTTTGTATATCTAAATACAGACTCCATATGGGTCGGTAAAAATGGAAAGTTGTTTGAAATGTGGCCGTATTTCTTGACATGAAATACTTTTTCATCTAGTTCCAAAAAGTAAATGTCATTGAAAAAAATATAGGTGATTCCCCTATACGAATTCACAACCCCGTGTATTTTCATCTGGCTTCCACCACCCAAAAAGGAAATATGTTTCGGGTAATCTTTAACTAATTTTAGAGATGGATATTCTATCATAAATATCTGCTCTTCTGCGAAGAATACAATTTCACCAGATGGTCTCTGATAAATAAAATCTATTTTTGTAAAATTCGGTGATAAAAACGGCAACCATTCTACAATTTTTTGAACTTTGTCAACATATTTATTACCCAACATTACTGACCAAATCCATTTTTCGTGAAATATATACAATTCTTTATTAACAACTAAAAACGTTTTTAGATTTTTCAAATTGCACAAATTCGGCGTAACAACGTCTTCCACTTTCTTTGTAGGCAAGGTTTTCGGTTTCAATGTAGTGGGGCAAGATGATGACGTAATTTACGTACACCCGGCAGAACCGGCTGCGTACGCCCGGTAGGCCCAGCAAACCCCTTACTACTCATCAACCCGGGGAACTCGGGCATCAGCGGACCTGCGTGTTCCATCAGTTTAGCAATGTATGTACACATCCTAGGGGATTGACAATCGACCACGTTTTACAACTGAAATAGAGTTTACATCAATCCCGGGAACTCGGGCATCATCGGAACTTCATGCCCCTTCAGTTAACCAATGTATGTCCACATCACCGGGGGCTTAGCAATCGACCAATTTCTACAACGAAAATAGAGATTACATCAACCCGGGGAACTCGTGCATCAGCGGACCTTCGTGTTCCTTCAGTTAACCAATGAATGTCTACATAGCTAGGGGCTTAGCAATCGACCAATTTCTACAACGGAAATAGAGATTACATCAACCCAGGGAACTCGCGCATCAGCGGAACTTCATGTTTTTCAGTTAACCAATGTATGTCCACATCGCCGGGGGCTTAGCAATCGACCAAGTTCTACAACTGAAATTGAGCTTCATCAACCCAGAGAACTCGGGCATCAGCGGAACTTCATGTCTCTTTAGTTAACCAATGTATGTCCACATCTCTGGGGACTTAGCAATCGACTAATTTCTACAATTCCAATCGAGATTACATCAACCTCTGGAACTCGCGCGTCAGCGGAACTTTATGTCTCTTCAGTTAACCAATGCGTATTCCACATTTCCGGGGGCTTAGCAATCGACCATCTTCTACAACTCCAAAAGAGATTACATCAACCCCGGGAACTCGCGCATCGGCGGAACTTCATGTTTCTTCAGTTACCCAATGTGTATTCCACATTGCCGGGGGCTTAGCAATCGACCAATTTCTACAACTCGAATCGAGATTACATTACCCCGGGAACTCTCGCATCTTCGGAACTTCATGTTTTTTCATTTAACCAATGTATGTCCACATCGCCGGGGGCTTAGCAATCGACCAATTTGTACAACTTCAATCGAGATTACATCAAACCAGGGAAATTTTGCATCAGCGGAACTTAATGTTTCTCCAGTTAACGAATGTATGTCCACATCGCCGGGGGCTTAGCAATCGACCAATTTGTACAACTTCAATCGAGATTACATCAAACCAGGGAAATTTTGCATCAGCGGAACTTCATGTTTCTCCAGTTAACCAATGTATCTGTACATCGGCGGGGGCTTAGCAATCGACTAATTTCTACAACTCCAATCGAGATTACTTCAAACCAGGGAAATTTTGCATCAGCGGAACTTAATGTTTCTCCAGTTAACGAATGTATGTCCACATCGCCGGGGGCTTAGCAATCGTCTAGTGTCTACAACTCCAATCGAGATTACATCAAACTGGGAACTCGGGCATGAGCGGTCCTTCTTGTTTCTTCAGTTAACCTATGTATGTCCACATCGCCGGGGGCTTAGCAATCGACCCATTTCTACAACGGAAATAGAGATTACATGAACCCAGGAAACTCGCGCATCAGCGGACCTTCATGTTTCTCCAGTTAACCAATGTATGTCCCCATCGCCGGGGGCTAGCTATCGACCAATTTTTACAACTGAAATAGAGATTACATCAACCCGGGGTACTCGGGCATCAGCGGAAATTTATGTTTCTCCATTTAACCAATGTATGTCCACATCGCCGGGGGCTTAGCAATCGACTATTTTCTACAACGGAAATAGAGACTACATCAACCTAGGGAACTCGCAATCAGCGGAACTTCATGTTTCTTCAGTTAACCAATGGGTAGCCCACATAACCGGGGGCTTAGGAATCAACTAATTTCTACAACTCCAATCGAGCTTACATCAACCCCGGGAACTCGCGCATCAGCGGAACTTCATGTTTCTTCAGTTAACCAATGTATCTCCACATCGCCGGGGGCTTAGCAATCGACCAATTTCTACAACTGAATTAGATTTTACATCAACCCCTGGAACTCGCGTATCAGCGGAACTTCATGTCTCTTCAGTTAATCAATGCGTAGTCCACATTGCCGGGGGCTTAGCAATCGACCAATTTCTACGACTCCAATCTAGATTACATCAACCCCGGGAACTCGCGCATCGGCGGAACTTCATAGTTCTTCAATTAACCAATGTATGTCCACATCGGCGGGGGCTTAGCAATCGACTAATTTTACAACTCCAGTCGAGATTACATCAAACCAGGGAACTCGCGCATCAGCGGAACTTCATGTTCCTTCAGTTAATCAATGTATGTCCACATTGCCGGGGGCTTAGCAATCGACCAATTTCTACAACTGAAATAGATTTTACATTAACCCAGGGAACTCGCGCATCAGCGGACCTACATATTTCTCCAGTTAACCAATGTATGTCCACATAGCCGCGGGCTTAACAATCGACCAATTTCTACAACTGAAATAGAGATTACTTCAACCCAGGAAACTCGCGCACCAGCGGACATTCATGTTTCTCCAGTTAACCAATGTATGTCCACATCGCCGGGGGCTTTGCAATCGACTAATTTCTACAACTCCAATCGAGATTACATCAAACAGGGAACTCGGGCATCAGCAAACCTTCTTGTTTCGCCAGTTAATCTATGTATGTCCACATCACCGGGGGCTTAGCAATCGACCCATTTCTACAACGGCAATAGAGATTACATCAACCCAGGAAACACGCGCATCAGCGGACCTTCACGGTTCCCCAGTTAACCAATGTATGTCCACATCGCCGGGGGCTTAGCAATCGGCTATTTTCTACAACGGAAATAGAGATTACATAAACCCAGGAAACACGCGCATCAGCGGACCTTCACGGTTCCCCAGTTAACCAATGTATGTCCACATCGCCGGGGGCTTAGCAATCGGCCCATTTCTACAACGGCAATAGAGATTACATCAACCCAGGAAAGACGCGCATCAGCGGACCTTCACGGTTCCCAAGTTAACCAATGTATGTCCACATCGCCGGGGGTTTAGCAATCGGCTATTTTCTACAACGGAAATAGAGATTACATCAACCCAGGGAACTCGCGCATCAGCGGACCTTCACGGTTCCCCAGTTAACCAATGTATGTCCACATCGCCGGGGGCTTAGCAATCGGCCCATTTCTTCAACGGCAATAGAGATTACATCAACCCAGGAAACACGCGCATCAGCGGACCTTCACGGTTCCCCAGTTAATCTATGTATGTCTACATCACCGGGGGCTTAGCAATCGACCCATTTCTACAACGGCAATAGAGATTACATCAACCCAGGAAACACGCGCATCAGCGGACCTTCACGGTTCCCCAGTTAATCAATGTATGTCCACATCGCCGGGGGCTTAGCAATCGGCTATTTTCTACAACGGAAATAGAGATTACATCAACCCAGGGAACTCGCGCATCAGCGGACCCTCATGTTTCTTCAGTTAACCAATGTATGTCCACATCGCCGGGGGCTTAGCAATCAACCTCTTTCTACAACTCCAATCGAGATTACATCAACACAGGGATTACGCGCATTAGCGGAACTTATTGTTTCTCCAGGTAACCAATTTATGTTCACATCGCCGACGGCTTAGCAATCGTATAGTTTCTACAACTCCAATCGAGATTACATCAAACTAGGGAACTCGCGCATCAGCTGAAATTCATGGTTCTTCAGTTAAGCAATGTATGTCCACATCGCCGGGGGCATAGCAATCGACCCATTTCTACAACGGAAATAGAGATTACATCAACCCAGGAAACACGCGCATCAGCGGACCTTCACGTTTCCCCAGTTAACCAATGTATGTCCACATCGCCGGGGGCATAGCAATCGACCAATTTCTACAACTGAAATAGACATTACATCAACCCAGGGAACTCGCGCATCAGCGGACCTCCATGTTTCTCCAGTTATCCAATGTATGTCAACATAGCCGGGGGCTTAGCAATCGACCAATTTCTACAACTGAAATAGAGATTACATCAACCCACGGAACTCGCACATCAGCGGACCTTCATGTTTCTTCAGTTAACCAATGTATTTCCACGTCGCCAGGGGCTTAGCAATCGACTAATTTCTACAACTCCAATCGTGATTACATCAAACCAGGGAACTCGGGCATCAGCGGAACTTCATGTTTCTCCAGTTAACCAATGTATGTCCACATTGCCGGGGGCTTAGCAATTGACCAATTTCTACAACTGCAATCGAGATTACATCAAACTAGGGAACTCGCGCATCAGCGGAACTTCATGATTCTTCAGTTAACCAATATATGTCCACATCGCCGGGGGCTTAGCAATCGACTAATTTCTACAACTCCAATCGAGATTACATCAAACAGGGATCTCGGGCATCAGCAAACCTTCTTGTTTCTTCAGTTAATCTATGTATGTCCACATCGCCGGGGGCTTAGCAATCGACCCATTTCTACAACGGAAATAGAGATTACATCAACCCAGGAAACACGCGCATCAGCGGACCTTCACGTTTCCCCAGTTAACCAATGTATGACCACATCGAAGGGGGCTTAGCAATCAACAAATTCCTACAACTGAAATAGATTTTACATTAACCCAGGGAACTCGCGCATCAGCGGACCTACATATTTCTCCAGTTAACCAATGTATATCCACATAGCCGGGGGCTTAACAATCGACCAATTTCTACAACTGAAATAGAGATTACTTCAACCCAGGAAACTCGCGCACCAGCGGACCTTCATGTTTCTCCAGTTAACCAATGTATGTCCACATCGCCGGGGGTTTAGCAATCAATTAATTTCTACAACTCCAATCTAGATTTCATCAAACCAGGAAACTCGCGCATCAGCGGATATTCATGTTTCTCCAGTTAACCAATGTATGTCCTCATCGACGGGGCCTTAGCAATCGACTAATTTCAACAACTCCAATCGTGATTACATCAACCACTGAACACGGGCAATAGCGGAACTTCATTTTTCTTCAGTTAACATATTTATGTCCACATCACCGCGGGCTTAGCAATCGACCATTTTCTACCATTCGAACCGAGATTACATCAACCCCGAGAACTCTCGTATCAGCGTAACTTCATGGTCCTTCAGTTAACCAATGTATGTCCACATCGCCGGGTGGCTTAGCAATCGCCTAATTTCTACAACTCCAATCGTGATTACATCAAACCAGGGAACTCGGGCATCAGCGGAACTTCATTTTTCTTCAGTTAACCAATGTATGTCCACATCGCCGGGGGCTTAGCAATCGACCAATTTCTACAACGGAAATAGAGATCACATCAATCCAGAGAACTCGCGCATCAGCGGACCCTCATGTTTCTTCAGTTAACCAATGTATTTCCACATGGCGGGGGCTCACCAATCGACCAGTTTCTACAATGGAAATAGAGATTACATCAAACAGGGAACTCGGGCATCAGCGTACCTTCTTAATTCTTCAGTTAACCTATGTATGTCCACATCGCCGGGGGCTTAGCAATCGACCCATTTCTACAACGGAAATAGAGATTACATCAACCCAGGAAACACGCGCATCAGCGGACCTTCATGTTTCCCCAGTTAACCAATGTATGTCCACATCGCCGGGGGCTTAGCAATCGACAAATTAATACAACTGAAATAGTAATTACATCAACCCGGGGAACTCGGGCATCAGCGGACCTTCGTGCTCCTTCAGTTAACCAATGTATGTCCACATCACCGGGGGCTTAGCAATCGACCAATTTCTACAACGGAAATAGAGATTACATCAACCCCGGGAACTCGCGCATCAGCGGAACTTCATGGTTCTTCAGTTCACCAATGTATGTCCACATCGCCGGGGGCTTAGCAATCGACCAATTTCTACAACTCCAATCGAGATTACATCAACCCAGGGAACTCGACATCAGCGGACCTTTATGTTTCTAAAGGTAACAAATGTATGTCCACTTCGCCGGGGGCTTAGCAATCGACTAATTTCTACACCTCCAATCGTGATTACATCAAACCAGGGAACTCGGGCATCAGCGGAACTTCATGTTTCTCCAGTTAACCAATGTATGTCCACATCGCCGGGGGCTTAGCAATCGACAAATTAATACTACTGAAATAGTAATTACATCAACCCGGGAACTCGGGCATCAGCGGACCTTCTTGTTCCTTCAGTTAACCAATGTATGTCCACATCGCTGTGGCTTGGCAATCGACCACTTTTTACAACTGAAATAGAGATTACAATAACCCCGGGATCTCGCGCATCATTGGAACTTCATGTCTCTTCAGTTACAAAATGTATGTCCATATCACCGGGGGCTTAGCAATCGACCAATTTCTACAACGGAAATAGAGATTACATCAACCCAGGGAACTCGCGCATCAGCGGAACTTCATGTTTCTTTAGTTAACTAATGTATTACCACATCTCTGGGGGCTTAGCAATCGACTAATTTCTACAACTTCAATCGAGATTACATTAACCCCTGGAAATCGTGCGTCAGCGGAACTTCATGTCTCTTCAGTTAACCAATGCGTAGTCCACATTGCGGTTGCTTAGCAATCGACCAATTTCTACAACTCCAATCGAGATTACATCAACCCCGGGAAATCGCGCATCAGCGGAACTTCATGGTTCTTCAGTTAACCAATGTATGTCCACATCGCCGGGGGCTTAGCAATCGACTAATTTCTACATCTCCAGTCGAGATTACATCAAACCAGGGAACTCGGGCATCGGCGGAATTTCATGTTTCTTCGGTTAACCAATGTATGTCCACATCGCCAAGGGGGCTTAGCAATCGACCAATTTCTACAACTGAAATAGATTTTACATTAACCCACTGAACTCGGCATCAGCGGACCTTTATGTTTCTAAAGGTAAATAAATGTATGTCCACATCGCCGGGGGTTAGCAATCGACCAATTTCTACAACTGAAATAGAGATTACATCAACCCAGGGAACTAGGGCATCAGCGGAACTTCATGTTTCTCCAGTTAACCAATGTATGTCCACATCCCCGGGTCTTTGCAATCGTCCAATTGCTACTACTCCAATCGATATTACATTAACAGAGGGAAATCGGGCATCAGCGGAACTTTATGTTTCTCCAGTTAATCAATGTATGTCCCCATCGCCTGGGGCTTAGCTATCGACCAATTTCTACAACTCCAACCAAGATAACATCAAACCCCGGGAACTCGCGCATCAGTGGAACTTCATGGTTCTTCAGTTAACCAATGTATGTCCACATCGCCGGGGGCTTAGCAATCGACTAATTTCTAGAACTGAAATCGAGATTACATCAAACCACTGAACTCGGGCATCAGTGGAACTTCATTTTTCTTCAGTTAACCAATGTATGTCCACATGGCCGGGGGCTTATCAATCGACTAATTTCTACAACTCCAATCATGATTACATCAAACCAGGGATCTCGGGCATCAGCGGAACTTCATTTTTCTTCAGTTAACCAATGTATGTCCACTTCACCACGGGCTTAGCAATCGACTAATTTCTACAACTCCAATCGAGATTACATCAAACCAGGGATCTCGGGCATCAGCGGAACTTCATTTTTCTTCAGTTAACCAATGTATGTCCACTTCACCACGGGCTTAGCAATCGACTAATTTCTACAACTCCAATCGATATTACATCAACAGAGGGAACTCGGGCATCGGTTAAACTTCATGTTTCTCCAGTTAACCAATGCATGTCCCCATCGCCTTGGGCTAAGCAATCGACTAATTTCTACAACTCCAATCGAGATTACATCAAACCCCGGGAACTCACGCATCAGTGGAACTTCATGTTTCTTCATTTAAGCAATGTATGTCCACATCGCCGCGGGCTTAGCAATCGACTAATTTCTACAACTCCAATCGAGTTTACATAAAACCAGGGAACTCGCGCATCAGCGGAACTTCATGTTTCTCCAGTTAACCAATGTATGTCCACATCGCCGGGGGCTTAGCAATCGACTAATTTCTACAACTCCAATCGAGGTTACATCAAACCCCGGGAACTCACGCATCAGTGGAACTTCATGTTTCTTCATTTAAGCAATGTATGTCCACATCGCCGCGGGCTAAGCAATCGACTAATTTCTACAACTCCAATCGAGATTACATCAAACCCCGGGAACTCACGCATCAGTGGAACTTCATGTTTCTTCATTTAAGCAATGTATGTCCACATCGCCGCGGGCTTAGCAATCGACTAATTTCTACAACTCCAATCGAGTTTACATAAAACCAGGGAACTCGCGCATCAGCGGAACTTCATGTTTCTCCAGTTAACCAATGTATGTCCACATCGCCGGGGGCTTAGCAATCGACTAATTTCTACAACTCCAATCGTGATTATATCAAACCAGGGAACTCGGGCATCAGCGGAACTTCATTTTTCTTCAGTTAACCAATGTATGTCCACATCACCGGGATCTTAGCAATCGACTAATATCTACAACTCCAATTGAGATTACATCAACCCCTGGAACTCGCGCATCAGCGGAACATCATGGTTCTTCAGTTAACCAATGTATGTCCACATCGCCGGGGGCTTAGTAATCGACTAATTTCTACAACTCCAATCGAGATTACATCAAACCAGGGAACTCGCGCATCAGCGGAACTTCATGTTTCTCCAGTTAACCAATGTATGTCCATATCCCCGGGGAGTTAGCAATCGATTAATTGCTACTATTCCAATCGATATTACATCAACAGAGGGAACTCGCGCATCAGCGGAACTTCATGTTTCTCCAGTTAACCAATGTATGTCCATATCCCCGGGGAGTTAGCAATCGATTAATTGCTACTATTCCAATCGATATTACATCAACAGAGGGAACTCGGGCATCAGTGGAACTTCATGTTTCTTCATTTAGGCAATGAATGTCCACATCGCCGTGGCCTTAGCAATCGACTAATTTCTACAACTCCAATCGAGTTTACATCAAACCAGGGAACTCGGTATCAGCGGAACTTCATGTTTCTCCAGTAAACCAATGTATGTCCACATCCCCGGGGGCTTATCAATCGACTAATTTCTACAACTCCAATCGTGATTACATCAAACCAGGGAACTCGGGCATCAGTGGAACCTCATGTTTCTCCAGTTAACCAATGTATGTCCACATCACCGGGGGTTTAGCAATTGACCATTTTCTACAACTGAAATAGAGATTACATCAACCCCGGGACTCTCGCATCAGCGGAACTTCATGTTTCTTCATTTAACCAATGTATGTCCACATCACCGGGGGCTTAGCAATTGATCATTTTCTACAACTCCAATCGAGATTACATCAACCCCGGGAACTCGCGCATCAGCGGGACTTCATGTTTTTTCAGTTAGCCAATGCATAGTCCACATTGCCGGGGGCTTAGCAATCGACTACTTCTTACAACTACAATCCGGTTGCATCTCCCCAAGGGAACTCCTATACTCCCGACAGTCGCGATACTTTCCCTACCCTAACCTAGTTAAATTTATATCTTAAAATACCACACTTCTGAAATAACCAATAGTCATGCTATTGTATCTCATTCCTTAGGATCTGTTAAAGATAAAACAAGAAAAAATCGGCTTGTTAAAATATAAATTAGAAACGATGAAATGTTTGAAACTAGCAATATCTTCAGACATTAAAAAAAGTATGTTGTCAAAGAATAATTTCAAACTCGCCATTGACGGAAAACGAAAATATTCTACGATGAAAAGTAGCTTGACATAGCATGGTTGTCGTCTTTCCTTCTATTTACGGTACAACTCCCCCTGTATCCCCGACAGATATATGCGCTTTATTTCAGGTAATCCACCCTTACACGTGGCATAACCCTTTCTCACAACCAGGGCCAGGGGTTTTATGTTTTTCCTTTCCTCGTTATACCTATAATCCTATGCTTTCACTTTATAATAGTAAACTTGACCATCGTAAGAAAACTATACTACACATTACGATTTTATCCTAAATAAATAAAATCTCTATACCACAAATGACATTTTTCTTTTATTTAAACACCTATGTACATTTCGATTGCATAGTAATCATTCTCAGATGTAATTAACAATAAAAAAACATAGTTTTTAATTGTAAAACTTTCTTATTAATGACTATTCATTTGTGGTCTAGAGGTTTTATTTATTTACGATAAACATTAGGCCACAGTTGTTTTATACAGTTACGTTACTATTTTACCCAGAAAATAAAATTAAAAAACATAACATAATACTAATAAACCTCTATTCGTAAATGTTTTTATTTTTATCTGATGCAGATTTCTGTTACAATTAACGATCCTCACAGGCATAACACACAAGACCAGTCATAACTCAGTATTGTTTATGTTTCTGAAGATGGTTACTGGATAACCGTAATTTACATTAGGGTAATAAAAATATTTATGCGTTTAGGTTTTTGAGTATTATTTATTATTAATTAAGGAAACTATTCCAAATTAATAGTGGGGAAAGCATAGATCGCCATTGGCGCCGGTATTGAAAAATTATTTAACTACAGTAATATGACTTATTCTTAAAAAGACGGGCCTGAGATATTTAAACATATAAATAATCTATTATGGCAGTTTTGTTGGAGTGTAGCTCGTGAGGAGGAGGTAATAAATAATTATCAATGGTCACAATTAATAATTTATTTACTGTAACGCGTTTCGATAACAACGTTTCTATCATCAGGCGTTATACCAACTATAATATATAAGCCACAACTCAGGTGCGCATTGTTATTTAAATAGATCATTAATTATCAGACTTTACATGATATTAATTATAGTTCAAGTGCTACAGTATTTAACCCATTTTCAATATTCGTTGTAAGGTGTTGACTGAAGAAAATTATACATTAAAAAGGTATAATCAACACTTGTAATGATTAGAAACGTTGTAATGAATTACGCACTTAATAATGCATGTTATGTTTTCACGGTGTTCTAACCCAAAGATACTCTCTTCTGTGACATCAACTTCCCTCTTCTGTGCTATCCACTTTTCCCCAATGCAAGCATTTTCACTTTAGAACACGTAAAACATTGCTTTGAAAAAACGAGATTTGTGTTTAATTGGGGTGAAAGGTATTACAAACAGGATTCAGTTGAGAGTACAAACCCGATTTTCAGTGCAGACACAATACGAAAGAGAGAGATAAGAGTGTATATTCTACATGTTTAGCGAGTTAGAGAGAGAGAGAGTATGAGAGAGAGAGAGAAAGAGAGAGAGAGAGAGAGAGGGGGAGGGATGGTATATTATACATTGTACATTGTAGGCAAGGAAAGAGGGAGAGGGAGAAAGGAGAGGAAGAGGAGCTAGGGGTGTATTCTACATTGTAAGTGAGGTAAAGAGAAAGAGGAGGAAATTACATTCTACATTGTTAGCGAGGTAGAGAGAGAGGAGAAGGAGGGTATATTATACGTAGTTGATAAGGAAAAGAGATTGAGAGAGAGAGAGAGAAAGAGAGAGAGGAGAGGGGTTGTGTTATACATTGTTAGCCAGGTAAAACTGCTGGTATTTTCAGAGGAAAGGAGAAATCTGACCATGTAAGACTATTTAGGCTGACATTTTTAATAATTAAAATACACAATTTAAATAAATAACATAGAACAATATCCTTTAATGTCATCTCGTTTTTAAACACTTATTTCCTTTTATCTACTTATTCAATATTCTGTCGTAAAAATATATCGTTATATATTGTATTGCTATTGGTTGTAACTGTTACAGATGTTTTCTCTCACGCTCACAACAGGGTTGATATTGTACGTGGAAAGAGCCTTTACTGAAATGTAAATACATTGTTGTATAAAATTACAAGCTCAGAGTTTCTGGGATGTTTGGACAACGTTTATTACATCCATTGCGTTTACTTTTATATCCCAAAACAGAGACAAACTTATTAAATTCGGATTCTAACTGAAATTGCCCCAGTATTTATTGTTTAACTCTTATACAATCGTTTCAGCAATTGAATGAATGATACTAATATTCTTTGGGCACGTGCAAAATAGAAATAATTACAAATAAAACTGGCAACTGATGGAAACTAAAATTTAAAATAACGATATTAATTATCGATGAATTAATAAGAAACTCAGGAATTAGCTATGAAGAAACCACGTAGCATTTATGAATGAGTTAATATGAGGCTACTTATAAGAAACAGATGTTATATAATAAATAGCGAAGATCACAACAAACAATGCTATGTAAGAACAAACCACATAACCTCCAGAAGATACTTAATAGGAAACAAAGTCTTCAGTAAACACGCACATAATTACCTCACATATACACTTCTTACTGTTTATATTAATTAAAACAACCTCTTACTACAAATTCAACAATTTTATTTTAACCTAAAGGTTAAATTGTTTTTACCTAAATATAATTGTTGAATTTGTGGTAAGAGGTTGTTTTAATTAATATAAACATTTACGCTACAGTTGCTTCAAGTTCTTAACTTCTTACTGTCATCATTTCCTCATATTTAAAAACAAATACACACAGACACGCTACGTTTATGATATTAGGATAGCTTAGAGAAGAGTAATCATTTTTCTACTTTATTCAAGCTGGAAACTGAAAAAGCACAAAAATTCTTTAGAGGGAATGGAACCCAGAATCTTCCGGCCTGTATACATATTCTCTACCCAGTATACCACTCAACTGAAAATCAACTTGCAACATTACACCTTAATGGCAAATGTTGTATGGAAAGCCATATTTCAAACATGTAGGAGAGAATTACTAAATAAATACCTATAAGAAAACAACGGGACATTTAATTAATACCGTTATGGTAAAATACCCTTGTCGTCTATAGTGCTTGAACACAAGGACTCGTGATTACGGTTCACCTACTCACTGAGAGTTATTCCGTTCTTACATCCACGTAACAAAAGGAATACGCTTAGGTTAAACAAAGAAGGAACCAAAGAAGGGACGAAATGATGCTCTTTAACTGATATTAAGGAAGACACATTGCTTCCCTTGGGTAACATCACTGTCGGGGTCGCACAGAGGTCCCTCACTCGCACCTAAGTGAAGGGAAAAGAATGAGCATAAGTGGAACAAGGACAAGACTACTGAGGAGAAATATTGCTCTTCTAGTCCTGAGAGGGGGGAAAGAACATGGTCGGCTCTTTTGGGGTCGCTACCTACTCGACGTATTACTTTGAACTATATTCCGTTTTATCTCTACAGAACCATTTACATTAAATTGTACCAAATTCCTAATATATTAACCTTCACTTCTGTCAGGAATATTTGTGTAAATTCGGGTACATTTTTTACCTTTCCTAACATGAAAATATTCTCTTTTGTTGACGCGTTTCGGAAAAGTCCAGTTTCAAAAATTAAATTGTATGTCTAATTTAAGTACTATTTAAGTTTTGAAAATGGAGTCATTCCAAATCGTGTGAAAAAAAATACTCCCATATATAGGGTTTATCAAACTAAAAGGGATCTGATTCAGTAACTAAATTCCTTCCCGAGATCTCCATAGGTGTAGCTAATTCGATACCTCTGACTTGGTCTATACCTCCCTAGACTACTCGTACCGTTCAATTTTAATTGTATTCTGTTTTGCCTGTTTGTTTGCCAGTAGGCGCACCTTATATAAGGTGTTACTATTGTGGAAGTGTGAAACCGATGTTGACCATCTTCAGAGCGGTGTAATTCTGCGATTTCAAATCACTCCTACATTCAGCACAACGTTGGCTCTCAACTTGTTTATAACGTCCGTCACTATAGCAACGCTATCGACAATACCTACGTCACAGCTTGCTGAGAAACACTTAGAAAATTGATCCTGTTGTAACATATAGTTAAACTGGTAAATAGTATTTTATTTTAAATTTAAATCAAACAGAAGCAGATATGTATGTCATTATTTACCTAAATTTAGTTGAAAACTTGCTACTCCGAACCTTGTCAAGAGTTCTCTCGTAATCCAGAGGTACATATCTCGTCGCGTTTTCTCCGATCACCTTATACAATTCACTGTCTGTCCTAACGAGCAGCTAACTAATAATTATATTTTAAATTGATTTAGTTTTTCAAATGGAGTAAATTACGTTTTAACCATCGCTGACAAGAGTGTTAATTTCCGAAACTGTCCCTGCTTCAAAATAAAAGATTTTAGAGCGCCTCTTCAAATAGAATTTTCAATATTAACCTTCCCCGGGCTGTGGATGGTAGAAAAAGTTATAAAAAAATAAGTACTTTTATTAATTTGCATGTGATTGGGATAATAATTAACTGTATACCTTTTTGAATTCCGTCTTACACCCTCCTGATATATATATGAAGTTATTATTATTCATTGTAAATACTTTTTCCACCACTAAGTGGAATAATTTTACCTTATGCGATGAGGCACCTTTCGGTCATTTGAACATTGTCGAATCAGGTTTCGACAATGGTCAATTGACCGAAAGATGCCTCATCACATAATTGTTTCCAATTAATGATAATAACTTCATAAAGTCAGTGCAACGGAAAAATAATGGACGACGTGAAATATCAGCATTTTAACACCAAACAAGGTAAACAACTCTACTGAAAATGCCTCAACTTAAATATCAAACTGCAGAGCCATATTATTAAGATAAATTTCAATAAAAAATGCATATCACTCAACATTATACCAAAATAACTAAACTATTAAACTACACATACGAAATAAACAAAAAAACGTCATATACAATGCAACAAAAATAGCTGAATTACATGTGATTAAGAAAATATTAAATCTGCTTACCATAAAAAGAAGCTAAATTAACCTACAACTATACACAACCAATTTAGAAATTATGATTACCGTTGTTACACTCACACATATAATACACGAAAAGATATAACAAATCATAATAAAACACAAAACAAATACAAGGATTCGACAATGGTCAAGTGACCGAAAGGTGCCTCATCAGATAAGGTAAAATTATTGCATTTAGTGGAAAATGTTGTTTACAATTAATAATAATAACTTCATAAAGTCAGTGCAACGGAAAAATAATGGACAACGTGAAATATCACCATATATATATATATATATATATATATATATATATATATATATATATATATATATATATATATATATATATGATGAATAGTTTTTGCCTGGCTCGCTCTACAATTGTTGTTGGGTTCATCTCGTCAATGCTAGATGAGATTCTAGGGAAATGTCGGAACTGAGATTTTATGCACTGGAGAATGAACGGATGTACTCCAAATAAAAATTATTCATCATATTTTTCCATCCGTGAAGGAATACGTATCAGTATATGTATATATATATATATATATATATATATATCGCAATATGTATTCTTGTGTAATAATAAAGAAATGTGACAAAATACAAATACTAGAATAATTATTGAATTGTAAATTCAAAACTTCAATCAATAAAAAAATACTTTTTATTTATCTAATCAAATTAGATTATACTCAGATCAAGTTATATTGGATAATATAGTTTTTCAAATAATTTTTCATTTAATAAATTTATTATGAAAAACATTATTTTACTTATGTTTGGGAGAAACAAATTTCACAAAAAGGGCAAGGTATGCAATATAGTTATTTCGACCCATTTGGTTTAAAATAAGAGAGAAGATATGATTTTATAAAACAGCTGATTTTATGTTATAGGTTATGTGGTAAAACAGCTGTTTTAACGGATAGGTTATGTTACTTTATTTATAGTAATGGTAATTGTTAAATAAATAATAGATTAATAAATAATAATGTGTCTTTGATTCCCTAAGTGGGAATATTCATTAAAAAACATTTTCATTTTCTATTACTTGTTAGGTTAGTGAAATATCTCAGGTGCTACAATTTTTACTTATTTTGCTGCAACTACTCGTGTATATATTGACTACTATTTATAATGACAATTTCATTGCTTGTTATAAAATTACGTTATATATTTAACTAATTCAGTAGTACAGAGAAACGTTTATGCTGATGTCTTGAGATTATAGACGTTGGTCCTTAGGTCATCGCAAGACTTTCACCTGGAGGATATAGACCCAATCCGACCGAAAAGAAATTTTAAAGAAGATCTAGTTTCTTTATTTTACATCTTATAGTAAATAATATTATTTTTTAGCAAGATAAATAATTACAACCACTAAGATTATGGAATCCTGATGGGATGGTAGGCGTATATAAATATTTTCAAATATGACTCGTAGACCGAATTACAGCCCCATAGTTGGAGTTGCAGCCCCATATTTGGGGTTACAGACCCCATACCTATATTTACAACCCCATACGTGACTCAGATATAACTTTTAGTAAAATGGTAACTTTAGAGAGACTTATGCGTTTGAAAAAAAAGGATTTATAAAATAATATTTTTAGAGAGTCAATCTATGGAGGTAGTTTAAGACATGCATTTTTAGGTTACAATAAAACAATTAATATTATCGAAGTAATAAATAATTTACAATTAACCTGGTTATAAATTGCTTTACCTGAATCGCTAATTGTTTTAATTTGTTTTAGTCTGTTCAGTGGTCATTCTAAGGTAATGAATTGGTGCCACTATCATCTTGCTGTTCTTCAAACAATTTTGAGGAAGTTCGTATAACCTATTGAAAGTAGGTTGTCCCGATTTTGACTAATAAAACTATGGTCACTGTAGCTGTAATGGGCAGCAAAAAGTCTCTCGCTGGCCAGGCGTCTAGGCCTTGTAAAACAGAAAACGTTTTTAATGGATTTGCTGAAATTTGAAAGTCATCATATCTCTAAATACCTTAGTATACACGTTATCAATTGTGACTAAAATAATAATAAAAATTCAAAATCCTAACAAAGCGGTTTACAAAGAACATGTTTTATTAAGTCGTCGAAATTTACTTCGCGCAACTGATGCATTCATTTCGTGTTAATCCCTTCATTTCAGAGAAAATACAAAATAATCCCAGGATTAAGAGAAAGGTACAAAATAATCCCAGACTTAACAGAACCAAGTGAGTTCTACCAATAAAAAAAATGTATAATACGTATATTTTCCATATTCACAGGCATGTACATTTTATCAACATTGTAAATACTCCCGGAGGATTAACAACTCCCCCACGTTCCTGTAAGTCTTTCGTAATGATATTAGATTGCTGCAAATTTACATAAGGGTGAATAAATCAGAAGAAAATGTTCGAATTGTGGCGATGTTTAAAAAATTCTTTGAACAACCTAAGCTCTCTTAAAAGCAAGTTTAGTACTTTAACTAACAGACACAAGACTGCGCTTATATAGTTTTGTCGTCTTTGTGTGATTTGGTCAACTTGGGAACTCATCATTTCAAGTATAGTGTCTGGGGGAGGGGGTCTCTAAAAATTTAAAAATATACCTTTGCTAGATAACTTGGTGTTTACATTTTTCCACTTGCGTTTTAGGTTTTCCAGTGATCTAGGTCGCTAGAACAAGGTTACTTGGGTTCTTCAGGTGATTGCTCTCGCCACTCATGTTGATAACAAGTAACCTCATGTTCCAGAAGGTAGTTAGACATCCCTTATAACCCTGGTTGACATAAAGCAACCTCATGCTCTCCGAATAGCAGGTAAAGAACAAACCGCCCCAATATTTTCCAGGTAAAAACCTTTCTTCACTCTCCTTGAGAACAAGCCACTTATATTCTCCGAAAGGTAGTTAAACACCCCCTTGATCCTGGTAAGGAACAACCCCTGTCATATTTTCCGACACCTCTCTTCTCCCCGTCTGATAACAGGTGTAAGTCAGTATAATCGATAAATAACAAAAAATATACGACTTGTTATGAAATTGAGATAGTATTATTTGATAAATTGGTATGAACATGGTACGACACTGAGTATGGAATCGGTAACATACTCAGGAATAAACTCAAGTAGCCTGAGGAATATATTCAGGTAACACCTATTGTAAGGGATTCGTGTCTAGGAATAAAGTACATGTAGATAAAGGGAAAATAAATAAATGAGGTGAAGAATGCAGCGAATAAACTATAACGTAAGAGCATTATATTGAGAGAGATGGGGTTTATAAGTTTCACCTGCTGTTAAACTAAAAGGTATGGAACAACAGCTTAGAGATCGTAATCTCGAGTACAATCTACCGCCGTCATGTTGCCTCTGAGGTAAGCAATTCGTGTACACACTAACTCTCACTTTTATTTCATTGTTACCATGTGTCAAATTTTTTATTTTTTCTTTAGTTCACACAGAAAGTTTGTTATTGGTCGACGATGTACCTAAATGTGTATGTAATGACTATATTCGGGAACTATGATATCTTTTAATCTACATATTAAAACTATTTGCAATATTAACAAAGAACGTAAATAATATGTTTATATTTTAAAGGTCGTGTTCCGTATTTACAATTATCAGCACAACGGAAATACTGTTATGATATGTACACTAATATCGGTAAGGACGTGGGTGTGGGGGTTCGGATAATCACATCCGGTTGTTATGGTAACGTCACGATGGAAACCTATGCTCGCTAAGCCGTATACGTTTACACAATATTATTTGTTACCTAATATAAATAAGGTCGAACTACAGGATGCCGTTTTACACACAAACCGTCTGTAGAAGCAATGAACGACCTTACCTTGGGCCGGAAATAGAGTGATAAAGAGCGAAGATATTAAACCTAGCAAGTTGTGACGCGTTGCGCTTCCCTCCAGCGGTGCGCTAGACAAAGGATGCAGCTATTTAACTCCACTCTTAGATACAATATACGTAAAATAACCTAAGATGTAAAACTTAGTAGTAATTTGGACAAGTATTTAAAGGATAGGGCTCTGGGAGTATAATAATGTCGAGTACAAGCAGTAGGACAATGGTTTACTATCGAAGGTCAGAGAATCTAGCTGATTATCTGTGGGACTGGTTACTTTTGAGAGATGACTGGGAGTATGCCACGCATATCACAGTATATAAAGGGAGAAGTGTTGGTAGAGTACACTATGGAGCAGTAATCGACTGTACTATTGCTGTTTCACCGGTATGCTGAAACTAGATGTTAATGAATGATACGTCATGCGTCTGGTTAACTCTGGAAAGATGATATTGTGAAGATTATGCCTCAATGAGTTTAAAAAAGTGAGTAGTTGGTAGAGAAAAATTTGAAGAAGGCATACAATATTTAATAATATTTGGGACATCAGGCTACCGTTCAATGATTTACAGGTCTACTCAGACACGTGACCTATGAAACAAAATTTAAACCGTGATGTCGTTAGTAGCGTCAAGGAGACAAGTATAAGGCGATAAAGGGTTTTATGGTCTACGTGACCATAAGTCAGAGTGGCTACGCCTTGGATATAGAAACCGGACACTCCCGATTAGCCTTTCAAGAGGGGAATATAAATGTACATAATTAGTTCGCTTGGAACTTGTTCATTTGTGAGAACGAAATTGTGGATTCTGATAGCTTTAAATGTCGAAAACCTTTGAACCGACGGGCGTTGTGTTTACCAAAGCATTGCTGTTTATTTTATTTTGCTTTAAATTAATTTATGTCTTTATTTGACATTTGAGAAAATCATATTTATAAATAGAAATTTCTGAAGTCGTTGGCATGTTCCTGCTCAAGGTTTACGCTGCGTTAACCTTATTAGGGTTGTGCTGTGTCTTCTTGATTCCGTCTCTGACGAGGGAGAATTAAATAAATAAGTCTTACAGGTGAAGAGTCGTGGAAGGCAAGTCAAACCAGGAAAGTTATTATTTACTCTTGAAGCAAATCAAGCTCTGATTTGGGTTCTATTTATATTGTTATAAGATAAAATTCGCCGTAAATTTGTGAATATTTCAGTATGATATGAAATGTTCAAAGGAGTCTCTATAACATTTAAAATAAATATATATTCATTCTGTTTCCCTTATGCATCTGAAATCTTCTAACGCCGCGGAAGTTATGTGAATTGTGTGTCCAGATAATATGATGGCAAACCTGTAAGAAGGTGGCGTAATGGTGGGAGAAGCAAGTGATGTGGAGTGATTCGACTAAGATAGCGCGTTAACAACCCTCTTCACCCAGTTTGGAAGCAAGTCCTCTAAATGTAAATAACCTTTATAGGCAATGGTTTGTAAGCTAGTTAAGTCACTAGATCCTAGGATCGCAACAGTCGAGCATTACTCAAATCAGTAAATACTGTCAAGTTTATTTGTTTTTTAATACCAGTGCGCTATGTTTTGTTTCTGTTATCAGTGAATCTAACTACTTATCTACTTTTCGTTTCTATATAAGTAATTATTATGTAAAAATTTTAAAATTATGCAAAAACTGGTCAGCAATTTAATGTTGTTTAAAGTGAAAAGAAAGTGCAATTATTTAATAAATAAACATTTTTTTAAAGAAAAATATTTCTTAGTTGATAAATAAACTATATGAAACCGTTATTGTGTGTGGAAGTTTTTTGTTTATCTATTGAGGTAGTTTTCGCCTACGAGAAAGGGTTCACATAGTTTTTGTTTGAAACAGTGCGGTCTGTATAGTATACAGTTTCACCAGGATAAGTTGATAGAATTCCATATTTGAGTAATTTCAGTAACTATTGCTGTCATACACATATATCCACAAAATAAACACATATCCCGTGAATGTGCAAAAACAGTGTAAATTTGACTGTAAGGTTATATTCCCCTGTCGTTCACCCTCTATTTCCTATCTCGACTTGTCAAAACCAGTGGTACACCTGCTAAATGTTGCAGCAGCTCATCATTTTGTGGACAGCTGAGTGCAATACGTAATCATGTAACACCTCATGATAAAATAAGTATTAAACACAGAAACAAATTTATAAAGATAAAAGCTTGATAGGTGGTAGAGGGAAAGGAAATGGTGTATGGGAAATAAAGTCGCAAGAGATAGAAGAGTTGTGAAGGAAATGAAAAGGAGAAGAAAACAAGGTGTTGGCGAGTGTAAATGAGAGAAATCAAAAAAATATATAACAACAAAAACTATCGGTTTATATTAGTAATGTGTACAATATTGTGTGTATAAATATTACATTTATAACTTGCTTACTTGAAATTTTCCTTTCCAATGCCTACATGTTATTTTGAGGGGTGGGGAGGGGGAGTTGCTGACTCAGTGTCTGACAACCTCGTTGCTTTCGTATCGGCCCGCCACAACCGTTGCGCCTACAGAGGGATATATCATCCTTCTATTATAAATGGGCGATCCGCTCACTGGTTTACTAACTTCATACAGTCAGCGAGCGATGTCAATTTTATCCTACAAAAGAGTTATGTTTCCCACCTCTATTTAGTATCTCATGAGTAAATATTGCCATCAGAAACAAATAATATAAACAGAAAAAAAGTTATTTTCAATTCCTACTTGGGTCTACATTGACAACTTTTATTTTAGTTACTTTTTATTAAATACTTACAATTATATAAATAAGGTTACACAACCTATGAGTTAAAACAGCTGGAATAGCAGGGATTTACGAGTATTAAATACAATTATTATAAGTAAAGTAACATAACCTAGGCCTTAAAACAGCTGTTCTACCACGTAACCTATAACATAAAATCAGTTGTTTTATGAAATCATATGTTATCACTTCTTGCATGGTAAATGGTACGAAGTAACTCTATTGCATACCTTACCCCTTTGTGAATATAAGTTTTGTCCCATCTACAACTGAAATGAAGTAGTTGAATCTAATTAATGAATTTATTCTTAACAAAATTTATTTAAATCAAATGGCATCCATTACACGTATAAAAAGATGTATTTGAACTTGAGTGGATGAATAAGAAGTATTTTATAATCGATCGAGCATGTGTAGAAGATATTTATAGAGAGAGTGTGAACTAAAAGAAGGAATTAAAAAAGACACAAATTTACAAAATAGTTTAATTAAATATCTTCTTAGTTTAAATTCATTACAATCTCAAATAATGCAGTGGAAATTATTTTAGTAAAAGTAAAGAGAAGCCTTTGTTTAAGAAAGTTAGAGATAAGAAACTCTTAAAGGCAAACTTAAAACTTTTATATTCGTAAAAGACAATTTTACCAAAACGTAATCGGCCTACGAAAGTTCTCTGAAGGCTCGTTATAAACTTCACTCTCTGTTACAACGACCATCTTATGAATAAAAGTTGTAGCTAAACTAAAATGAATTCATTATTACATTTAATTATTTAATTATTATGTGAATAAATTGTATTAACATAAAATGTCATCCAATATCACTTTAAAAATATCCATTTTAATTTGAATGAATGAATTGAAAGTATTTTGTTAACGTTTAAAAATTTGATCAATATATCTATATCTATACATATATATATATATATATATATATATATATATATATATATATATAAGAGGAGGGTTAATTAATAGAAGGAATTAAAACTTTAAAAAATGCATATAATTTAAATTCTAAACAAGCACGCTTATAGACATTGTATGCAGTGGTTTGATTTAAAAAGAAGAACAGTCTATGGAGGTTGTTAATCCTTTAACGTATTTTTATAACAGACTGCCTGTTAATAATGTCAGCAGTTTTGTCGGACCTGTGTCTATGTCAATCTATAGAACATCCAATGAGTCTACTCGAGATTAATATAGGCTTTTCACATAAGATGCAATAGTTTTATTTAAATATATAGCAAGTAAGAAAGGCACTATGTTTAATATAATATAAATATGTAAGTAAATTCAAACCATAAAAATAACCAATTATGAAAAAAGAGAAAAATGTAAACATAACCTAAATTGGCAAAATCGTAACAATTAATCACAAGTTTAGAACAATAACCACTATAAAAAAACAATATAATAGAAACAACAAAAGTAAAAGCCTTTAAGTGTTAAGAAAGTGAAACCATTTTAGAAGCACAAATTAACCAAAACGGGACGGCTGGCGTATTAAGTGAGGTGCGCGCGCATTGTGAACAGAACAGCTGATAATTTAAACTTAGTCGGGAGATATAATATTCAAATGCAGTTACCTGCAAAGAAATTAAAATCTAGTTATTAAGAACATGAAATGTACCAAAGGCAGTGAATACAGCATCCGTAAAGCCGGTAACAACAATTAAAAAAAAGGAAAAAGTTGGTTTAGCCATTTTTAAATGCTTGGCTTAGCGTCGCTTCATTTGTTCAAACCTACTCAAACAAGACAGACGTGTTTCAGAATTGGCCAATAAAATTTGAAGAATTTAAACTTAGTGTGCGGGAGTGTTAGTCTCGAATTCAATTAACACTACAAAATACTTTCAAGAAAATTAATCAAAACTATTTATTTAAAAAGATCTTATTAAATATTTTTATAAATTCCGAAAAGTGGAATCTGCAATCTAAAACACTTAAGTATCTAGGCTAGATCCATTACTACATTTTTAAATTTTGCAATCAGACATTTATAAAAGAAAAGAAACCAGTGAATTTATTATAAAATTAAACTATGAAAGAAAACATTTAGAAAGAATATTAAGGAACAATTTTACTTAAAAATAAATTAATTTGTAACATAGTTTATAACATTTATAGCTTAGATTTTTTTGTTCTTGTATTTTAGAGTGCCAAATAAGATTTCATTATTCAAAATTTAAAACCTACCAGATAACCCGAGATTAAGAGAGCTTGTGCTAAACCAAAATTAAAATTAATTTAGGCTAAATTAAATAAAAATTGTTGCTGCCCAAAAGAGAGATACAATTTAGAGTAATAAGACTCATTATAATGAGGACACATATAGTAAATTTGTACAACTTTTAAAAAAAAGAAAAAATATTAATTTAATAATAGAACTTATAATTGCTAAGAAATTGTTTTAAATGATACATTAAACTTGTTATTAAAAAAAGAAAGCCTTAGAATATGTATTTATCTTAAAATAAATTAGAAAATTTACTAACCTACCTTGAACTAAATAATTGAGAAAAATTATTAAAGAAATTATTGAAAAATACATTTTAAAGAATTCATTCCTAATTATAATAAAAAGAAACTATTACAATATATATATATGAAGTTAATATATTACTATTGTAAGTACTTTTACTTTTATCCACCATTAAGTGCAATGGTTTTACCTTGAGTGATGAAGCGCCTTTCGGTCACTTGACCATTGTCGAATCACTGTGATGAGTGATTCGACAATGGTCAAGTGACCGAAAGACGCCTCATCACTCAAGGTAAAATCATTGCACCTAATGGTGGATATAATTACTTACAATAGTAATATATTAACTTCATAAAGTCAGTGCAACGGAAAAACAATGGATAACGTAAAATATCAAGAATATATATATATATATATATATATATATATATATATATATATATATATATATATATATATATATATCCTCGGTTCTAATTAATCTGCTGATTCTCTTGGTTTGCAGTCTTTTCACTATTTACTTGAAAGGACTGATTACAATATTTTCAATATGACGAACCGTTCGCTTATTCATTTGGCACATTATGCGAAACATGAATGAACACTTTAAGAGAAGGGGGTTCCCGGTCAATAAATACCTTTTCTTTGCTTTTTATTAGAACGTTTTTGGCTTCCCTTCTTCAACATTAATTAATTTTACAGGCGTACCTCATTATAACAGCTTATTTGTAAGCTACAGGAGTTTCTTTACAGCTCTTTCTTTCACTTCCATGCGATGATTTCCTAAACGTGTTTCACATTTTGAAAAGTTACGGGATCCATGCTAGTGAGTTTACTGGCAAGCGTGCTCCATTTTAGTTTATGGAGGCCTTTTGGGTGCAAAGGATAGTGGAATCCACGTAAGGATGGAAAGCTTTGTCATCAAACATTTATTGTAATTAAATTCATGTTTTACTGCTTATAGTGTTCATGTTATTCCATAATAGATTTGTATAATATATTTTTTAATGTGTTGTTATATTTAAATATTATTTATTACTTATATTTCTAATATACATATAAGTTTACAATTAGATAAACAGCCTATGCTTAAAATTAAATTTTGATTTTAAAATTTAAATCAGTGACATTTCTTGTTCATTTTGTAACAAATGTTTTTATATAATCTGCCTCATGCTGCGAACTGTGTCAATATTTGTAATTAAAATTGTGGGAAGATTTGAAAGTTGTATAAGTTGGTAGGATTATGAAATTGGTGGGAACTCCAAAAGATGGGAGGCTCAGCGCTCTTATTTAAATCCAGCGCTGTTTGAAAGTAAGTCTGCTATCGGGATCATTAAACGATGAACTATTGAAAGAGTTGCTTTAGGCACTAAGTTCTATTAGATTTTCACTCACGATCCTTAAGAACGTTTTGTGCCCTGAAGGCACAATATTTTCCCAGATCTTATACTCAGGATTCAAACCCTGGGAGATTTGTTGTTAGGATCAATTTCTCTCAGATCTTCACTCACGGTCTTTGAGATCGCTAGGGAGGTTTCATCCAGGCGCTATGTTCTCCGAGATCTTTACTCACGATGCTTGACAAAGTTTGGGTCCATGCTCAAAGTTACCTAAATATTTCACATTTCACTTACGTTCCTTCGGCCGTTTGAGAGTTGTTCTTTAGGAATTAAGTTACCTCAGATCTTCATGCAGGATCCTATGGACCGTTTGAGAGCTGTTCTTTAGGAACTAAGTTACTTCAGACCTTTATTCAGGATCCTATGGACCGTTTGAGAGTTGTTCTTTAGGAACTAAGGGACCACAGATCTTCATTAAGGATTCTAGGGAACGTTTATGAGTTGTTATATAGGAAGTAAGTTACCTCAGATCTTCATTAAGGATTCTATGGAACGTTTGAGAGTTGTTCTTTAGGAACTATTACGAGTGCAGCCCACTATCCCCGTTAGAGAACAGGTCTATTAAGGGCCCGTCTTTAAAGAGATCTCTTCGTGTTACAGTTCCTTGCAGGAAGGATAAAGAATCCTAGTAGGGAAGGCCACAGAGAATAAAAACATAACAAGATGTGTCATCGCGTTGGTATTAAAAGCCAATCGCTTTTACTGTAGTTTAATCACTAGATCCTAGAGAAGCGTTTGTAACCTAACTGCGTTCTTATCCATCGCCCATGGTATACGAAGCTCGCCTTGGAGATAACTCTTAGACCTTAAGATAATCGACCCTGCCCACGTGATGTCATAAGTTACTCTTATTCTCGTTATCAAAGGATCACAAAGACTTCCTATAATACTCGGTTAGTTCCATTTAATTCTTCCTTTTTTAATCCTTCTTCCTTTAACCCCTGTTCTCCTATTAGGGCGTTAAAAGCGAACACCTCTTGAGAACCCCGACAGAGAGTAGGTCTACGTTAAGTATGCAATTCCACGCCCGAGCTAACATGAACCTCCCATTCGAAGATATTTATGTACCGATTCTTTTCGATCACTTGGAAATTGCCAGAATACGAGTAGTATAGAATACATAGTCCATAACGTAGAATACATAGAAAATATAGTCCATTTGAAAATTCATTAAAAACGTTTTTCTGTTCTTAATTATTTTCTACTGTAAGCGTAGGATTATGATTTTAATCTTTTTTAATTATTTAAAATAGTGACGCTTAGCGAATTCTTTTTCAATTCCCTGTATTAGTTCACACTCTCCCTATATATATATATATATATATATATATATATATATATATATATATATATATATATCTTACTCAAATATTCAATCGTTAATAAAATACTTTTTATTCCTCCACTTAAGTTCAAATACATGTTTAAGCTTGTAGTAGATGACACTTGATTCTAATACTGTTTTTTTCAAATACTGATTCATAATATAAATTTAATAATTAATTATTTTAGTTTAATATAGGAGAAAAACTTTTCACAAAAGGGTCAAGATATGCAATATAACTATTTCGTCCTATTTGGCTTACAATAAGTGATAAAATATGATTTCATAAAATAGCTGATAATATGTTATAGGTTATGTGTTAGAGAAGTTGTTTTAACGGATAGGTCGCGTTACTTTACTTAGATAATTTGTATTTATTTATTTAAAAAATTAATAAAATTAAATTTGTCTTTGTTGATCTAAGTAGCAACTGACTTATAAAAATTTTTGTTTATACTACTTGCCCAACAGAAATTCTTGTATTTATTACATAACTGAGCCTAATTATTTCATTATCCACACCTAATCAATATAAAAAACGATTTGAGTAACGATCCTGGAATACTTTAAGAACCTAGACAAAAGTATAAGACTTGGTGGTTACTCCCCAAAAATTTAAAACTTTGAAAGTAAAACAAAAATAACTCAAATTAAACGCAGAACATATTCACGTTAAGAAAACCGACCATTATATTGCACTACTTTAAAATACAATTTAATTTAGCTACAGAATGCCCGCTTAGATATGGTTCGTTTTTGAAACAAGAAACCGGATAATGCAAGCACAATATTAAGCATTTAGCGTTGAATGGCAGACAAGGCCTCCGTGTTCCACTTCACTTTTCAACAAGTTGGGCTTAGCTCTTAGCAGGCGTTATTTTACTATTTTTTTAAATCAACTGCACTCTTTCCAGATATATTAGACGTTGTATAAACTCATTAGTATAAAGCTTATAAATCTTGGTTTTAGAATATAATTATAATTTTAAAAAAGTTCTGTTTATTGTAAGACGAAATTATATTTGTTTTTTTCAAGTTTAAAATTTTAAAGCGTAGCCACCCATTTATATGATTTTCGTTTTCCTGAAGATTTTTTTTCGATCTGTAGGTGTAATTTTGTTGTTTTAAATATCGATATATTTAGACTTTAAATAATCAGCACACCTTAAGGTAAATGTAGTACTTAAAATAATATGATATTCAATTTGCAATGAATAACGCTTACTTACACAAACTTACATATTTCTCAAACTTCCTCTGAGATCATTAAACATTCGTACTGTATAATGATCACCGAGGAAGCCAACTGTGGTGCAGCATCTTGTGTGCTCTCTATTGCAAATAGCAATTAATTTGCTATTTGACGACACTAGTTACGTCATAACCTGAGGCTTGATCTTAATTTCGTGTAAACAAGCATGAAACCAGACTTTAGACTTGTAAGTGAGACACAACCAGAGGAAGACGAGGATTGTTTTTGTCTGAACAATTTCAGCCCTCCTCTCTGAGTAATGATAGTTATGGGGACAGTTAAAAAATATCACGAGAAAAAACCGTGTAATAAAATGAAGAAAAATTATTTTTGTAACCGAAAGCAATTAAAAACCAATTTTAAAACATGTAACATAGAAATGTATGTAAATTGCCACAAAAATAAAAATTGTAAATTTTTTTAGTTTTTGACAATTAAGATTTTACAATGATATAGAAATTAATGATATTTATTTCAGAAAGCTAAAACTTCGACTAGTACTAGAAAATTTGTGGCTTGTTAAATAATAATACATTTAAGTTTTGCTAATCAAGTTTGCAAATCAATATTTTTAAAATACAGTGGGGTAGGTGACACTTCTGATATAACCCAGCTTAATTAGATGCGCCCAACCCGTCGGCTGCAGTAGCCTTTCCACCACTAACCTATTTATATTTATTTGTACCTCTTGTGTTTGAAGCTGAACGGGGAGGTGTGTTAATGGAGGGGTTTCTTGGTATTTACCACCATTGTAGGAATTCCCAGTAAGGATTATTTTGTTCATTTTGACGTGAGCTTTTACACTGTGAAACTCTTTTCTAGGAACTGTTGCCACAAGCCGATAAACTATAACATCTTGGGCAATACAAAAACTTCGCCACTCTATTTGGGAAAATAAAAACATTTTTCTAAGTACAATTTTTAGAATTAGGTTTTAGTAATGATGTAGATCACGAGTATTTTCCTCTCTTTTTCCAGTTGCGTTTGACCAAACTATTTAATGTATCGAATGTGGTAAGAATGGACGAAACATTTAATAAAATTTACTATCCATATTTCCTTTTAATTTTGTTCGCGTAAACAGCTAAACAAACACTAAATTACAGATACCCCTCCTACACTTAGCCCTTACCAAAAGCACTGTTCCCATATTCCTAACCGCAGCCATTGTCGGTGACAGACGCTGCATAATCTCGGGGGCCTCCAAACCCCCTCCTTCTCTGACTGACTAACTGAACTGCTGTATAGTCGATCGTCAGTCAGAGAAGGGTTGGCAGGTCCGTCTTACAACACTGCAACCAGGCTCTTGATGTTTGTGCTGGTATTAAGGGTGTTTAGAAAAGTGGCAGGACGTTTTTAAGGTTGTTATTATAAACGTGTTATTAGCTATATTAGATATTAAGAGGCATTATTATAATGTACAACGTAGTTTACCTAATTCAACGTAGTTGAACGTACGGTATAACGTAGTTTACCTAATTCATACCGGACTGCTTGACTTACTTAGGAGGTTTTTTCTTTTTTACCATATTCTCCAGAGCAAGGATTGTGATCTGCTTGAGACTTGATGCGACTTTAGAAGAGACGGAAGGAGAGGCAGCAGTCTACTCCTGTCACACATTTAGGCACAGTGATGAGGTCATAGTAGTTGTGGTGGAGCAACGTGCTCGACAAACACTGAGTTAGCGGCTTCCCCACCACTCTAAATGCCAAGTAGACTAGGCCACTGTACATAGACTGACCAAATCTCTTGTTTTGTCTCGTAGCTTATATCTGTGTATCAGCTTTAAATTAACCAAGCACTAACAAAATATCTCGCAGACAAAATTCTAACTTGAAAACTAACATTTACAAGATAACAAAATACTAAACATAAAGCTGTAGAGGAGCGTGTAAAAATATACAAAACGTGATACTAAAGAAGTAATATTAGAAATAATAAAGGAACCTAAGACTAACGAGTAATAAAAGTCTGACTTAATACCAACAGTTAAGTGATTCTCAGCTTATTACAAACACATACAATTAAACTTTAAAGGTAACTTACATTTAGACACAAAAATACTAAGGCTATAAAAGTAATTTCATTAAGAAACTATCTACAAGGAAAAGTTTAGTCACAGTTAACCGTAAAGAGGGTGTAATTGGCCAAATAAAAAATGAGGAGGTGTTATGGGAGGTGTAAAAGGACTTTAGGACTGGGGAGATGATATGGGTGGGAATTAAGTAGAGTTGTCGAGTATCATGATGTAGGAATACAAGGGAACAGATAAATTCCGCCAAAATGGAAACGTCGGAATAGAACCCAGGAATACTGGAGATGAATATTAGCGATTTTATTGCAAAGATTGACGTTGTCGAGACCTCCTGGTACAAAGTGGTCACCTAACTGTAGAGTTGACGACGGGTAGTGGTAGCATGAGGTACATGAGGCGTTTAACTTGGGTTAAGATAATACTGCATTGGGAGAGAAGAGGGAGAGCTTGAAACGGATGGGTATATCTTGGTGTGGACAGAGGAAGCTTGGATGGAGAAGAAATAACCTTTGTCGAGGATGACCAAGCTATTTATACGAATACCCCCAGATGCCTCCCATCAAGAAAAATAGCACCTTCCATTTCATATTTTCCTAACACGCATGCTTTGATAGTTAGGTACATTATTATCTTGAGTAGAAGATTGTACCGGAGATAATGTTTTCAGAGGTAAATCCTTGGATCTACTCTGCACTATAAAAACCTTTACAATATTCGTACCTTTTCTATATTTCATGTAATGTGTGACAAAATAAATAAGTTTGACACAAACAAACAACCGGAACGTGGAGGTTTAATAGGGGATTTATTAAGTACATTCCCTGTGGATTTGGGGTGAACAAACCCCATCTGTCTTGAATAATAATTAATAAGTAGCTTCAACTAGAAGTTTAATCTTAATAAATCCAGCTACTTTCTTTACATAATACAGCTTAAGTCGCCGTTTTACTGGAATTAGAGTTTCTTTAGAAGTATTAAAGCGAAGTAAAAATTGTATAAAATGAGAGATATTGTGATTGTTTTTTTTGTTTTTTGTTGGTATTACATTTAAATACAACGAAAGAGTGCCTAGAAGAATCTTGCAGGCAATAAAAAGTGATGGCAGGTGTCTATATTTGTCTTTTCATCGCCACGTAGGGCTTTGTACAGACGTTGCAAGTTTGAAGGATGTTCAAAACATCGATAAACAGAAAATCTCATTGACAAATAGTTGCCAGAGAAGACGTAACAGTGGTCACCGGACACTCGTTAGTCATTTTAAAGAGATGAAAAAGAAAAGAATGATGATCTTCTAGAGAATAGAAAGGAATATTTTCTATTCGATTCCATCTTCTTGTCAACACAAAGGTAGGTGATAAAGGTGGAGTATCTATAGTCTAGCAATTGAGACCGACCCTTTCGAACCCAACGTCAAACTCGTGACCGATTCCGTGGTGACTATATAGGGGGAATCGGTGTCCGACAGGTGGTAGCACTAGCCTGCAAGGGTCTTTCAACGTCACTGTAAGGTCCTTGATGCTAGCCGAGCTCCAACCAAACCCTACGGTATCAACCGTTTCCCCAAAGCTACTTGGGATCAATGTAACCTTAGAAATGGCCAGGTGTTCCGAATCTTCAATATCTCCTATGATTGGTTCGGTCCCGGTAGTGCGTTTAGATCTTCGTCCACTTTTGGCTGGCGTTACCTAAGGGCCGGACCCTCAGATTTGAGACTCGGTCCTAGGTGGGTATAAACCCATCGCGTAAGACTTCGGGAGCAGTAGTCACCGGACACATGACTAAAGCATTAGTGCTTTTGGGGGAATTTAAATAAAACAAGACTCTTTGTTAAGTCCACTGTGAATGAAACGATAACAGAAGTAAGAATTTGAACATTCCAGTGTGTAATTTCCTGAAGGTAATTATCTTCCTTCAGGCTACCGGCTGACTGATTCTTACGGTCGTGTTAATCGTCCTCGGACAGCTTTACTTCATAATATGTCACATACAGTGTACTTTAAAATAAAAACTGGTTTTGTTCTTTTGTTTATGTAAATAATAATTCAACATTATAATTAATCCTGTACAGTTGTTTAATAATTCTATTTTTTCGATTTGCTACTTATTGTCTTTTTTTTTCCTTTCAATGGAAGACAACGAACATCTTCTTGATCAGATTTTATACCCTTGTACTACTGAACCCCTGGAAACCTAGGGTTCATAGATCTTCCGAAACTTTACAGACTATAGGGTCGATACGTTTGGTAAATAGTACTGTATCAAATACGTATCTTATACTAAAATATACTGTATTATAAACAATTTGAAATTTAACAGCGTTCATGAAAACTTCTCAATCGATGCGTTATCAACTAAGCAGAGCTCGCATAGTTTCTGCAGTGTTATTGAAGAATCCGAGCAATATTGGAATCGGTGGAATTTTAGAAATACCATTTCATACAGTGCGGTCCGTTCATGGTGTTGTCTATTAACTGAAATACCAATAGAATCTTGCACCAAGTGGCGGGATATGCTCGAAAATTTTCAATTTTGATGTTTTTATTGACAGTTATAATTTGTTTGGTATTTTTACTAAACGCATCCGGTCTCTTTAGACAGTGACGGTTCTCCACAGGGTTATTACTACTGAATCTACGGTGCGAGACTAACTGTATTGAAGTACCCAATTCCCACACGAACGCCAAACTCTCACTAGCCCACACCAGGTGACGTGAGTCATCAGGTTCAAGGAGATTGATGCTGGCACCCATGATACCGGAATATAAGAGCTCAAGAGGTCACCGGTCAGCCTCTGAGACATAGGAGTCTCCAACCAGTATACTACAGTCCCACTCGCTCTTATAAAACTATCGTTTTAAAGTCTCCACGTCCGTGTCTCCACGTCCGCTTTGACCTAGAGAGTGAAGTTTTTACAGGATGTGTAGTGGAAGGGCAGGAGAACACTAAAATCCACTGAAAAAAAATCGGGTGGGTGGCTTGTTTAGCGCTGTTATCACGTATAGAACCGGCCTCACGAGGTATGGTCGCAAGTAGCTTACACCTGAGCACTAATTGACAACACTGAACTAACAATGTTGCCTAGTTTTAGCGTACACTGTCAGTCTTTCGCCTGTCCGTGATTCGTCTCTCACCAAAGTGACAATGCTGCATTTGTGGCCACCCGCACAATTTCGTGCAGCGGTTTATTTTCTGGTTAAAACGTAAGACTTCCATTATCTAGGAAGGAAGTTCTGAAAGACCTAACATGGCACTCGCCTAGACTCTTAATTCAGTATTTGGAAACATTTGTATTTACTAGAAGAGTATTTGCCGCTGAAAGCGAGCTTTGCTCTCATACGGCGTACTATGCCCTGCCATGCTCCTAATTAGGATTCACCTCGCGTTCCCAACGACGCGACGTGCAAATGTAAAATAGTGAATAATATCTGAAGATGTCTAAGTTGTCATGTATAGCAATAAAAGTCATTCACAAATTTATGTTGTTGTTCACTTATCAAGTACAGTACAACACAATCTAAACAAAACATAGTTAGTTACACACAATGTAAATGAATGTTTGTAGATAATAGAAATTAAAAAATCGTATAAGAAAACTGTGTGGCATTTAATGTAATTACCGTTTAGCAAACAATAATCCAAAATTTATATTCATTACGATGCCTTGCCGTCCAAATAGACGTCAACAAATCGATCTATGACGTCACACCTGGCAATATGATACCGGCTAAAATTTCATTGCTGTCTTTTATTGTTGCAAAGTAGTCGAGCGTCTGGATCTGGGGTGGTATTTCTGTGACTGAACTTGTAATATAAAATATTCTGAGCAGCATTCCTGAGCCCCAATGTTCCTTTTTCATCCAGAAAAGGCTAAGTTCTTTCAACCACAGTAAACAAAATGTTTTACCAGTCTCAATTAGGCAATACTTGAATGGTTTACGCTTTAAATAAGAGCGAAATTAAAGGAAAATACAAAATTTCATGAAGTGTTGATGTGCTCCTTAATACTGGCTGTAAGAAATGGAAGATATAATTTAAAATTAAAAATAAATTATTCTAACAGGATTGTGAAAGTTTATGAGATAGAGCTTTAGTGAATTCATGTTTCAAATTTAATATTTAATGTCCTCGTGTCATCCGATTGTATGGTAATATAGTAATATTACTTCGGTTACGTAAACGTGTATGTTCTGAAACATTCCTTTGTGAGTTGAATAAAAAATAGATCGAGAATTATTCAATTAAGAGAGTTCTCGGATTAAGTGCAGATTCAACTCCATCACGCCTGAACCAAAGGGTGAAGGGTTAATCCAAACCACCCCGCGGACGTGGTTTGAATACGAAGTAGATTTATACCATGTTAACCAGGGTCTTATTCGCATTATGTTCAGTAATGTTAAAACACGATACTTATCTTTGCGAATAACTGTAAAATCTGAACACAGTATTTGTTTTAAAGTTAGGTTAGGTTAAAATAATCTATGAGAAGCAACGAAATATAGATTCTTATTGAAGTACATGTAAAAGATATTCATACAAATTGCTGCCTAATATCGTACCTGTGTAACACCAGCTAGAAACTATAAATGTTTACAACACCAGTATACCGTTTCCTTCAATCTATTTGTGCCATATTGTGTGTTTGTACACACGGTATATATATATATATATATATATATATATATATATATATATGTACAAGGCCTATATATACAAGGCAGCGTTCATCGTCGAGGTAACGCTAGAACAAAAGCGTCTCAAACGTCATAATGAGCAGTCGTGTTTTAACCTCAAGCGACGTAAAGTACAAATATCTTGTAATACAACAGTAAATAATACTTCGATGTCACACGGGAGTTCAAGAATCCGGCATCTTGACCAAGAAAATGCCTGAAGTTTGACGGAGTTTGAGAGTTTCACAGACGCCATGCAGTGAGAATACATAGGAACTTCAAGAAAGAAATCGACAATACCCAAGAACCAACCAATTTTGGAAGATAGTTAAACTTTTTGCAGTACAAGGTTATACAAACATTTATTTTGTTTTTTTATTCAATCTTTATTTCAGAATATAATAATTTTATTTCAAAATTAAATAAAAATTGAATAGCCTTAGGGAGATAAACCTTTCTTAGGTTACCTAAATTTACTTATAAATATTCTAAATTGACTTTCCATTCAACCGTTTGTCTGAAATGTGAAGTAACGTTTTAGGTGTAAATGAAAAATCAAATATGAGTTTATTCTTGAATAGGCTAATTGATAGGTATCATCTACTGACAATATCAGATAATTGGTAAAATGAGTGAATTAAATGAAGTTTGTTTAAATTAAAATGCATAGCCTATTGTAATTAGATAGATTAACCTTAGAATGGTTAAATATTAACAAGACTGAGATGTTGGAAATTTAATTTTAATAAATAAAATTATTGACAAATTCATTATTATAACAGAAATTGATTAAATGTTAGAATATATTATGAAATTTAGGCTTTTTGATAGTATTAGGGAAAAGTAGGATATATATGTGTTAATAACAGTTTAGACTTAATAAGAAGACATATTCTACATTATTAATTTGGAGCAAGATAGGCAGGTTAACTATAATTTCAGGTTAGAAAAATCATAAGATGCAAACATCTGTAAAACTACATATAATCTTAAATTCAAATATCAAATAAAAAATTTATGTTTTCCAATTAGCTTTGATTTTTATTACACATAAAATAAATTCACTGGGTATCCAATTGTAGTCTTTAAGTCAAAAGTGTCTCTGAAAGATTCCACTACCCTGAAAGAAACCTAAAAGGCTTAAAGGAGACTAATTGGTTTTCGTAAAAAATTCAGGGGTTGGTTACCCTGTGAGGCTTATTTCTTAAGATAGAGTTCTCCAACCAGGGTTTGGAGTCAAAGGATAAACCATTACTTTCTTACGGACAAGGAGAGGTCATCGAGATGAGTTGAGGAGGTAGCCGGAGGTAAGCGAAGGTAAGGCAGAGTGAGGTCCGTGATAGTATGTATCTCTGTTTCTGTTTTCACTGTCACTCTCCCTCTATTCCCTCCTTCTGCCACTTATTTTCTCTCCCTATGTCCTCTTATCTGTCTCTATCTAATGGTGTATATAATTCTTTCTCTCATTCTATCTGTCCGTCTCTGTGTGTATGTTTATGTGTGTGTGTGTGTTTGTGTGTGTGTGTTTGTGTGTGTGTGTGTGTGTATGTGTGTGGGTGTGTGTGTGTGTGTGTGTGTCCCACTTTGTCTACCTATGTGTTTGTATCTCTCTATTTCTCTCTGTCTCTCGCTCAGTCTCTCACTCAATCTGTTTGTGTTTGTGTATTTTTATCTGGTTGTTTTTCCCTTTCTGTCGGTGAGTGTAACTTTGTTTGCTTCTTTCTTACTCTGTCTATGTCCCTTACTCTGTGTTTTTGTTTCTCTCTCTATCTCTCTCTATTTTTCTGATTGGGGGTGAGTTTCTCTGTTTATTTTTTTTGTTTTTCACTGATATCTGTCTCTCTATCTCTCGTTCTCTTTCCTTTCCGCGGTCTTCCTTTGTGCCGCTCTCCCTATGACTCTGACTCTTTGGTCAAGTATCCATATCTTTATTTCTTTCTGTTTCTCTCTTTCTCTCTCTCTCTCTCTCTCTCTGTCCCTACACATATAAAGCATAAAAGAAAAACGTTTTATCTGGTGGAACATGTTTTGTGTAGAAACTAAAGAAGGACTTTGTGTATGACGAAGGATTGTATAGTGCTTAAGGAAGTGTTATAAGGTGTTATAAGGAAGTGGAGGAAAACAACCAGGAGTATGGAAGAGTATAGAACGGAGGAATTGAGGATTGTAATTGATTTTTATATTGAATAGAGGAATCTGCCTATTACAGAGTATACTGAAAAGAAAATCGAATGTCAGAAAAAAATGTATTATAATAAAGGCAATAAACTAGACAGATAAATGTTAGACAAAGGAAAAAAATTGAGAACTGAGAAAAGAAAGAAGGATTAAAAACATTTTGCAGAAAGCAGAAGTAGCCTGAGGGGTTACAGTAATCACAGACGAAAAGGCATAAAAACACGTTACAGTGAATAATTCTGGGAATTCAATACCTTGTGATATAAGGGACTTTTATTAACATTTAATACGCTTAAAACAAGCATTAGTGTGCAAATCGAAACCCTCTAGGGAATTGCAAAAGTTATTATTTAATAAAGTGAAAAGGATTTAATTAAAATTTTATATTCTTTTGTAAAAAGTCTGAAAAAACATTCTGAGGGATAAAAGATCAATCCAATTCTACCCATTAGCAGAGTACGTTAATGTTTACTATGGACAAAAATTGTTAATGCAACTGTCATAGATACAGAGCCTAATGCTGAAGAGCTCAAATAGCATAAAAATTATAGTGGAGACGAAACACAGGTATTGAACAATATGCTTAGCATCGTGAGTTAAGGTAACACTGTATTAAGCTTGGGGTTAATACACCATTTAGTTCTAGCATCCGACTTCTTGTCTTGCTCGGTTACCTTTTACTCCATGGCATGCAACTCATTGAAGAAGCATGTGACTATAAATCGATTTTAAAACACTGCAGTATCTAGTAAACGGAACACAGTTTACAGCATTGAATATCTAAGAGTTTATGTTTCCGTCTTCGTTTACCACAGTACACTTAATCAGGAAATTTTTGTCTTTTTGAAAATTAGTTTCATCTTGTTGATGCCCATTGATTATGCAAAACTTGCTTGTAGCGTTCGCTTTAAAATTAAAATTTACAAAATGAGGTTTTTAACATCTATGTTGGTCAGTTTTGGTTGGTAATGATTTTACTTTTTTATTTTTTGTACAGTCTTATAGTGAACGTTTGAAACGCGAAATGCACGTCTCAGAAACGTTACGAATTATATCTCGCTCATTCAACTTTAAACAGTTGTATGTATAATTTTGGATCAAGGGGTGACAGTTGTTTTTATCATATTCTATTTATCTTTGATTAATATTTTATGTTGAGACGTCAGTCCAACTTTGCATTAATATAAGTCCTTGGGTACGAAGAGTTCAGTTTCTAATATTAAACAACTTATTTGTTAGAATTGCAATTCATCTTACATTCTCGTGTAAAAAACTAAATATGAAATAGTCACATTGTTATAGAGAAATGTTTACTGTATTTCTTATTTATTTAATTTTTAAATTTAATTTGTATAAGAGCTATTGATACCCTTTACCAACAATATAGGAAACTCGATAGGAAATATACTTATAAATGTAACACTTCTACTATAATCTATATACAGTGTTATTCTACACGATGGACACAATTTATGTAGCTCCTATTTATGTAAGTATGATTTCAAAATGAATTCATTAATACACCAATGGAAAGAGGAAGTTTCAAAGTATGTTTACACGTTTATAAATGTGCAATATGTCCTTCTCGTTATGCACGTAAAACATCTAACCAGCCAAACTCTTCTCACACACGAGAAACTAAGTTACAGAGTCCAGTGCAATAGTGTTACGGTTTCGACCGTAGCTGTGGTGGGACGTAAACGGTTTTCCAGCGTTGGGAAAGGGACTGATTCAAAACGTCTCCGACATAGAGGTGCCAATGGGGGGGGGGGATGGAAAATGAAGTCTCGTGAATATTCTAGAATTTGAAAGAACAGCCAGTTCTTCGTGTCCAAGTATGTCATTCCAGTGACAGTTCTTTCCTCAAAAAGATGGTCCATAAAGCTTTGTACCCTCTAGCGACCGTCTCTGCAGCTACGTCCGCCCAATTCTGCCAAAGTTTAACTAAAAGAAAACTTTCAAACTTCCTTCTTACATTGGTGTGCCAATTGTTAATTTTAAATTTAGATCGAAATAAAAACGAATTTTAAAATTGGTTCCAATTATTTAAAATAACTCTCTCTCTGTCTGTCTGTTTGTCTCTCTCTCTCTCTCTCTCTCCCTCTCTCTCTCTCTCTCTCTCTCTCTCTCTCTATCTCTCTCTCTCTCTCTCTCTCTCTCTCTCTCTCTCTCTCTCTCTCTCTCTCTCTCTCTCTATATATATATATATATATATATATATATATATATATATATATAACCTACATATATATATATATATATATATATATATATATATATATATGTAGGTTATATATATATATATATATATATATATATATATATATATATATATATATATATATATATATATAACCTACATATATATATATATATATAAATATTGCAATATGTATTCTTGTGTATTAATAAAGAACTAGTCAAAATACAAACACAAGAATTATAATTGAATTTACAATTCAAAGCTTTTCGTTGGCTAACAGTATCAACATCATCAGGAATATTCAAAATAGTTATGTTGATCTAATATATATAACCTATATATATATATATATATATATATATATATATATATATATATATATATATATATATATATATATATATATATAGAGAGAGAGAGAGAGAGAGAGAGAGAGAGAAGGGGGGGAATTAAAGTACCTCCTAAAGAGTGGAAAAGAACAGTCTGCCAAATAGGGACATTCTAACGGTTTCCGGGTTGCCAGTATGGGGTTGTGGAGGCGTGGGGCACTAGGGTAAACATCCCCTTGGCATTGTGAGCCAGATATCGATTATATCTGAAACGTGTATTTCACATAAATGAATGTTATTATTTATTGGTCATCACGAGTTAAACTTCCGATGGGTTTAGAAGTGTTGCTGACGATCCCTCTGAAACATTTGTAAGGAGTAGTATGTTGTGTTGGTGGGGTAACAGACGCAGATGTGAAACCTTTAATTAGAGGTCTTGAAACATAAAGGGCTGTGTTTGGATATAAAGCTAGCAATATTCATGGTCTATCTAACTCTGTACCAGGTTACATTGGTTTACTGACGATATTGGCACTGATATCATGTAATAGGTCAAGCTGCCGTGGAAATTTAGTACATCCGCAAAGCATGATTATTAAAACCCATTTGATTTAATTGACTGGTTAAATAAAGTTTTTCTTTATTTTGAATTTAATATTTTTTAAATAATAAATATAAATTACATTCATTATTAAACTGCGCATGATTTTCCTCGGAGTTAAATGTTCTGATTTAATTGAAAATGATTTTAACGCTCTGTTAAACTCTCATTACGTTGCTGCTGACTTTTATATTTTCTTTTTATAAAACAATTATTCTTATTTCCATGCAAGATACATTGTAAATGTTTTGTTAGAAACATGTCCAATATCTAGCACACATAGTTTAAAGTGCGCAGTATAGCCAACTTAACATTTGAAGTTTCTCACCATGGAAGGAAGTCGACGCTACATAACCTCAATCAGAGCCTAATATTAGGAACCGCCATAGCGTATCATTGACGCTTCGAAATAGGATTTAATATGTTAGCCACTGAACGAGACGTGTATTTGATATCTACATTGAAATGTACGCCGCATGAATACATCAAACACACGTAATCAAGCGCCCTTAATTACTTCAACCCTATATCCAACCCTTCGCAATGGCGTAAATAAAATGTGTACAACTCCTAGATTCTATTATTTTCTGGAATAAAAATCGTATAATGTAATAATATACACCTAAAACTAGAATTTGGTAAAAAATTAAAAATCTTTAAATACATTTAGACTATTTAAAAGTAATAAAATGATTTCGTATATTTTAAACTTTTCATGGGCCATATTTATTTCAATTTATTACTTTGCTTTTAGGAAAGATCCCTATATTTGTTATTGCTAACCTTCAATGATTCTTCAAAATCTGATAATGGTGAATGGATGAAACAGGAAGCAATATCGGTATGTCAGAATCTAGAACTGTTTTTAAATGATACCTAATTCATAGTACATTTATCTAATAGTTTCTTCAACACCACCATCAAAAGTTTTGATAGAATCTGTTTAGTGTGACGTCACATACTTTAACATCTACCAAAGGTTGATTAGAGTTTATACAAAGTTTAGATTAGAGATATATCAATAAAATTACCTTTCTACAAAGGTCTACTTTTAGTTTGAAGGGTATAACTTGTATAATATAAAATATTTAGTAAGTAGGGTTGATTACGCTGCAATATACCTAGTGTATATTCACAGGAATTGTATTGTTGTAATAAATTCCAGAAATATAAAGTTTTTTCTCACATCTGTTTTTATTTTTCGTCACATTTTTTTTACGAATCAAACACTGACTAAACCTAATTGGCTTCAACAATATTCAATAAATTATTTATATTTGGTAATTGAAATTACCTTTTTACTAAGGTCTATTTTTAATTTGAAGGGACTATCTTTTATAACGAACATTTTTTAAAGAGAGAATTGATTGTTCCTGAACATCCCCAGTGTATTTTTGCTAGACTCTAAGCTGAGATAAATCCAAGAAAAGAGTGTTTTAATGTATGAAAGTGTGATGCAAATATCTCGTGTAACATGAAAAAAAAGTTTAAGGCTATAAAGAACAATTTCTGTAATGCCTTCCATTCGAAAATAGATTTTTCCTTTTTTACCGTTTGTTTTAATAGTCTGTAATATACAGGGGTTTTAAAATAAACAATAGTTTTAGTGACGAAAGGGGAAAATAAATGGGAGTATCAATTTATCACAAGGAATAGTTAGTATGTTTGAGGTTCACTTAGGGGCATTTAGAAACAAAATATATAAAACTCCTAATTACAGTAGTTTCCCGTGTTTACACTAATGTTTAGTAATTACAGCTATTTTCAGTAATTCCAGTATTTTCATTAACTACAGTAAATTTCAGTAAGTACAGCTATTTTCAGTAACTACAGTAATTTTCAGTAACTACAGTAATTGCACTAATTTCAGTAGAAGAAATTACAGTAGTTTCCAGTAAATACATTTATTTTCATTAATAACTTCTATTCTCAGTTAATACAGTAATTTTTCGTAATTTCATTGTTTTTCCTAATTACAGTAATTTTAAAAAATCTGCATGACATAGACGATTCTATTTTGATATGAGTAAAGTTTTTAGTTTATATCAGTAGATTTCGATGGTGGACAGGAGATAAGTGCTAAGTCTTCAATGTTTTAAAGAAACAACTGTAACGTAAAAACTAATTTTATTATTCGATGCCGTTTCAAGGTGCCATTGTCTTCTGTGAACCATTAACCACAGATTAAAACTGCATCTACAACTAGTATTTTGAAGTTAATCACGTTTAACGCCAATAAAAAAAAGTCTGCTGTTATAAGTCACAGTACAGCTATAATAATACATTTAATTTAATAGACATTTAGAGGACTCTTTTCTCAGTCATTTAACTCTGTTTTTGCTGTAGACTCAAGATTTTTATAATTTCATAAAAAAATCGGTTCCCATAACTTTCTACCTTGTATTATTATCTTTTCGTGAAAAATGCTAAACATTGATAAATCGCCTGGAACATAAACATTTATTTACTCACACACTTTCTAAAATATTTACTTCCTAAAGTTTCACTTACTTTGTTGTTATGAGGTCGAGGCTTGGAGCAGATGTGTCACATTTTCATCAACAAAGTGTTACATCTGAGAAATGTGTAAGTGTTTCTTAGTAGTTAAGTCCAAAAAGGAAATTACAAACACACTTAATGTTTAATGAAATATAAGTGATTTCATTTCTTATACAAATGTAACAAAATTCAATTTGTTTTTACAATTTGATTATAATATGTAGAAAGAAGGAAGCCATACATTGGTTGGGTGAATTGCATTTGATAAATAGCAGGGAAACATACGAACAAAGCTACTAGCTGCAAGACTGCAGAGGGTGTACAGAGCGCCAATAGTGATTCTTTCCGCCATTCAGTAATGTGACGCATTTAGATGTTCGATAAATGTTGAAATAACAATAGTTTTTTAAAAATATATTTCAAGGAGATTTTATTACTTTTAAGTTTAGAATTTTTTTCATTTTATTTCCATCGGTCAGTGTGAATAAAACAACAGTGAAAATGGGGAAGTTAGAATACAAACCCGATCTTGGTTGTAGAAAAGGGCTCGTGTTCAGCGTGAATGTAACAATGAGGAGTGTGGTAGTTATATTCTCTTAGGTAGGGTAGGTTTGAAGACGAGACATTATCCCCATTAGTGAGTGTAGAGGAAAATTACGGCTGCTCATAGGTAGGTTTGTTACTTGAAGTAGCCCTGTCTACACAGGTTATAACAAATGTCTACCGATACGCGGTTTTAATTTTCATTGTATGTTCTTTACTGCACTTATCTTCCTCTATTATCTCTGATAAATAAGATCCTCCAGCCAGACCCTCTCCATCAAAGTGACTTTGTACTTCTAGTTGTCACATGTCTATCGTTTCAGCCACGCAATCTCTCTTAAAGTGACTTTGTTCTCCAAGTTGTCACATGTCTATCCTTTCAGCCATAACCTCTGTCTTGAAGTGACTTGGTTCTCCAAGTTGTCACATGTCTATCCGTTCAGTCCTGCCCTCTCTCTTAAAGTGACTTTGTTCTCCAAGTTGTCAAATGTCTCCCCGTTCAGCCAGGACTTTCTCCCTTAACATGACTTTGCTCTCAAAGTTTTCACATGTCTATCCGTTCTGCCATACCCTCTCTCTTAAAGTGACTTTGTTTTTCAGGTTGTCACATGTCTCTCCGTAGAGCCAGATCCTTTCCTTTAACATGACTTTGATCTCTCAGTTGTCATATGTCTATGCGTTCAGTCAGATCCTCTCCCTAATGTGGTTTGCTCTGCAGTTGTCACAGGTCTATCCGTTCAGCTAAACCTTCTGCCATAAAGTGGTTTTGCTCTCCCAGTTGTCACATGTCTATCTATTCAACTAAATCTTCTGCCCTAAAGTGATTTTACTCTCCCAGTTGTCATATGTCTATCCGTTCAGCCATACTCTCTCCCTTAAAGTGACATTGTCTCCAAGTTGTCACATGTATCTCCATTCAGCCAGATCCTCTCCCTTAACATGAATTTGCTCTCCAAGATGTCAAATGCCTTCCCGTTCAGCCAGGACCTTCTCCCTTAACATGACTTTGCTCTCCTAGTTGTCACATATCTCTCCGTTCAGTCAGATCCTCTCACTAATGTGGCTTTGCTCTGCCAGTTGTCACATGTCTATGCGTTCAGCCAGGACCTCTCTCTTAAAGTGACTTAGTTCTCCTAGTTGTCATATGTCTATTCCCTTAGAAACACCCTCTCTCTTAAAACGACTTTGCTCTAACTTCCAGCTGTAAGCCAGAACGTCTCCATTGAAACGTCTTTGCTCTCCCATTTGTCACATATTGATCCAGCCATACCCTCTTCCTTGAAGTGGCTTTGCTCTCCCCATTGTTAGAAGGCTATCGGTTCAGTCAGACCCTCTCCCCTATAGTGACTTTGCTTTCCAGTTTTCGCATATCTATCTGTTCAGCCGGACCCTCTCCCATAAAGTAGCTTTGCTCTCCCAGTTGCCCCATGTCTATCTGTTCAGCTAAACCTTCTGGACTAAAGTGGTTTTACTCTCCCTGTTGTCACATGGCTTTCCGTTCAGCCAGACCCTCTCCCTTAAAATGGCTTTGCTCTCACAGTTATCACATGTCTATCCATTCAGCCAGACCCTCTCTCTTAAAGTGATTTTACTCTCCCAGTTGTCACATGTCTATCCGTTCAGCCAGATCCTCTCCCTTAAAGTGGCTTTGCTCTTCCAGTTGTCACATGTCTATCTGTTCAGCTAAACCTTCTGTCCTAAAATGGTTTTACTCTCCCAGTTGTCACATGTCTATCCGTTCAGCCAGACCCTCTCCCTCAAAGTGACTTTGCTTTCCAGTTGTCACTTATCTATATGTTCAGCCGGACCCTGTCCCTTAATGTGGCTTTGCTTTCCAGTTGTCACGCGTCTATCTGTTCAGCTAAACCTTCTGCCCTAAAGTGGTTTTGCTCTCAAAGTTGTCACATGTCTATCCGTTCAGCTAGGGGAGTGATTCTCTCCTTAACGTTCACTTACTCTAATCACTCTTCGGTTTTTCATCAGACCGATTCCATACATAATACGTGAGTTTGCTATCTGTAGTACGTGCGATGACGATTTCTTGTTCTTTATGTCTCTAAGAAGTGTTACTTGGTAATCGAAACCGAGGTATTTTAAAAAGATTTGTAGTCAGAGGTTTCTGAGTATTGTTTAACAATAGTAAACGACTCCAAATAAATAGATATCATAAAAAAGTTTACATTCTCGCACTCATTTCATTCGCAAAGTCATCATAACCAGCGTGCATAAAACCCAAATCCTATCTGTGTTTGTGAGTACAAACACTTACATAACATTTTGTTTGTAATTGTTACTTTTGTTCCAAGGAAAGCTTGCCTTTCTTGCACAAAATCCCATTAACTATTTTCAGTGAATAATTGCATTTGTTGTTTGTTCTTGCTCGTGTAAATAGTTTGACAGTAGTTCCAGTTACAAATTGTTCATGTTCAGGTCGACGCTTCGACGGAATTGCTTCTTGAATTTCTCAACAGCAGTTATAATAAAAACGTACTGCAAGTGTTTATCGATTTTTCCTTCAGGCTGTCACCTCCACTTAAACAATCAGTGCTTCAAATTACTTTTCAGTTCTAATTACTATCAGATGGGTTAAACACTTCATTGAGTCAACCCTTGGGGCGCTGATGTTTTTATATTAGCGACTATTCCTGCCCAAACTTTCATCTTTCCTAAATACAATGTACTTTCTATTTTCCATTACGTCTGATCTCTGACTATAATATCATCGTTACCTACTTCTCACATACATAAAAAGTGTATATTTTGATCAATAAATAATTGCAATGTCGTTGTCAAGGCTGCAACTTTTACATACATATTTATTTCTGTAAATAGTAGTTTTTTAATTCTATTTTCAACTGGAACTGAAGTTTACACTTCAGCATCAGTACACACACACACACACACACACACACAAACTTATATATATATATATATATATATATATGTCTGTGTGTGTGTGTTACATGATCTTGACGTTGGTATAGGAGCTTAATCTGTGTGGGGGGAAAGGGGTTACGGGTGGGGAAGCTGTATGTGCCTCTCTATAAACGGGACAACCAGCCACTTGACTGACTGCATGGAGGAAGCGTCTCGGAAATAAGGGGGCAGTCTAGCACCTGCAGGGTGTTAGTCCTTTGCTCTTGCCTTGCCCTTCCATTAAAGGGCGGCAATCAAGAAGCAGCCCCCCATCCCGGTTGGTGGCCTGAATGGGTACTTCCACCCCGATCTGGCGGTGTTATTCAATCCGTGCAGATGTAGATTAATGGCCCTCATATTAAAGAGGGCCATTAACGGAGCATGAGGAGCATTAGACGCTGAATATTTAAGTCAACTTACTGCCGTAAGTGGAGCTCTGCGGCGGCGGACCTTTCTTCCCTAGTTGTTCGTGGGAATAATCATGGCAGAAGAAACAAATATAAACACTTAAACTTGTCATGGCTTGGAACCTACCGACAGATCTGCCCCAATGGATGGGGTTTCAGCTCCCTTATAGGAATATGCAAAACCAACAGGAGGAATGAGTGTTGCGAAAGTGAGGAGAGCAAGGGTTTCCCTACAATGAAGATGCAAAGAAGTGGGAGGAGGAGGACATAGAACCACCGCCACACCCTTCCTAGAAGAAACACCTGTACAGAAAGCGTAAGGGGTTGGCGAAGGCTGGGGCTAGAGCCCGCCCTGTAATTCCGGCAGGCAGTGGAACTAGTGGGACTTTAATTGGGCACGAGGAAGAGAGACAAATGTACTTCTGATCTGACTCCAAAGTTGGAAGCTGGAAGAGGAATAGACTAGAGTCTAGGCCTGTGGGTCAGGAGGGCCGTCTGTCTCGGAATATTACTTCACAGGAGCGTTACATGTCTCACATTGCCATATATAATAAAACTTTCAGGAATATTCTTTATTATTTACTCTTCTAAACAATATCTTAAATTAAATTTATCTAGAACGTTGTAAAGGGCTTAAACATGTATACATAATAAGAACGTTCTACTTGCAATGGATAAATAGAAAAGATTCTCTCTGGAATATAACGCAGTATTTGAATGTTTCAAGCCTATTGTTCTCCATAGCGTAGTCGAGATAATATCCCTTTGCTAAAGAAATCCTTGCTCGAGAAGAAATTCATTACGACAGAATGAAATGTAAGGACTCGAGATGTAAAACCCCACCACGTCTTCGTTTCGAAGTTGTGAAATTGTTCGCTTTACGTATTGAAACTACTTGCATAAAGTTTTGTAATGAAAAAACCTCTATCTTTTCAATACGAGTGACTAGTGCTTCACAGGAATTACAGCCCAATTTAATAACGTTTGTGCAAGTGAACAGTGTATTGTGGATAATAAACTTCATTCAAAATTAAATTGAAAAATACAGTCAAAATTAATTACAAATTTAATTGACGCAGTTTATTTCTCATATTATATATTCATTACATAGTTCTATAACTTCTGCATGTGGTTAATTTGTCCCTCAACAGATCGCGCCGTAGTGCTGTAGAGGTTACGATAGAGGTTGGCTGCCGCGAAGGCTGGGCGTGTTTTGGGGGCCCAGATCCGGTTAAAAAAACGTAGGATATCTTCAATTGTAAACAAAGTGGTTACTTGTGGAATTGAATGTTGGAACGGTTATTTGTTCCAACGGTTGAAAGTGCACTTGTATTGTGGACACATGAGAAGACGTTGAAAATCTTTTATAGGATTTATATGAAAGTCTGTGTGCGTACGTATGCGCGTTGTCCTAACGAATTGAAGATGTACTCAGCCAACGGAACGCTGAAAGCTACTGTGGTATAGTAACACATAACAAATTACTTTCTTAGGCTACAAGATTTGTAATGGCTTTATCATATATAACGTACCATCGTCTAAATGAGGGGTTCTCAAACTAGGGGTTAGTAGATTTTCAGGGGAGACATAGATAAGTGCACTGAAGCTGGTTATAGACGAGATGGGTGCGTCCTCAGTTAGGTGTAGCAGTAGGTAGACTGACGTGACATGTGCACATTGAATTACGTCATTGTTTTATTATAAAATATCAAGAATATATATATATATATATATATATATATTGTAATCGTTAGATGAAATATTTTTTCTTGTTGAATATGTATGGTGAAATAAAATAATTTTCATAAACAAGAATATACGAGTATTACTTCATTTTATTGTTGATTGAAGCTTTTCGCTAATTTACATTACTAGCATTTTCAAAATTTATAAATCACTGTCTAGTTATGTGACTAGAGTAAGACTGTTGAATATAATTGTACTATGCTCAGTAAACGATATCAGTTATCTTATCTGTTAGATAAATATACTTTAATATTTCCATTTGTCCTAATCTTTTATTTTTAAAATGTCAAAATATGCTAAAGATTGTATTATGTTTTGATTTAATCTGGACTTGTTCCTCTATTAGTGTGTTCTTAATTTTATTTTTATATATCTCTAAGTTTTCTATTATGTTCATTTTTAACCCTTTTTGTACGTGTTTAACCAACTTCATATTACTAATCTCTGGAAAATCATGATTTCTTTCTATACAATGTGTTGCAAGATTAGATTTATAAATATGTGGCTTTTTAAATGCATTTAAATGTTCTTTGTAACGATCTTTTATTTTCTTTTTTGTTTGTCCTATATAACATTTTTGACATGTACAGTTAATACTATATACGCCGTTTATATTAATTTTATTTACTTTAATGTTTTGTATTTATTATATTATTAATTGTGTTATTAGTGTAATAAGCTATTTTGACATTAGTGTCTTTAAATAATTTTATAATTGGTTTGATTTCATAACCGGTAAATAAGAATTTGGACCAAATAATTTCTTTAGTATTTGAATAATAATTTTTATTTATATTATTATCCATTATTTTAAGGATTATATTATTCAATTTATTAATGGTTTCTTTTTTATATCCATTTTGTATTGCTATTTGTCGAATAATGTTTAATTATTTCAATTTATTTATCGGGTTTAATGGAATTCGGTTCATTCTGTATAATAAATTATAGAACATGCCATTTTTTGATTGTACGGGTGGTTTGAATAATTAGGTATTATTTTTACTGTTTGAGTGGGTTTTCTAAATATTGTAAAATTTAATTTATTATTTTCCTTATAAATGGTGATATCTAAGAAATTTATGGCATTAAGTTTTTCTATTTCGTAAGTAAACTGTATTTTATTGTGTATATTATTTATTTCGGTAATTATTAGGTTTAAATTTAATGCATTATTTGTAGAAATGTACAGACCGTCATCTACATATCTATACCATTGTCCATTATTATCATATTTTTTAATAATTTTTGCAAAATTATTAAAAATAATTTTCTTCATCAATATATTGCAAAAATATATCGGAAATGATACTTGATAGCGGTGAACCCATTACCAAGCTGTCTTCTTGTCTGTATATTTTGTTATTATATCAAAAGTAATTTTGTTTTAATATTATTTTAAGTACATTAATTATTTCATCAATTTCTTTTTTATCATGTGTATACATATTTAATTTATTTTTTATTATTTTATATGTTTCCATTAAAGGTATATTGGTATACATGTCTTTTTTATCGAATGATATTAATTTGCTATTATTGTCTATTTTTATATTTTTAATTTTCTCTATAAGGTGATAAGTATTTTTTATATTATGATTGTTATATAATTTCATTTTGTCTTTTAACTGTTTGGCAAGAATTTTAGATATTTTATATGAAGGTGCACTTTTAAAATTAATAAGCGGTCTAATTGGATTATTTATTTTATGTAATTTTTAAGATATGAAATCTTTTTAATATTGTAAACCATAATTATGCTCTTTTAAAAACCAAAAATGTTATTTACGACGGGAAGTTATGCTAAGTATAACGAATATACATTTTTTTGGAGCTTTATTGTGAAATTTGTCCAAGATTAAGCAAGTTAAATTGTTTGCATTGACATTGTGGCGGCGCGACATTGGAAACGGGTATTAGCATACGGGGAGAAGGGCATGTTGTGATGTTAACGGAATATTAATTTCAGATTAGGAAATAATCCAATCATGGGGAAGATAACCTTAATCAAGACTCATATGAAGTGTGTTGTTACATTGAAACGTTCTCTAAAGGTAAAGTAAATAGGGTGCGAAGAATCATATTTAAATGTCTTTAAATCTTTAAATATGTAAAATTTCGTTATAGTGTGTGTGTGTGTTGTGTGTGTGTGTGTGTGTGTGTGTGTGTGTGTGTGTGTGTGTGTGTGTGTGTGTGTGTGTGTGTGTGTGTGTGTGTGTGTGTGTGTGTGTGTGTGTGTGTGTGTGAGTTGTAACGAGTTGATATGTCCCGTCACAATTCAATAAAAGTAGAAATAATCTCAATTTATAAAATATAATTTAACCAAATTTTCCAAGCCATGAATATTGATCATTAAGTGTATAATTCTAAAATAAACTGTAACTGTACAAAAATCATGACTTCGGGAGTGTTTTGTGTGCTAAGTAAAATTCAGGTTTCTACAATATTTTAAATAAACAGTTTTAAGACAAGAAAAAACTGCAAATCCAAGTCAGACAAGCAAATCGAGGGTGGGGGAATAGAGACGATAACCGTCGCTGAGCGTTTAGGCGCTCTCTCGTAATTAGGCCACTGACCAGAAAGGTCATAGTTTCTGTTAAATTAGCAAAAATACCAAAATGGATTTCTAGTGCATAAACTCGAGGCCGCGGAGTGCGGGAATAATGTAATATGTCTTAATTTATGTCTAGTGAAAACTAGACATCGAAATATGAAAAATCACGGTTAAATTTTCATTTGTCAAGAAACTGGATTCGCCGAATTTGTCCATTCCTGCTTCCTGGATGAACCGTATTCCAGACGAGAAGAACTACCAGTCTGGAAGCATAAAGTCATCTCCTAGGACCTTGGGAAGTATCATGGAAAGTGCGAGATTTGGGCAAGTCATGATTTCTATACAAATTTAGTAATTAAATAAAATTTGATCTTGAAATATGTTCGAAAGATTCAAAGATTCAAATAAATGCTTTAAATGTGTAAAATTATAAATAATGGCTTTATTTCCTTGAAAATGATATTAAAAAATTGGAAATTACAAAATTATTTAATTATAAAAAAATGCTTATGTAAAAATGTTCAAATGTTTGCAAATAGAGAAATAGTAAAGCATATGGAAAAAGATAGAAAGAATATTAGGCATATTGATAAAATAAATTCATTCATAGTATCTAAGGAAATGCAGTAAAGTTTGTTACAACCAGTAGTTAAATAAACTGGGAAAAAATATCAATATTTAACTTGTAGAAAAATATAAATATTTTCTTAACCAGAAATAATTAAACAAAATCAATCACAAATTATTTAGTATTTTCTAAATGAGTGATAAAATTTGAAATTTATTTTAAATTAAAATATTTCAATTTATATATATAAATTCATAAGCTAGTCAATTAATGTTTTCTGTGGTAGTAGAATTAGTAACAAATTTGGTTTAAATAATACAATATGTAAATTTATTGAATGTCATTTAACTGCTGGCACAAAATAAGATCATAAATTAAATTTGAGATTTATAATAATTGAAATAAACTTAGCCAACCTCCCTACAATAAATATCAAAGTAATTTTAGTTTATTTCAGGAAAATTTAATTTATGTTTTGTTAGCTACGGACTTTAAGATGTACCATTTGAAAGAATATATTCAATTAATTTCAGTTACAAATTTCTTTATTATTAAATTCAGTTTCCAACAACAGTCCAAGGATTATTTTTTATTGAATTAATCCTGTGTAAAAAACTAATAAATTTAATTATTTCCCAACTAGTAAATTAAAATAGTAAATTAATAAAATCAATACAATTATTAAAATCCAGCCTATTAGAGTCAGTCATATTTATTTAATAATAAATAGCTAGGAATCACTGTGCAACCTAAAGATAATCGAGCAACCCATCCAGAGAAATTAATTAAATTAAATAATAAATTATGAGCTAGCTTAAGGACTAGTTGGTTTTGCTTTATAGCCCAGGAGTTGTTATACTGCCAGCAGTTGGAGTACTCACTGGCAGGTTTTACCATATGAAACACAGGACCTTTTTAGGAGGATATGGTAAGACTCTATCTTGCACGGACCTCACTAAAGCAGGAGCATGGTGGAGAGATGTCTTCAAAGCATGGTAAGGCAAATTTATGATGTGATAAATTTTATGTGTTTTCAGCTGACATAAATTAGACCATATGACAGATCACTGACCTTACCATGACTTTAAATACACTTTATAGACAACGTTCCCACGGTATACTTATTAGATGGGATTTTAAATACTTGCTCATGTAACTAGGCGGTAGGCAACTTTCGACAATTAGCAGGTTGAAGGTTGACGGGGTGAAGAACTGTTGCAGTGTGTGTGTGTGTGTGTGTGTGTGTGTGTGTGTGTGTGTGTGCGCGCGTGCGTGTGTGTGTGTGTGTGTGTGTGTGTGTGTGTGTAATTATTACAGTATCACAGATTTACTCTATTAACGAAGAAAGAAACGAGAACATTATAAGGCTTTCCAAAATGTACAGTGACGGTCTGAGTAGGTAAGCCTGGGATTGCACGTGCACATGATTATGTAGTGACATGAACACGTGTGCATCGTTTGTTTGTAACTCACGTGTGCACTGAAACCAAATTAGATGAAGGCGGTGGAAAATAGATTTGTAACCAGTATTGCAAGGAATTTTACACGATGTTTTTTGAAGCTAAATAGAAACGGACACCTGCACGAATGAGATAAAACAAAAAAACAGAGAACTGAAAATTTGATGTTAGTGAACTGAAAATAAGTAAAATTATTTGCAGTTAGCTTCTAGAGGACACAAACAATCCAGCAACTTGTTTATTTATCTTCTGAATATTAACCGGTTGTCAAGCCTTTGTACAGCGAGACCAGACAATATGTGCATCTGTATTCGTTGAGCATTTTATTGAATGAGATATATAGTACGGTCCACCAAACCGTGCACTTGCTCACGCCCGCGTTCTCGTGTACTACCACTTCTGATAACATATTACATTTTCAAATATTTTTGAATACATCAATAGATGATGCAATCAATATGTGTACACATATTTCAAGATTGTTATTTCATACCGAAGCTAATTTATTATGAAATTTATCTAACTAACATCGACAGCCTCTTGTAAGTTTGTTGACAGTCCTTATCATGTTGTAAGAAAGTAATTATACTGGCTCAACCCAGGCCTTTACCTCCCGTCTCGTCAATTGCCATCTCTCAATGCCAAGTGCACGGTTAAATGGTCCCGACTATAATTGCCAGCTTGCAGTTACAACGAGAAATTAACAGTAATAATAAACATGTACAGCGTGCTAATGCCTTTAGAGCCCCTTGGAAGGCGTAGGTACCACGTAAAGATGACAGAAGATGTTGGTTATTATCGCGCACACTAAACATGTACAGCGTGCTAATGCCTTTAGAGCACCATGGAAGGCGTAGGTACCACGTAAAGATGACAGAAGATGTTGGTTATTATCGCGCACACTAAACATGTACAGCGTGCTAATGCCTTTAGAGCCCCTTGGAAGGCGTAGGTACCACGTAAAGATGACAGAAGATGTTGGTTATTATCGCGCACACTAAACATGTACAGCGTGCTAATGCCTTTAGAGCACCATGGAAGGCGTAGGTACCACGTAAAGATGACAGAAGATGTTGGTTATTATCGCGCACACTAAACATGTACAGCGTGCTAATGCCTTTAGAGCACCATGGAAGGCGTAGGTACCACGTAAAGATGACAGAAGATGTTGGTTATTATCGCGCACACTAAACATGTACAGCGTGCTAATGCCTTTAGAGCACCATGGAAGGCGTAGGTACCACGTAAAGATGACAGAAGATGTTGGTTATTATCGCGCACGCTAAACATGTACAGCGTGCTAATGCCTTTAGAGCACCATGGAAGGCGTAGGTACCACGTAAAGATGACAGAAGATGTTGGTTATTATCGCGCACACTAAACATGTACAGCGTGCTAATGCCTTTAGAGCACCATGGAAGGCGTAGGTACCACGTAAAGATGACAGAAGATGTTGGTTATTATCGCGCACACTAAACATGTACAGCGTGCTAATGCCTTTAGAGCACCATGGAAGGCGTAGGTACCACGTAAAGATGACAGAAGATGTTGGTTATTATCGCGCACACTAAACATGTACAGCGTGCTAATGCCTTTAGAGCACCATGGAAGGCGTAGGTACCACGTAAAGATGACAGAAGATGTTGGTTATTATCGCGCACACTAAACATGTACAGCGTGCTAATGCCTTTAGAGCACCTTGGAAGGCGTAGGTACCACGTAAAGATGACAGAAGATGTTGGTTATTATCGCGCACACTAAACATGTACAGCGTGCTAATGCCTTTAGAGCCCCTTGGAAGGCGTAGGTACCACGTAAAGATGACAGAAGATGTTGGTTATTATCGCGCACACTAAACATGTACAGCGTGCTAATGCCTTTAGAGCCCCTTGGAAGGCGTAGGTACCACGTAAAGATGACAGAAGATGTTGGTTATTATCGCGCACACAAAACATCGACATATAAAACTTAAACAATCACATCGACACTATTTCAATCCTCTTAAACAATTCTGTACACTAACAATCAAATACTAAATCGATAAAACTTAGCCTATTTGACAGCCTATACCAAACCTCATGTTCTAAATAAAATATTTTGTAACTCCCTGGAAGGGCTTTAATAATGTTATACGAACTGGTTTTCCTTGGACGTGCCAGTAAATCTTTTTATACGCCATGAAAATGGAAAAAAATGATTTCCTGCACCATTTATTATCTTTATCAAGTTTATTATAAGGATAGCGTATATTTTACAACCTGAATTAATCGACAAAAGAACCTTTCTCACTTAAGTATCGCGTTTTTCAGAAAGGGGCCATATTTTGTTGTTTTTAATCTCTTTAGACGATAAACGCACGGTTGCATTAAAGGTTAATGTAAGTGCCTGTAGTTGTAAGTGATAAGAAACCATCGAGGGGCGTTCCAGAACGATGTATTTCACGATCCCAGGAGGTCAGAGAAGTATAACCCCCTGGGGAAATTTTGAATATTTTTATCTATAGGAATCATATTTCATTTTATTTTCGCACTTAAAATTAGTTTTGATTCTTAGTACTGTTGGAGTGGAATAAATGTGTTTTATATGGTAATATTATTCTGCTAAAGTTAATTGGTTTAGGTGGCACATACCCACTGTGCCCCCTGTGCCCTCCCGGATACGCCAGTGGTTTAACCAGTTACTAGCGACTTGTAGTGGCCGTACGCAATCCACTGATAGCGATCGTCCTTACCGATTGCTTGGCCTTTAAAGGGTTATTATTAGTTCAGTTGTATGATTTGATAGTTGTTATTAGGACATCGTATAAAGTTACAAATCATTTTACTGATGAGTTTCAAATTAACTTACCAGAGCTCCTAAGCACTTTTTGTAACAGAAATGTAGGTCATGTTAATAAGAATTTAACCTACTCCCTTATCAGCCGACGCCTACCCTTAGTAGTTAAGCCATTTGGTGAGACGCTGAACAGTAGAAATGGGCCTCTTTTTAAGACAGGACTGTCGTAATCCTGAACCTGGTCTAGAGTTGTGAAATCCAGAAAGGGGTTCGGCACTCATGACTTTACCACCACACAACAGACACTTCGGGGTCGGCAGTACATGAATACGGTGGAGGTGCGCAGCAAGGCAGACACGACTGGTCTACATTCTAAAAGCTGCATCGCTAACTGCTCGGGGCCAGCTATGGTCAATTGGTCCCGCTAACACAAGACTTTCCCACCGGTTTCTCGCAGAGAGTTCCCTCAATCAAACTTGATTTTCGTTTTTGGTGCTCATCTTTATTAGGGACCTGGACGACTGTAGTGAACTGAGATGCTCCGGCTGAAGGATGGTTGACCTCAATTTGGTTAGTGAGTCAACCTTTTCATTGCCAGTGGTGTTTACGTGACTCAGAATTCATTGGAAATATAGACCCACCCGGAATAATTTATGAAAGCATTTAGTCTTCAATAGTTAATGGTTCATCTACATTCAGTCTGTATGTTCCCAGAAAGGTTCAGGAAGGCGGTTTTCTTTTAAATAAGGAGAACGGCCTTAACCGGAGCAGTTAGGCTCTCAAGCTGAATTAATGGATTTCTAATGTGGGCCCCGACATCAGAAAATCCTTCAAAATATGTGCAGTAGCATGCAGCACCGGTTATTCCTGATCCAGGCATGAATGATCCATCAGTGTAAATTTGGAGCTCTTCTGGTGTAGGGTATTTTTCATTGAGATTATTATGGTTAGAGGGTGTCTGGTGATATTAGTCGTTTGTATACAACGATACAGTTAAACAGCCCTGTTCACAAGAGGTAATATCCGCCCTTCACTTCCAGGACAATCCTTTATTAATCCTTATATAACAACGACAGAAAGAAATATGACTCAATTTGTTGAAACGTTTGCATTGGCTAATAAAATGGTCGCAGAAATCTAAAGTTTGTTTACATCCCGGTACGAGATTAATAGGAATTGTTCTAAGTCAGCTGCTTTGGATTTGCAATACAAGCGTTGGGAATGGTGATTATACGCAGTGCGAAGAGAGATAAATATGTCGTGCTAGCCAGAAAGCTCATTCTGAAAAATGTAACAAACTTTTGCTTCCATTACTTTAGATTAATCTGACGTTAATCACTCTAATTTTGGAGTAGGCACGCTTCGTTGTGACGTAATCTGATTTTATTTAAACTTAACTTTAAAATTTAGTAACTTAAAAACACTTCTTGCTGCCGCCTTTGCTTTATATTTTACAAGACTTTGTTTAGGATGATGCCAAGGTATTTAAAAACTTCATTATAGCTTACTTGTTTTCAACTCAAACGTTTATATTTTAAGAATTTATTTTAAGTTTACGAAACATATAATATGTAATGAAGACTTACCTATATTTTACATCAAAAGAAGTAATCCAGTTCGGTTCTTTGCAAACAAGCGTTCACAAGGGTTATATATGCTGTTATACACTAACGAAAACGTTTTCGATATGGATTCATTCTGGCTATACACTGTGCTACAAATTCTAGCCATATGAAACAAAGTCTACTGGCAAATTTAATATGCTTTGTAAAGGGCAAACGTATATACCCGCTGTTATTCTCAGGGGTGGTAAAATTTAGGCATAATTATACCATTCCATGTATAGGCCTAATAATATAACTATAATTATATTATTCAGTAGGGTTAACTTGACCTTTGCAAGCCGGATTAAATGTCCAAGTCTTTTCCTAAAGTCAGCATTGGTTATTGCCGTTATTATCTAATTTGCATTTTAAATAATACACACACACACACACACACACACTCACACACACAAACACACACACACACACACACACACACACACACACACACACACACACGCATGCGCGCGCAGACACACACACTCACACACACACAAACACAAACACACAAACACACACACACACACACACACACACACAAAGACATTTATACATACAGACGCACACATAGGCATACGATAGATAAAGATTGTTTATGTAAGAGCGGTAAGAAATAACAATAAAAAGTAACTACAATATTAAGATGGCTTTAGAAAAGTAAGATAGAGCTGGTAGCGGAATGTTTAGTGCGTCGGTGCCAATTCGGCAGTATCTCACCAGTCTTACAGGAGACGAATTCTAAACTCGTGTCAAGTGCACTGAGAAATATGGTAGGTTTCAAAGAGACGGTTGCCAAGGAAACGGATGATTACAGATTGCCAATTTCAACAACTCTTATTTGGCAGCTGTCGATTTATTTCTACTCTTATAATAAAATACTTTTTTTAATGTCTAATGACGTCAAATATATAAATCCATAGGTGTAGTTATTCAATTAAAATGTCTCTTGATAATATATGTTGGCCATCTTCTATGGAAACGGTCGATCCGCTTTCGTTATAAGGTTTTCCTGAAAGAGAGGAGCTGTGAATCTGCAGGAAAGAGAGGTAACCTCCTTGCTACGTCACAACTCACTCTTTGGGACTCAATCAAGAAATACGGTCACTCTTTCGAACAGTTTCACCCCACCACGTCACTACTCCCTATTCTATAACTTCCTAGGAGTAACCCCTCCCGAAGCTTTGCGAGTTGGAATGAGAACAAGCCAGAAGTGTATTCACCTCGTTCTGTTTTCACTTCTACGATCTGTGTTGTGGAGCTACTAGCTCTTGCTAGTAAAATCGAATTATTATAAAATTTCTACATAAAATATCGTGTAAATTGGAAGGAATGAGTTTTTTTCACTTCTCCAAAGTTTATATTTTTAATTTTCGCTTTACCTTAGTATTATTTTATTAAAAAACAATACTTGTTTAAAATAATTGTTTCGACAGTTATAAGGTGTAAGTCAACAATATACAAAGTAATGGCAGTAACTAGAAGACAATAAAAAATTAATGCCTAACACTCTATTTGGGAATCGTTAGACAATATTATTATATATTATTAGAATAATAGAAAAGCCTTCCTCTCCTAAGTCGGTTGAGGGGAGGGGAGGGAATGATACTAAAAATTAAGTTCTTTCAGTGAATTTACGATCTCATAAAAAAGTTACTTTACCCATCTGTCTATAAACTGTATTCAGGTTTATCTTGAACAAAATTATATGACATCAAAGGGCTTGTAAAGAATGCCAGACACCAAAGATTAAAAAATATTTTGGACTGAATAAGTTGAATTTACTCAAAGCTGATTCAAGACTTTTTGAACTGAAGAAATATTTTACTTTTAGTTTTACCGATACATAGTTAATGTCTTAGAGACTCATTTTATAACACATATTTTGATTAAATGCAATAATGTTAAAAGTAATATATAGAAATATTTTTTTAAATAAATTCCTGTCTAGGTCATCAAAGAAACATTTTATGTTATTTTTATTAAATAATTACAATTAAATGAAGTAACATAACCTATGAATTAAAACAGCTGTTCTACTATATCACCTATAACATAAAATCAGCTTTACCTCTTATTTTAAGCCAAATGGGATAAAATAACTATATTCCATACCTTGCCCCCTTTTGTGAAACGTTTTTCTCCCATATAAAGCTAAAATAATTCGTTAAATATTATTATTAAATTATGATTTAATGTTAGAAAATACTGTATTAACATCAAGTGTCATCCACTACAAGTTAAAAAATATATATTTTGACTTGAGTAGATAATTAAAGGATTTTACTAAAGAGTAAATATTTGAACAAGATATATATATATATATATATATATATATATATATATAAATATATATATATATATATATATATATATATATAAATATATATATATATATATATATATATATATATATATATAAATATCGCAATATGTATTCTTGTGTATTAATAAAGTTCTTTATATATATAAGGAGAGTGTGAACTAATAAAAGGAATCGATAGTAAAAATATTCATTGATTGTAAATTATTACAGTAGACAATTATAAAGGCAAATTGAAACCTTTTATGTGGTTTTTAACATTGTACCAATATCACATGTGATGGCTGAACATCGATAGTTATATAAGTAGGTCGTAGATAGAGCGAACATTGATTGCAGTAGCAACCACTTGATGTCGAATATCATTATGCCATGTGTTTATGCATGGTAAATTTAATAACCTATTTCAAAGATTTAAACTTAATGCATTAAACCGCCTTGGCAGCCAATTAATACATCTGAAGCATAAATAGGCAATCCGTGCTCCAAGTATATTAAAACTTCTCAAGTTGTTAATTAATACGGCGTCCCGCCTTCGTATTATATGTCTTGGGCGTTTTTAGTTTTTGATCCTTTAAGAAGGGTTTAAAGTTTACTGAGTGAAATAATATAAATTTCAATTTTATAACAGAAACTGCTTATAAAATTTCTCATAACTAATAGTCTTTGGGTCATTTAATTATTAAAAAGTAATGCTTTCTTTAAATTCCTACTATTACCTCACATTCTCCTAATATATATCTTGCCCAATTTTTCAGTCGTTAATAAAATACATTTTTATCCATCTAAGCAAGTTCAAATACATTTTTTTCAACCAATAGTGGATGGCACTTAATGTGAATACTGTTTTCCAAATATTTATTCAGTAATTAAAATATAAAATTTGTGGGGTCCAAGCGGATTCGAACTGAGAATCTTCATGCTCGAAGTCTAGCTCGCATTGGCACTGCGATAACTTTCCAATACCTAGAAATACATTCCCCCCCATCTGGTTTTCGTCGAAACGTTTGTTGTACAACCTTAAACTGTTACTATGGTTACCTCATAATATCATAAATTTTGCTCTAGGGTAACAAATAAATTTCTTTGGTAACCTCGGTAAGAATTTACTTAAATGTTTTTAAATATTATTTGTTTTTAATGGTACCTTATTTCTACCAATACATGCTGAAGAAACACTGCTTATAATTAGAGGTCTAGATTGAATTCAACATAAAATGTTTGCATTTATCCTTCACAAACACTATTTTCTGCCACGGGCACGTCTTTAATTACAAACCAGAGTCTTCTACTCTCATAAAGTCTGTAATAACTCTGAAATACATTTTCAATAATAATACTTTGATTAGAGTCATCACGCCAGGTTTTCGTTTGGAAGTTGCATAAAAAAAATAATTATTTGTTTGTTTCAGTTTAAAAGTAATGTTTATGTAATGAATCAAAAGCGTGTTTAATATGGAAAACGTTTTAACTGTTTGCTATCAATTCAAAAACTGGTTTCCATATTAATACTGTAGTAGGCTTTTAAATCATTTGCCAAAGGTTTGTAGATATAATATAATCTTTTGCTAGTTGTCGTTGGCATAGTGCTCTTGGTTTTCGGCTCCCGTTTATTTCAGTTTAAGAATTACAAGACGTTGTCGCTAAACACGAACCGAAATGATAATTGTGTTAGATCCTATCTTCGTACAACTAATCGAAACTAAGTAAAACAATCGAAAATTACTAATCGAAGCATAACTAGTACTACAAAGAAGTTCAATCTTATATAACTTTCTAATATTAGTTATTATCTCTGTTTTATAGGGGTAGACGAATACGCGAAATGGAAATGGGAAAGGGGAAATGAATACTCGATATTGATATGGAAGAAATATAGACATGTGTCGAATACAACAATACCTTGGGTTTGAAAATGGAAGATAAATGGGTGCGAAAAGTATAAATAACTGGGGCTACAGGTAACAAATGATGGGGCATTGGAAGCAACCATAGGAGAAAAAATATACTGGGAAAAGAGAGCCATTAACCAACTAAATGTGATACTATGTGACCAACACATATCGAAAGGCAATAAACGACGGATATACGATACAATTGTTAAAAGTCTAGTCCCATATGAGCAGCGAAGTATGGCAATTGAAGTAGGAGAATGAGAAGATCTTGATTGCGACCTAGATGGACTTTTAGAGACGGTCAGGAGGAAATCTGAGACGGGAGAGAATTACAAACGGCAGAATAAGACGGATAATGAAAGTACCCCATAGAGTCTTAGAAGACATAAAAACAAAACAGATAAAATGCTATGAGCGCGTATAAAGGATGGTGGAAAGAAGAATATTTAGGCTAGTAATAAAATGGATTCCTTATGAGAGAAGAAAGAGAAGGCACCTAGAGAAAGTTGGCACGAAGGCCTCAATAAAGAAATCGACAAGAAAGGTAACTCCCCGATATAAAATGGATGAAGAAAAGAGAATGGAAAGTGGGAATCGAAAGATGAAATAATCACACAAACCATAATAACCGACGACCCCAACGTATATTTGATAAAATATGTTGACGATAGATTATACATACATCTCCAAAATAAAGCAATAGAAAATATATCATCATAAAATAAATCTACAATCTGCACCCTAACATAAAATTCAAAATTAGCCATAGAAGAAGCAATAAAATAAACTATCTAGACCTAACAATAACAAGACATATAAATAACATTAAATACTCAATTTTTAGGAAACCTACATAAACCATAAACACAATAAAATACTACCATCCCCCGCAACATAAAATGGTTGTATACAACTCACTTTTATACAGAACGGTAAAACTATCTTTAAGAAATGAAGAACAAAAAATAGTATAGACTATCAAATAGACCCGAAAAATGGATGCAATAAAAATCAATAGATAAATTAGAATTTAAAATAATAAACAAATATACAAAACTTAAAGAAGAATCACGTAGTCTACAACAACGAAAAGAGACATACACAGGAATAAAAAGCAAATAACTAAAATACTAAAAAATAACAATATTATCATATCATCCAAAAATTTACGAAACATATTCAATAAAATAAACCAAAAGAAAAAATAACAGAATATATAAAATCGATTATCCCGACAAACAAAAATAAAATTTAAAGACAGATATAAAGAGTACTTCCAAGTATACATCAAATCAAATATATAACAATCAAACTTAGTCACATATGCCATCAAAAAAAAGCATACATTCTCCACATTAAAAACACACACATATAATAAAACAAAGTACAAAAAGGCCTTAAAATGACAAGCTGGAGAAAACTACAAATATTTACAAACACGAAATTATTATAATAAACGAACAGAAACAAATAAAATTAGAACACGATAAGTTATTCAACTTAATAAAAAAACGTAGCCCCAAGACAAACTTATACATCCCCACAATGGTGTGAATCCAAAAAAAGAACACTAACGGTACAACATGTGACAATAGAAATCCAACACACCTAGCAACTACAAGAAACCCTTTCTTAGTCTCAGACGATGCTCGAAAATGAGGACACCTAATTAAAGTTTTTGAAAGTCGACTAAATATATTAAGATTCTTGCTTAAATATATGAAGGTGTAAGTGATAAGTGAATATAAGAAAATGCGTTACGAAGTTTATATATATATATATATATATATATATATATATATATATATATATATATGTGTGTGTGTGTGTGTGTGCGTGTGTGTGTGTGTGTGTGTGTGTGTTTTGTGTGTGTGTGTGTGTGTGTGTGTGTATGTTGTGTGTGTGTGTCTGTGTGTGTGAGTGTGTGTCTATGTTTGTGTGTGTGTGTGTGTGTGTGTGTGTGTGTGTGGTGTGTGTGTGTGTGGTGTGTGTGTGTGTGTGTTTGTGTGTATATGTGTGTGTGTGTATTTGTATTTTCGTGTGTGTATGTGTATGCTTGTGTGTGTGTATCTGTATGTGTGTGTGTGTGTGTGTTAGTGTGTATTTATGTGTGTATGTGTGTGTATATGTGTACGTGTGTTGTGTGTGTGTGTGTGTGTGTGTGTTTGTGCGTATGTGTGTGTGTGTGTGTGTGTGTGTGTGTGTGTGTGTGTGTGTGTGTGTGTGTGTGTGTGTGTCTGTGTGTGTGTGTATGTATGTGTGTGTGTGCGTGTTTGTGTGTGAGTTTGTGTGTATGTGTGCGTGTGTGTGTGTTTGTGTGTGTGTGTGTGTTTGTGTGTGTAAGTGAGTGTGTGTGTGTGTGTGTGTTGTGTGTTTGTGAGTGTGTGTGTGTGTTTGTATGTGTGTATGTATATTTGTGTGTGTGTGTGTGTGTGTGTGTGTGTATGTGTGTGTTTGTGTGTGTGTGTGTGTGTGTGTGTGTTTGTGTGTGTGTGTGTGTTTGTGTGTGTGTGTGTGTGTGTGTGTGTGTATGTGTGTGTGTGTGTGTGTGTGTGTGTGTGTGTGTGTGTGTGTGTGTGTGTGTGTGTGTGTGTGTGTGTGTTGCCGCGGCCAAACCTTTCCTGTTACACATCTAGGGAGCAGAAACCTTGTCCCTGAAGTTCCTGAAATCCTGGTACCTGTGGTGTGTCGAGCTTGATCTTGGACTTTGTTTTTCAAAACCCAACCATTTGCTTAAACATATTTTATACTTTTGATTCACTAAGATATTATCTATGGCTACTTTCTTATGGCTATAATTTAATTAATTAGTTTTTACTGGTTGCTGGTTGGAAAAATTTCATACAATTTTAATTACTACTTTTACCACACGCTATGTTTAATAATTTTGAAACAATTTTCTTTTGTTCTTACTTGTGTTTTAATAGCTTTTAAAAATTAAAACATAAATTAAAATTTCCATATCTCTTACAATATTTATTTTTCTACATTAAATTCCTGTAAATCTTTGTTATTTGTATTTCTAGTAATTTTATATGCAATTCTTTACACTTGATAATAATTTAAATTTCTTATAAAATTCTTACTTGTTTGTAAGTCTGATCTTAGCATCAAGTTTAACAGTTGATTGAATAATACATGAATTTATGTAAAACGTTAATTTTCTAATTTTTTATCTTAAGATAATAGAACTTGTTGCTTAATATTTCATCTTATTTTCAATTCATTATCAATGATGTTAATACAGTTAAAAAATTAGTCATTTGTTTATATATTCTTTAAATTTTTAATTTTCAATTCGAGAATAAATGTTTTACATATTTTTAAATTTTATTACATGAATTTAGAAAAAGTTTCACTGTATTTAATAAATGGTTAATAATATTAAAATTAAAACTTGCCATACAAACTCTCACTGGGATGGCTGTGATTGTCCTGGCTTTGCTAGAGTCTTCTTTCTACATCCATCATCACCGATCGATTTTAGAGCCGTATTATTACTTATTATTACATTTTACGCTGTTAAAAAATTGGTAGATCGTTTCGCGGGCGTTCGACAGCAGGTCATCTTCACGTCCATCTGGGCTTGGTGTGGTCCTCAGCTACGGAACAGCATCCTGGATTTTCTTTCTGGATCTCTAACAGAACACGTCCGTCTTCTTCTAAAGCTGATTGCCCAGCCCCTAAATATTCCTAGCTAGCGGTCTCACCCATTCCCCGCTACCTGGTTTATACAAGACCTGTTTGGACTTGTATGATGTTTCTTAATTTACCTTTCTGAATTAGATTTTTGTACGTTTTTTCGCTGAGGCTTTATATGTGTCACTTCTGGTGTAATACATTGATATTTTTTGACACCATATTCTTTTTCACCATTCAAGAAGTTGTTACAAACTTGAAACACAGCTCTAGCCCTTTCCGATCGTAAGTTGTACCTTTAAGTCACTTGATAAAATTATATATCCGCACTAAACACTTTTAAAAGTTTTTAAAAATTTATTTAACCATTTAATAATTACATTGTTTAAGACTTTTGTTAATAAATTTGTTACTTTACAATAATTTGTTTATTTATTAATTTCTTTCTTCTTATCATAAAACAATTCTCTTCTACTTTATGTTTTATAATTTTATTTTCAACTTTTATTTTCATATATTATTTTTATGTTTTGGTTTGTTACAAATAACAAAAATTTATTTTATATTAAATTTTACAAGCTAGAAGAAATAATAAATTTCCTGCATTTGCTCCGTTTTGTGAACATTGTCGACCTGTTCGGGCCGGCCTGGTTTACTTAAACAGATAACAACGTTGCTAGTCCGCAACGTTTCATAGCAGCGATGTCATTTCTTTAACTTTCATAATTTAATAGTTTTAAATGATTTTGCCACAAACAAAATCTTTCCTTTGAAACTCTTTGGCCGTCTCAGTGTGTGTGAGTGTGTGTGTGTTGTTTGTGTGTGTGTGTGTGTGTGTGTGTGTGTGTGTGTGTGTGTATGTGTGTGTGTGTGTGTGTGTGTGTGTGTGTGTGTGTGTGTGTGTGTGTGTGTTTGTGTGTGTGTGTGTGTGTGTGTGTGTGTGTGTGTGTGTGTGTGTGTGTGTGTGTGTGTGTGTGTGTGTGTGTATGTGTGTGTGTGTGTATGTGTGTGTTTGCGTGTGCGAGTGTTAGTTTTTTTATTATTAACGTGCTATAATATCGATTGAGGGATTCAGCTCAGCTTTATAAAAGCTGTTATAAACGTGTCTCTGTTGTTCTTTATAATACCGACATAAGATTTGTCTGTTATTAGTTGAATTCATGCATCTTTGTTATACAGGGTTTTACTACCTAGCTATCTCATTGGCTTCTACTAACAAAACGTAATAAGTTCTAACACATATCATTTATTTCATATCAAAACCCGTTTGCAAATGGATTAAAGACATACCTATAACAGAGCGATCCGTGTTTAGAAGAACCTATTATTTGAGTGATGTGTAAAGCGAATGGTTTTATTGTAATGATTGCTGTTACTAATTAGGGTTTATTGTAATTACATTGATGGTTTGAACTAAAAGTGAACCAATTGCAATAGTTGACATTGTGTGAAATTTGTGGAACTGTTTTAATTAATTTTGGATAGCTGATATTCAGTTAAATAATGAAATTATTAATTAGCCTCAGCTGACTCATACAAAACCAAATGAATAAAATTTAGCCAATTTTATTTTACACAAATTTTAGAGGTTTACTTCACATTACTAATTCCACGCCCTGTCATTATAACGATGGCTGCCTGTACTTGGTAATCTGGTCCTTTGTGCGCCTTTTTCATTTATTATTGATTCTCTAGGCGGTTGCCGTTTGGCTCCACTTATGTGACTAGAGTAAGACTGATAATAAGAGCAGTCTTACTCTAGTCACATAACTGGACAGTAATGTGTAAGGTTTGAAAATGCTGATAATGTAAATTAGCGAAAAGCTTCAATAAAAATTAAAATGAAGTAATATATTCTTGTTTATGAAAGTTGTTTTATTTCAGCATACGTATTTAACGAGGAAAAATAATTCATCTAAGGGTTACAATATATATATATATATATATATATATATATATATATATATATATACATATATATATATTTAAGATTAAATATTATACACTAAAATGAGGAATAATTTATTGAAATAATAAATTCAAAGCGTTTCGTTGGTTGACATTACCAACATCCTCATGACATTGGAGGATGTTGGTAATGTCAACCAACGAAAAGCTTTGAATGTATTATTTCAATAAATTATTCCTGTAATTAGTGTATATTATTTAATCTTAAAAATAATTCTAACAGGAAAACATATTTGACATTCTACATATATATATATATATATTTGTGTGGGTGTGTGTGTATATGTGTGTGTTGTGTGTGTGTCTGTGTGTGTGTATTTGTGTGTGTATGTTTGTGTGTGTGTGTGTTTGTGTGTATTTGTGTATGTATGTGTGTGTGTGTGTGTGTGTGTGTATGTGTGTGTGTGTGTGTGTGTGTGTGTGTGTGTGTGTGTGTGTGTTGTGTGTGCGTGTGTCTGTGTGTGTGTGTGTATTTGTGTGTATGTGTGTGTGTGTGTGTGTGTGTGTGTGTGTGTGTGTAATCTGGTCCTTTGTGCCCCTATTTAAGTTTTTATTGATTATCTAGGTTGTTGACGTTTTGTGGCTTTCCTCACAACTCCTACAGTCTTCTATGTATCCCTCCATAAGTTACAGAATTCTCTAGGTTGTAGACGTTTTTACTACTCACTCACAGCTCTTTCAGTTTCGGCTGTATATCTTTTTAAGCTAATAATGACTCTGTAGGTTGTAGATTTTCGTCTTGTCTCCCTCCTAACTCCTGCAGTTTCTTATGTGTCCCTCCAGTAGCTACTGAATTTTGTAAGTTGTAGACGTTCGGCTGTCCTCCCTCACAGCTCATTCAGTTTCGGCTGTAAATACTTTTAAGTTATTAATGATTCTGTAGATTGTAGATTTTTCGCTAACTTCCCTCACAACTTCTGCAGTCTCCTATGTGCTCCTCCAGAAGTTACAGAATTCTCTATGTTGTAGACGTTTTTACTGCACTCACTCACAGATCTTTCAGTTTCGGCTGTATATCTTTTTAAGTCAATGATGATTCTGCAGGTTGTAGATTTTTGGCATACTTCCCTCACAATTCCTGCAGTATGTGCAGAATCATTGCTCCTCCTGAAAATACTGAATTCTGTAGATTGTAGACGGTCGGATATATTTCCTCACAGCTCTTTCAGTTTCGGCTGTATATCTTTATAGGTTAATAATGATTCTGTAGGTTGTAGACTTTAGGCCTACAATCAGAACTCCTGTAGTTTCGTCTGTATCTCTCTTGATATCACATCAAATTATGTAGGTTGTAGACGTTCGACTGACTCTAATACTGTATAGTTTTGCAGTTCCTACCTGTTTGAAACCATTTTACATGATTACAAACTTTTAGTAATCAAAAAACGTTTATAAATTAAAGTTTTCATTGATGATTAATACAGTCAGCACATTTTGTATTCAACACCTTTCGTTTAACCTCTTCAACGGAATAACAAAGTTCTTTGTTTAACTAATACCAAAAGTTTTCTTGTTGTTCACAAACTGATTGTATACTGTCTTTCGCCTTCGGTTTATGTTAGCTATCTCTTATCTATCGTGCTTTTCATTTAAGAAATGAAATTGCTTTTTGTTGCAATCATTTGAGACTTTCCCTAAATGAGCGGGTCTTTCTAAAGTCTGTTAAAGTTTGTGTTAACACCTAGCGTGGTCACGAGAGGATATTTATTCGGTTGTTAAATGAAAGTTCTACCTATATCCTTAACTTACATCATAACTAAAAGAAGGGTTGTACATTTTATAATTGTTTTTTGTATTGATTGAGTTTCCCGTCGCGCTGATTCTAATGGATTTTGATTGGTGTCTTCTGAAAGTATTGGTTTTATTGTTTAAAGGGTTATTCTGTAAAATGCACTTCTATAAGTAGTTTCTAATTAATGGCATTGATTGAGAGATTGAAATATACTGCCTATTAATGTTATGGTTGTTTTGTCATGTTTGGTATTAGGATGTCAAAATTTACCTTAAATCTATTTACAATTTACTTTTCGTCTTGATTTTAGCTATTGCGAAATTGTTAATTTCGCGTGTATATTGTTTTAGTTCATTTTCATTAACATATTCATTAACTACACCCCCTCCACCTGCTGATACTCTAGCGTCACCACTACAAAGACTGGTTAGATACATCGCATACAAGTCCCACATCTACTATTGTAACGGACTAGGTTACTTGGGAAACGAAAATATAAAGTTTTAAAATACAATGTTATACAATTTATTAATCAGTGACAAATTACAGTAGAACAAAAGACAGCAATATGTCGAGTAATTATCTTTTAATTACTGCTAATTATTCCATACATTTTAATTACTTATTAACCTTTATAATTTATATATATATATATATATATATATCGAGAAGATAGTAACTTAAGTCTTTCAATTAAATTTTTAAAAAATGAATATTCGAAGGACAATTTCTACCGTTCATGTGTTAACCGTTTATCATTTAAAATTCAACTTAGTTAACATTAAAATACATTTTTTTTATTATTATCTAAAACGTACCAGGTTGTGCACTAATAAAACACTTTAAAACATATTAAACATTGCCCATGGCTTTTGGAATCACTAAACACTTAACACATCGCTCTTGCAAATCCGCGCACTTAAACAAAAATTATATAAACTTTTATTTATTTGAAACATATGAATAATCGCTTCTGACTTCTTCTTTAGTTACGTTAATAAAATTTGGTACCGGCCTTGACATCTTAAATTTTGAATACTGGAAGCTTACAAATTTCTAAATTATGTCCGAAAGTGCCATTACGTCCATCTCGTTCAAAGATTTTTGGAGAAGTGGGCCTTCGGAAGGGGCAAGCCAACGGAACTTTCCCACCCTCGATTATTATTTCGAATTTTCCGATTGGTGCATTGGATCTGGCGATATCAGACCATGCTTACGTCACACATGGGGTGATGTCAGTTAATTACTCTGAGTTACTATCGTACTATATTTTACAGTTTTACCCGCTAGGGGCGCTACGAAACTTACCCTAGAATTACAATCGTACAAAGAGAACAAAAATTTTCTTTTATATTCGGACGATACAATTATTAAATAAAAATCAAATATATAAATGAATTTATATGTAACACCTTATTTTTAAGAGTGTTACATTTTCTCTTGTCGACCTGAAAAGAAAATTTTTGTTCGACATTACATCTTATTTCTACTTCAACATTTTATACATGAGTGCGTGCAGTCCCCTTTTACAATTGAAGAAAACTTACACTATATAGAGCTCTAACGTACTATAGTAAAAGTGTAAACAATCTATTCAATAACGGATGTTTTTGTTTACCTACAGTCTCCACTATGGAATGTTCGCGATTCCCCCTACGGGTGTACATCCGCTTCTCACGTAAGCTCTCAAGGACCTACCGTTGACTAACCATATTTATAATATTATTTTGCAAACTCGTTTTACACACTTCACAAACCTTGAATTTCAAGTCCATATCTTTAAACTAATATTCTTAGGTTTCGTTAGCACTTCATTGTTTTAACAACCTTATGTTATTATATTACAACTTTGTATGGCGTATGTTATGAATTTGTTAACTTTTGAAATTTTAAGTCCCATACCTTAAAATTCCTTCTTCCCTCTAACCTTACCTTTAACTTACATCTTTTACATTTCTGAACATTTGTAAATCTTGAAATTTCAAGTCCCATACCTTAAAATTCTTTTTCCTTTTTTTTACATTTGCACAAAGGATAATCAATAGTAACTCTTGCTTGAAAACGCATACTCAAGTGGTATATTTAGATTGTACACAATTTGGTCAGTCTGTCGTGTAAAGTCTGAATTCCTAGTTGTATTGGAATCGTGTTGTGATAAATGTAATAGAAGCCATAAGTCAGTCAGCCTCTTGTATTTGTGTGGGCTATATACCATGCGGGCATGACATATATATTGTTGTCGTGTTGTGTATGCAATTGCATATAATCGTATTTACCTTTACTTGTATACCCTATGACATTTTTCCTACCCCTTTCCTTTTTATAAGGAATTTATCTTTCAGTACGTCACTGTTTCAATTTTAATTGACTTATATGAGCTCTTCTTATATTATTGAGGTTATTTCTTTGTTGGATCAGTACAGACACAGGACTAAAAAAATACAATATTTTATACGGACCTTCATATTTCATAGCCAATTTACTTTGAAAATTATCAACCTTTTTCGATAAATAATGGCATCTAACATAAACCTCATCCCCTATTTTAAACGGATGTTTATTTTTCTCTTTAACATATTTTCCGTATCTTTCGTTGCGTTTTGAAGATTTTTTTAAATTTTCAACTGCTCTACCAATCTTTTCTATCCATTCCCCCTTCGAACACTTGTTCTCTATTATATCATTTAAGCCCCACATGTTGCTTAAAGGATCATTCGGTTTATAGTTAAACAGTAATTCGAATGCGGAATATCCAGTAGATTCATTTAGAGCAGAATTTAAACTCCTCTGCAAAAGGCTTATTCCTTCGTCCCAAGATGTTTGTTTGTTATGGAAGTATGCTCTTAACATGTTTTTAACGTTTTTAATATATCGCTCAGCGCGATTTTCACAAGGCATATAGGGGATAATTTTTGTATGTTTGATACCATTATTGAACATAAAATTTTTAAATTCTGTTGATTTAAAGCACGGACCTTGATCAGAAACAACACATTGAGGTACTCCGAAATTAGCAAAAATAATATCCTGCATTTTGTTGATGACATTTACAGAGGTAGCTCTTCTTAACGGTATAACAAAACAAAATTTTGATAAATCGTCCGCACAGATTAACAAATAATTATTACCCTTTTTACTACGAACGAGAGGCCCCAAAATATCAATATACAATTTTTCCATCGGTTTATTGGCTGTCTTACTTATTAATGGCCCATAATACACTCTCGGAGCTTGTTTGGATTTAATACAAATTTCACAGTTTTTCACTTTTTCTAAAATAATGTTTTTTAAATCAGGTCTATAAAAATATTCATTTATTTTGCGAATGTTCTCACTTGACTTAAATGGCCTCCCATCATAGAGTTATGATAATATTGGAATAACATATCTATTAACAATTTTGGTAAATAAATCTGTGCTTTGGATTTCTCCTTAATTTTAAACATTAAAACTCCTTTATTCAAATAAAATTTTTTATTATTAGTTCCGTTTTGTACACTTTGAATTATCGTATTAACTTCTGGATCATTTCTTTGGTGTTCCATTATATCTATAAAACGTAAGGGTATTTGAGAGATTACATTTACATTTAACAATTTAGTATTGACCCATCTATTTTTTTTACTTATTTTGTTAAGTAGAAGAATTTCATCTTTTGATTCTACTTCTATTATTTCAATTTCTATGTCACTACATTCAGTATGAATTCTGCTTAAGGCATCAGCTACAGGGTTGTCCCTACCCTTTACATGGAATATTTTGAAAGGTAAACTTAATATGCGCTCAAGCCAACGCCCGATTTTTCCTAGCTTTCTGAAGTGACTTAAAGACCATGACAGCGCTTGATTGTCAGTTATTAAATAAAATGGCATTACTTCTAAATATTTGTAAAACTTTTCGATAGTTAACACTATCGCTAAAGTTTCCTTTTCATACACTGATAAGTTGCGTTCAGAATCTGTGAATTTTTTAGAATAAAATGCTATAGGTTTATGTTTATCGTTGTTATCTTTTTGCATCAAACATGAACCTATACCATGTTCACTGGCGTCTGTCATTAAATAAAATGGTTTATCATAATTAGCAATATTTAGACAAGGCGGGTTCATTATACATTTTTTTAATTTAACAATACTATTTTCACATTCTTGATTCCAATTAAATTTTACTCTTTTTTGCGTAGCTCGTTTAATGGGCTAACAATTTTAGCATAATCTTTTATAAAAGTACTAAAGAAAGATACCATGCCAATAAATCTTGATACAACTTTTGAGTTTTTAGGTCTTGGAAATTCTTTAATAGAATTAGTTCTATCTGGATCTATCTTAATTACATTTTCGCTTATTTTGTTGCCTAAAAAAGTTATCTCTGTACAAGCAAACTTTGCCTTTGACATATTAGCAGTTAAATTATTTTCACTTAATCTATTGACTACTTCAGTTACATGTTGAATATGTTCTTTTAAAGATTTACTATAAATAATGATGTCATCAACAAAATGTATCATGAATTTATACTTTATATCGGAAAAAATTCGTTCTACATACGCACTCAATATTCCGCTCCCAACATGGAGACCATAAGGAATTCGCGTGTAATTGTATTGACTAAAAGGAGTACTGAAAGCAGTATATTTTTTGCTGCTTTCGGACAATGGAATCTGATGAAAAGAATTACACAAGTCTATACAAGTAAAATATTTTGCACCACTTAGGTATTGATAACAATCAGACATATCTCCTATAGGATGTGAAACTCTCTCTATTATTTGGTTTAATTTTCCATAATTAACTACTAGCCTATGTTTGCCCTTTTCTGATACTAAAAACGAAGGACTTAAATATGGACTAGTCGAATGCTCTATAATTTTTTGTTCTAAAAGTTCATCTAATATTTTCTTTAAAATTGCCATTTTTGGCGGACTTAATGGGTATGGTTTTAATTTTACTATTTCTTCACTTTTAACCTTTAATTCAAATTCAAAATTTAATGCTTTACCATTTTTATCTGTGAAAACATTAGGATAACTTTTTACTAATTTTTCTATGTCTTTTTTGGCTTCCTCACAACCAATTTGAATTTCGTTTGAGTTTAAATTATTAACCATACAACTCTTTACACTGTTTAACGCTACTTTCACATTTGGTTTGAAATTAAAATAACATGAGTTCTTTGAAACATTTATTACTAAACCTGTTTCTTTGATAAAGGGAAGTCCTAAAATTATTTTACAATTTAAACCTTCTGCTATTAAAAATTTCACTTGCCATGAAAAATTTTTTACTTTAACTTTAACAATGCAGTTACCTTTTATTTTTATTTCTGTATTATTGGCTGCTGAGACTTTATCCTGTTAGTTTACAATTTTCTTAACTAATTTTTTTTTAACAATGTTTCAAAAAATTCTTCGTTTATTATGTTTATTGAACATCCAGTGTCCAATAAAGCATTACAATTTAAATTACCACTTAATTTAATGTTTATTGTAGGTAGCATAATAATTTTTGTTTCATTCTTTAACCAATTTTTCTTTTCTACCATTTTCATAATTTTCAAACATTTTCTAGTCTCTCTGAAAAATTTTGATTTATTCAATACATTAACCTGTTCAATTTTTGTTTCATTCTTTGAATTATTCGGATTTATTACATTTTTGTTTTTTAAATCTGAGCGTTTAAATTTATTCCCTTTATTGTTACATTTAAATTTATTTTGACATTTCTTGATTAAGTTAATTTTGTGTGTTACTTCATTATGGAAGAAATATGGCATTTCTTTCCTTAACAGTAATTGCTAGTTAACGTTTTTGTTGTTATTACAATGCTTAGCAATATGACCTAACCTGTTACAGTTATAGCATTTTACATGATTCCTATTACCTTTTACATTTACTGTTTGTTCATTGTTATATTTCTTAAATTTTATCTTATTAGGCTCCTGCCTTCTACTTGGATAATTTCTAAATACAGGATTATTGTTTTCTTGTCTTACTACATCGTTATAACCTAAATTTTGAATCTGAACACACATATTGTCCAGGTCGTTAAAATTAGCGGGATTGTTTACAAAAATTACCTTATTACGGTCTTCTGGCTTAAATCCTAACTTAATAATTTCTATTATCTCATTATCTGAATAGTTACATCTTAACAATTTGCAATTATCTTTAACTCTTCTGATATACATGTTTATTAGTTCTAAATTACCTTGCGGTCTGTTTACCAAATTTCTTTTTAAATTTTCTCTGAGATTTATAGGTACAAAACTTTTTAATATATCTTCATGAAAATCATCTAAGGAGACATTATTGTCTAAAGCAAAGAGACGTTTATCCAACAAAGGGCCTTGAACCTTTCCAATGCTTAATTCTAAAATTTTTGCATCTGACAATTTAGTTTCTCTTTTTATTTTCAAAATTACCCTCATAAAGTTTAATAGGCTGTTTAATTCTAGTCCATCTGACATGTCAAACATTTTTAAATACCTTTCCAAAGGATTTGGCAATTTATTGTACAGTTCAGGATTAAACACTGGCATACAATTGGTTTGACTTTTTAGTAATTATGTTCAAAATTAGTTATTTCTAAATTTGTATTATTACCAATTAACAGTTCAGGTATTGCAATTTCCGTTGATTCCCTATCGCAATCGTTTGTTTTTGATTCAGTCTTTTCAAACACATCATTAATTAAATGTAACACTCTTAAAAATAAGGTGTTACACTATAAACGAAAATATAAGCAACCCAATTTCTCATTCTTCATTGTACAGTCGGCGCCGCTTATTGTGATCATATTTGTCAGAAGCATATTTGATAACAATAACCGAACGATAACAATAACCGAACGCTTAATCACGATGTAGTCTACAGCCGTACTGCATTGAACTCACTGTATTATTGCCACAACTGTTTGTTCTGAACGATATGTAAGCCTATCATTACATTAAGTAATTCTAATTCTGTAACACTATAATTAAACTGTACTTACCAAATTTTGATGCTATTCCAAGCAGTTTTATGGACAGTAGTGGAATTTCTGTAACTTAGTTTTCTACTTGTTAAAATTAGTGGGCATATTTCATGTCAGTTTATTTTATTCGACTGTAGATTTTTTTTAAACACTGAATCTAGCATAATTGAAAAAAATACAGTATATAGAACTACGTAAAACACTTGATCAAAACATTTTAACACATAAAACTTCATTATAAAACACTTCAATCCTATTTACACTTCAAATTTACTTTTACTTTTTCTCGAAGAATTCCTCTATATGTGACTGTCTGTAGTCTTCTCGTAAAATATTGTTTATAAATTGTTCATATTCATAATGTTTGTTGAAATTTTCTGCTTTTTGTTGAACAAACTGCCTTAGAATCTCAAGAGCTTGGTGAACTTCCTGCTTAGATCTTTGCGGTACAAATTTATCATTTTCGTCATCATCGGTGCCTTCTTCTTCTTCAGTAACTTTTGATGTTGAAGCAACTACCTCACAAATATCGTCTTCAGTCATTTCCGCTGCTGTTTCAATACTATCGTCCACTTCCATCCACTCAGTATATTCTTTTAAGGATAAATCGAAAGGCTTCAAGTTCTCTTCAGGGTCTTCCTCAGATGTAGCTTGCTCTCGATTTTCTTCAACAAAAAAACCACCTTTTCTAAAGCAATTTTTCACAGTTTTTTCAGAAACTTCATTCCAAGATTTTGCTATCAGAGGAATAGCATCGAGTAAAGAAGTTTTTTTAGCCAATTAATTTGAGGTAAGGGTTTGAAATTCATCCATGTTTTCTATAATTCTAGCACGCATCTCTCGTCGATAAAAACTTTTGAGATTTTTAATTATGCCTTGGTCACATGGCTGAATAATTAATGTAGTATTGGCCGGAAGGTAAATCACTTTGATGTGTTTTAGCGTAGTGCTTATGTCATTATGTGCGGTGCAGTTGTCTAGTAGAAGGACAATGTTGCGTTTGAGGCTGGTATCCCAATTAGTCAGCCATTCATTAAAAATGTTTGATGTCATCCAAGCATTGGAGTTTGAATGATATTCAACCGGTAGATTTTTGATACCTTGAAAACAACGTGGATTTTTAGATTTACCGATAATTAAGAGTTTTTCTTTATGACCAACCATGTTACCACAACACAAAACAGTTATTCTTTGTTTACATATTTTACAGCCGTTAGCAATTTCATTTTTAAATAAGTAAGTATGTTCGGGTAAAGCACGATAGTAAAGTCCTGTTTCATCTGCATTGTATATGCAGCTAGGAGAATACTCGGCCAAAATCTTTGGCCATTCGTATTGTAACCAGTCCTCAGCTCCAACAAAATCAGCATTTCTTTTTTCACCACACGTTTTCTTGTAAACAATGTTTTCCCTTTTCTTCCATCGATTGAACCATCCATCTGTGGCTTTAAAATCCTGTTTTCCTATTTTTTTGGCAAGATCCTCAGCTTTTAGACGCATTAGTGGGCCGTCAACTCGAGCATCTTTTTCGCGAACATTTTTAAACCACAATTTCAAAGCTGATTCCACTTGCGGATCCTTCCCAGAACGATGTCTTTTGTTGTCAACATTTGCATTACACTTTGATAATGACAAGATTTTTTCTTTTTTGTTCAATATTTTACATAAGAGAGGTTGAGAAACGCCAAGTTGAGAAGCAGCATTTCTTTGACTCATTTTTGGTAATTTACTGTACCTATCTAGAATATCAAGTTTTATTTTAAGACTTAAATCGCGTCGTTTCTTTTGAGATTCGGACATCTTGCTATACTGTCCTTTGAATCTTCAAGTGACACTAAACTCTACAAAACAAACGAAAAAGATCTTTAATAATTAAGTTATGTAAAATCACACTGAAATACTGTAATAAAAGTTCATAAAAATTCACTGTTAAAAAATACAGTAGGACTGTACTGTAAATGGCTCAGTAGTAACATCAACTAATGTTAACAAACAACTAAAGACGACTCAAGCGAGGCTAGGGTGTTTGCGTAAACAAAGAGTAAGGGAGATATTCTGAGAACTGTGCTAAGTGCTGAAACCGTTTTAAAGTATTTCTGTCATTCTAAAAATAAACATTCTATGAATTGGGCGTCATTGTGTGTTGCACGTGCTGTTTACACTACTTTGTAGACATTTTTACTTGGTCCATGTTAGTATACGTTGACGCATATGATTTTGAATGACAAATTAAATGATAATAATAAGCGAACAGATGATTACAATAAGCGGCCTAATTAGAATGTATTAATATACGTCCGTGTTTGTTTTTCAATGAAACGATAACAATAAGCGAATGATAATATTAACCGTGATCACAATAAGCGGCGCCGACTGTATATCAAAGTGACATAATTTTGCTCTAATGTACCTTTACTTTACCTTGATGTAAATGACAGACCAATCACTTCTTCCGATTTTAATTATAACCAATTGTCAGTAAGAGGTTGTCCCTTCATTAGTTCAAGCCTCACACAGCCTATCCTTCCCTATCTTTCTTAGACGATGGTGTAAAATAGACCCGTCACTAAGTCATCGATAGAGAGTTTAGGATCTTTGAAACCTCTGTCTAAATCCTTCACCTATATCCAATGGGTTTTCGCATTTCGCCTTGGAGATTTACAGTATTATAGGGGAGTTGTTTTTTTTAATCCTGTCCATTTAAATAAACCTTTTCATTTTCTTTTATCTACATAAATTGTCAACAGCTGATCATTTAAAACAGGGTCGTATTACTCACCGTTCAATAAATATCTTCAGCTTCTTATACTTATGACGAAATGCTTACGCAACAATTGACACGACCTTAATTTTTCTTTTCGATCACAGTTCAAATAGCGTCCCCACAGTAAAAGAAATCTCCCTTGTATTTATATTTTTCTGCCTCCCACGTTTGGAAGAACAATTCACAGCCTAACAGAGAGCTTCAACATTTCCCCACCTCCTACGAAATGCACACTAATTGCCTTGCATGAATAGTTTACCTTTTCCGCTTTTGTTTGTAATATAAATTTAGGCGTTTGAAATTGTCTTTTACGGCCGGGTTTTTTAAAAAGGGTTAAAACGTTTAATAAGCATGTAAACAAAGCATTGGCGAAACCAGTCTTTTAGAAAATGTTACTTATAGCCTAAAGAAAAAGGGCTTTGTGCTTCCTACGAGAAAATTCAATTAAAATTATTTTATTCTATTAAACTTTCATGCTACTTACAACGTAATACAAATTGCTTTGCATTGAGAAAAAAACAATTTACATTTAAAACAGCGGTAAATTTTCATTTCTTCGAGCGGCAAGTAACGGAAGTTGGCAGTACGACCAGCTTTTTATTACATTACTTTCCTTAAGTAAATTGCTTTACGTAGTATTTGCCGTGATGGCTTTTTTTAAGTTGGCCTTGCAGTTGGCATTCTTAAGACGACTGTTTTATTTATTGGTAATAATGCATTCGATGCTTGGGAGGGTTTGTTTATTTTCTTTTTCAAAAATTCTACTATTGTCCAATTAAGAACTGGAGCTACAATAGACTTGGAGAGGCCATCTTGACTAGAGAAATGAAATATTAGTGATGGTATTAGAAGTTTGGCAGATGTGTTGTGAAAGAGTAGCATGGGCGGGAGGGAGACCTGGGCTATTTTCTAACGGCCTACAAGAAGTCGTCGTATCACCAGACAGAAGCAGCATATGTCAAGAGGAGACACAGGAGCATCTGATAAAATGGTTAGTTAACACAAAGGGGGATATTTCTGTTTGTTGAGAAAAGTGGGGAGAATCTGAATGCGGATGCCCCTAAGCTTTGTAAAAAACTGTAAAAGGCGCAAAGGAAAATTGATGGTTTAAGATAGCGCCAAAGTACTCCATAGACGGCTGTCCAATCCGAGGACCACAGTTAGCGACCGACGCTTTGTGGAGAAGCAGTACACCTCAGACTTGTCAAATTGTCATCCATTGCCAGAGCTATCGCCAGAGGATGTTCAGTTCCTTTTTGACGGTGAAGCACTACCTGAACCGAATCACTCAAATGGGATATTGAAGGTTCAAACCTGGTTGTTCGGAAGTTTCTTCTGGTCCCGAATAGTTCTGGTGTCAGATCGGAATGTGTTTTCGTCCCAGGGGAGGACCGGTCACCAGTCCAGGCTTTACAGTAGGACTTTCGAGCTCCTACAGTCTAGCAGAAAGTTCCCATCTATACCATGACGTCAGTCACCTGGGCAGAAGTCACGAGTTTGAGGTTGTTTGTGGTTTTATTTGCTGAACTGTAGATTTTCCACATTTAGCTTCTTCCTTTGTGATCCTAAGGTCGAAGGTGGAGTCGAAAGACGTACTCCTAGTCACTATTCTTATTTTCACCGTCTTTTCATTCTTCTTCTATCTTTTCAACATAACAGACTGTCACATGTCTCTGGATGGTAAAAAAAGCAACTTCTAAACTAAACGGGCTGCTTTAGAAAAACACTCATCTGCTTAGAATGAAAGAGTGTCAAAGACTGGAACGGAAGGCCGTTGGTGGATGCAAGGTAGAGGAGAGATCCCCACCAAGATGACCATTGAGTAGGAGAGCTAGTGGTCTACCGTGACTGTAAACCCTTATGGTAATCACTTGACCAATAGTTATGATCGAAACAGTGAATTTAAATAATGATCTCGTGATCAGCTTGTGCATTAGACCAGAGCAGGCCAGGTGCCATCTCTGATGCCAAACGCGCTGACATGGAGGAGAACCGAAGACAATAAATTGTGCATGAAGAGAGGCAGGAATTTAATATATCGAGATTTATTTCCCTGCTCCTTGTGCAGTTGCTACGCATTGTCTCACATTGAACAAGGAAGATCCTACAGAGGAAATGAATATGATTGAATGGATGTTTCTGGTAGAGGTTTGGGCTTGAACCACAGAAGGAGAATAATGTGAACTGAATAAAGCGGTGAGCTAAGCTAACATGTAATGAAGCAACATATACTAATTTCATTACAACGAATATGTTACACAAACGGACATGGTGCAATGTGTGACATAGCGGCAAAAGTAGCTTTCATATACATGTAGATGTTCAGCGACCAAAGGATGCAACCACTAACTAGGGGCACCACTTGAGACGAGTTGAAGGAGTTTTTATCTAGGCAAGAGTGTTTTTTCTGTGGATTTGTTAGATACACTAAATACTCTGATTGCTGTTAAACTATATCCAGACACACACACACACACACACACACACACACACACACACACACACACACACACACACACACACACACACACACGCACACACACACAGATACACATACACACACACACTCAAACACATACACACAATCAAACACACACACACACACACACACACACACACACACACACACACACACACACATACACACACACACACACACACACACACACACACACACACACACATATATATATAAATATATATATATATATATATATATATATATATATATAAATCAAATTTTCAATCTTTGATTAAAAACTGTTTATTATTCTACTTAAGGTGAAATAATTTTTTTAAAACTTTTAGTGGAAGACACTAACTTGGATGGAACCAATTAATTTGTGAATGAAGTTATGGAAAACTATTGTGTGCAAACCATAATATTACTCAACATCGGGGTTGATTTTTCCTTTAAAGAATACATAAAGTCTTTGTATTTTAGCAAACAATGTTTATTTAAATTTAATAAAAATACAGAATGTGTTGCTTGCTGGTAACGGATTTTAAATATTGATTCTACTTAAAGACTTATCCACGTCTAAACATTAGTCTCTATTGGCTATAAATTCTGCGAATAACAAGAGTATATTTCCCAAACCACTAAAGATATGTACCTTAGTATGGTATATTAACCTCATTGTAATAGTGTATAGAGATAAACGTCTAGAAATATTTTGTATTTTTGCAATAAAAAAGTATGTGCTAAAACAAGCTTTTTAGCAATTATTTTTAAAATATATATAACATATTTAAATACCTTAGAAAACACAGAATATATCATAAAATCACTTTGTAAAGACAGATTTTTATTATTTTTCTTTAAAGGGTTATCTATGCTTAAAAAATATTCTCTATGTTTATACACTCTGCAACAAACAGGTGTAAATTTCCCCAAACCGCTTAAGGTATGTAGCTGTGAATATTATATTACGTTCCCATTCACATCCTAAATGTATTAGTGTATGGAGGACAACTTTTAAATATTCTGTATATTGGCCCTATAAATAGATTCCAGCGAACGTCCCTAAAGTATCCAGGTCCTACGTAAGTACCTTAAATATCAAAAAATGTATCATACATTTGCTTTGTGTTGGCAGATTACTATTATTGTTCTTACTTAAAGATTTATCCATGTTAGAAAGTCAGTCTATTAGGCTTATATAAACTGCAACCGACAAATGAATATTTCCCAAGGTATGTAGTTTAGTATGATATAACTCATTATAATGTACCTTTTCAATGTGTTAGTGTACAGGGGAAATCGTTTAAAATGTTTTCTTTTTTTTTTAAATAGCACGAAGTTAAATATTTTGACAAACGTCTTCTTTACCCTAATTAGTAAAGAACGTATCATAGATATATAAAAGTAGGGTACAGAAAAACTCTTTAAAATGTATATAGTTATTCCATTACTTTTCTCTCCTTCCCACAGTAATTTATTCTAAGAACACGTGGCTGACTGAAAGAAAATTATTTTCCCTTGATGAAAGAAATATGCAAACATTTACTTATTTTATATTTAAATTATATGCCATTAGTGAAAAATCAATATTGACTGTGTGTATCCGATATTCTCTGACCTGTTTTAATGCAAGAATAGTGCTTTTTAAAAGATTGATCGTCTGATGTTGGAGATTTTATTAGGTGGGCGGGGTCAAAGCTTTTTTCCATACGAGGCTTATTCAGTTGAAGTAGGTTAAACGCTACTGCAGATACTTTAAAAAATGTTTATTTTTTTCTAGTTCTTAAACATATGCATCTAATTATGCGGGAGACTGAAGTTATAAATTCGATGGGTGGACCTAGGTGTTATTTTTCAATCCCCTCTATTAGCTCATACTCTCCCAATACCTATCTTGATGAAATTTGTAATAGTCAATAAAGTACTTTTTATGCATCCACTCAAGTCTAAAAACATTTTTATGTGTTTTACTTTGTATAATTAAATTTATTGAATTCATTTTGGTTTTTATGATAGAAAAACGTTTTACAAAAGGAGCAAGGAATGCAATATATTATTTCATAAAATTTGGCTTAAAATAAGTCATAACATATAATTTCATAAAACAGCTAATTTATGTTATAGGTTATGTGGTAGGACAGCTGTTTTAACGCATAGCTTATGTTACTGTTTTTATATTGCAATTACTCAATAAAAAGTAACCAAAATAAAAGATTTCTTTGTTGACCACTATTTATATTATTTGTTGCATACGTAGCCCTACCACAATTACAATTTATGTAGGATTAATTTGGTTTGTTTTTTTTTAAAGTTTTCATTTTTTCCCTTACGTAATAATAGCTTAGGTTAAACCAGTAACGTTGCTTCATTTATTAACATTATTCAAGTTTTCCCTGAAATTATAGTCTACTTGTTGATATCTTAACAATTATTAAATATTTTTTTAAATTTATAAATTAGCAGTTTATTGTATTATATATATAAAATCATTATGTGCTTAACAATGTATTTATGCTTTTATCTATAAATGTTCCATTCAAGTACATACATTATCTTGTATAATATTTTATATACACCATTGAATCCTGTTTATAATATAAGAAGTAATTTTCTCATTTTTTTCAATCAACTCGTATCCCATCTTGCAGCTTAATTACAAAATTAAAATTAGAAAGGTATTTTGACAACAAGATAAAAATAAATGAAATTTCATAAATAATTTACATAATTAAAAATTTCACCGTTAAACCAGGTAAAGCACTAACTTACTGCCTCTTATTGAGGGTAAGTTCTTTTGCCTTTACAATTTTCCTCAGGCCTAAAAAGTCTTTTATCTTTTTGTAATGAAAACAGGACTATTTTGGTAAATATTTCTGGCAATTACTGGTCGAATAGATATTTCACCATATTCAAAGCCATTCACGTGAAAACTACTGTTCGTGGCAAGTAACATTGTAGAGGAAAACTTAAAGTGTTAAGTAATAGACTACCAATTGTTGGGAACAGACCTATTAAACATTTGCATTCGAAACAACGGCAAATAGCAAACCCTGTTATTATTTCTTCTGTCCCATGCGAAGCGTCCTCTAGAAAACTAATGGAAAATAGGATTTTGAAGGAGACATTTATTAAATTTACGAAGGAATAAAAGTTTTATTTTTAGAAAAGCTTAAGACGATAAAATCATCTGTTGTATTTATAAATATTTTCTTCTTGAGAAAAACAAAATCTAATTTCCCAAGGAAACATTTACCACGTTAAATTGAAGAGAAATAAGTGCAACGGCGGTTGGAGCTGGTAAATTGCGTTACGTCAAAATGCTGAATTCGTTTACATTTTCATCTCCGACCACATTTATCGAGTCGGCCGTGTTTCTATATTTATAGTGACGTGGTCACCTTGAGGAACAGTGGCTAAGGAGCGGTTCTTCAATTACCAAATTCAGAGAATGTATACTGATCCTGTCCAGTGGAGTACTGAGCTGCGTGATGTTTATAAGAACACAAAAACACTTTTTCAGTACTACTTACTCGCGCCCGAAGTACCATGATTTTACATTTAAAACTAGTTAGTTAAGGTTAGGCTTCTTCAGTTTAGGTTAAATACTTATCAACTTAGGTGGTACCACTTAGTATCTTATAATCCATGACTTTGTTAGGCCTACATACCAAGTTATCTAACATTTCAAGGATTGTTTACGTACTTACTATAACATTGTATCTTTTACGTTTTTGTAACATTGTAACTTGTAACATTTTCAAACATACTTACTACTAACAAGGAATTCCGGTTATTGTTTAACTATCTACTACTTACAACACATCTCAAGTAGTTTACTTACTTAGGTTAATACTTATAGCTTAACCCATTTTATTTTTAAATGCGTATACTTACAGAGTATCACAGGTAATTCAAATCTGTACTACTTATAGCATACCCCAGGTATTATTCACCTACTTAGTACCTATATATTGTCCCATTTTCATACATTTTTACTACTTATAGCTTAAACCAGTTATTGTTTTAATATCCACTACTTGCAACATATTGCCGGCAGTGTTTTGACCACTTATCCCTTTTAGCTTGACCTTCATTTTCATTACTCACCAGTATTAAATTCTTACACTGTTAGAACTCATCACAAATGCAGGTTTTCCTTAACGGCCTTCCTACACAGATTGCAAAACGCATGGGCTAGGCAGATGTATTTAACATTGCTGATCATTAACATTAATGATCTGTGGCTCATATACCTATGCTCAATTGTTTTCATAAAGTTTCAATTAAAGTTAACATTGTATAATATGCTTGCTCACATTCCATTCTATTTTTTCACACCAATTCTACTCGTTTCTCCATTCTGATATTGTAGGAAATGCTAAAGGTTTAGCGAGATCTACAATGCAAGATCGGACGGGAGTATATAAATTTATATTTCTTCGTCATCTAGGTCAACAGTAACCAATGATTTCTCAGAAACGATCAGTGTAAACATTACTCTGTAGAGAAATATTATTTTTAGCCTCACGGTGGCTGCTAATTTGAATTAGAAATCATGTGTCAATATGTTGATCCGCAGGACGTCATTGAAATCACAGGTTTAGTTTAGTGGCTTCCCGAATAAAGAATACTCAAAATCGTCTAACCACAAATATTTTAGTTTTAATAAATGTACATTTCCGTTACCAAACACCATTCTAATATTCAAAGAAATAAAATCAGACTTTGTAGAAATGCTTCTGAGGATAGTTACTTTGTACCCGAAACGTACCATTGCAATTATTTAACCGTGTACTTGTCCATGAGAGATAGGAGACGGGAGATGGAGGGCAGCGTTGAGTCAATATAAATATTTTCCTAAAAACATGATAAGGTTTGTCAAAACACTGAATTGCATAAGACGGTCGATATAGAAAAATTCGATTATCAATTAGCTTCAGTATGAAATATCAAACAATCTTGAAATATGTGTAGACATATCGGATGCAGAAGCTGTTTGTGTATAGAACGTTCTGAATGTGTAACATGTTTTTAGAAGTGTTAGTACTCGAGAAAGCGGAGTGTGTAAGAGCACATTTTCCAAAGGATTTTGCAATTTTATTAAAACATCTATTTACTAACATTAGGTCTCTTAGGGCCATTTAAGGTCACTTCTGATGACCTTCAACTTGCTCCTATGCGAGGATAAAGTCGACCACTGGAAGAAAAAAAGCAATTAAGCGACTTATGGTGACATTGAACTTACACCTATGCGTGGATGGCGTCATCCACTGGAAGTACTAAGCTACTGCACCACTTCTGGCGACCTTGAACTTGCGCCTATGCGACAATGAAATCGTTCACTTCAAGAAACTAAGCTATTACGCCACTCCTAGTGACTTTGAACTTGAGCCTATGCGAGGATAAAGTCTTCAACTGGAATAAACTAAGCTATTACGCCACTTCTGGTGACCTTAAACTTGCGCCTGTGCGAGGAAGAAGTCGTCAACTAGAAGAAACTACGTTATTACGCCACTTCTAGTGACCTTGAACTTGCGCTTATTCGACGATGAAGTCTTCAACTGGAATAAACTAAGCTATTACGCCACTTCTCGTGACCTTAAACTTGCGCCTATACGATGATAAAGTCGTCCACTAGAAGAAACTAAGCTATATCGCGACTTCTGGTGACCTTTAATGTACGCCAATCCGATGATGAAGTCGTCCTCTAGAAGAAACTAAACTATATCGCGACTTATGGTGACCTTGAACTTGCGCCTATGCGAGGATGATAAGTCCACTTTAAACGATTTCAAGCGACTGAATGAATATCAGTTTAGCATAGATATCTGTGAACGGTGCAGTGTAGCCTACTATTGTGTGAGTTTTCTATTGGTGATGCTGATGATGACATGGACATAATGGATCTTCATATATGATAGATAAAGCCGTGGGTATGGATGACATCTAGCAATCTTTACTATATTGTCCCCATAAAGGTTCATCTCCGAACGTGAAGCTCTAATTGTGAATAAGTCAAGAAGTATGGTGATACAGTTGCAAATAAGTGCTGGCGTTAATTTTGTGTCCGGGCAGGTATGGCAGTTTCGGTAGGTTCCCTTGCCATCTTTATCGGGTTTTATTCCTCTTTGATGGCCAGTTCTTAGTTTTACTTTAGTTCTTGTTATGAGTTGTTCCTCATGGATGTTACACAGCTCCGGTTTCATTAGAATTGAATTCGGTTTTATTTGAATTTAGTCACAGCATTTGCGACCAATGACATCTAGTCGATGATTGTTCCACTTTCAACCCCTCTAGCTCATTTACCAGCTTACCTGCACACACATTGCCACTCACGTTGCCATGATTTGGCAGCCGTTGGAGGGAGCAGACGTTATCCAGCTTTCGAATGTCGATGTGAGCAAAGAACCACCATTCAGGATTGCTTGAAGGTCTGCCTTTGAACCACAGAAACTTCTAGATCCTCAGCTCATTCTCTAATAGGGAGGAATTTGTCTATACATATCTAGTGCCCCTGTCGCCGATAAAAGTTCACAAGCAAAGTTCAACGTCAATCTTCCAAAAGTGTTTTGTTGAAAATATTAATTGGATACCGAGGACTTATTGTATTTTTAAAGAGACTCATGCAGACTTGTATAGAAATCCATAAACAAAAATTCAGCGTCGGCTCAAGCTAGTTCTAGATGGAAGAAAGTCAATGGTTGCATTCCATCAACTTTACAATGAGTTGCGGAATGACGCCCTGAGGCTCTTAAATTATTACTGTATAGTCCTTCCATTTAGCTAGATATAATTTTATAGACTCATTATTCATAAAATTGTCTCTCTTCGAGTGACTTACTCGATTTCGGGCCTGTGAATATTTAGGCTTTAGGATGGGCCTCACTAAAAATAGTATAACGGGACTTCTTGATAAGCCCCCCTCCAGTACTGTTTGTTGCTCACGAATTTTAGGAAAGGTTTGGGGAGAGCGGTGATTTTGTTAAGCTAGTGACGAAATCTCTCCTTCAATTTTTCTATGAGAGCATCTATTCGAATCTGTAAGGGCAGAGAAGGCCGGAAAGAAGGTGTCTGCACTTACCCTTCAACACTTACCCTTTCTCAATTACCGATTTCCATTTTGAAATAAAAGAAATACTGAGAATTATAAAAAACACAAAATGAGTAAGGATAATCTAAGGTCACTCGAAGTAGCTTGTAGTAGTGTGAAATCGGCCGCTTATTAAAGTTTACAAAGAACGAGGTTTTACTGTATTTTAGGCGTTCGGATTGTAATATAGTATCCTTTAGGGGCTTCTAGTAGCATCCAGGGGATACCCGGCCCTATCAATTATGCTTCGGTGTGTTCAACGATTATGCTTAGGTGTGTGACAAAGCCTTCGATACTATTATCTATTTAGGTGTGTAATATAAAAACAGTTTTTGAAATCACAGAACTTTATTTTGTAACTGATAAAAATATTTTGTACCAGGGTTAACGATTAAATCAATAAAATTGAGAAGTTGAGTTTCTATACACTGAAGCAGCACCTGATTGGTATTATAAGGTTTATAAAAAGAACAAGGTTCAACCAATGTATTCGAGATGGCAGCACCCTACAGTAAATCGATTTATGTAAAGCCGAAATCTTTACCATTGTACTTAAACTTTTTCTAGGAAAGATCAATAGCATTTTACACATTTAGTTTTATACGATCAAGTTGTATACTTTAATTTCATTTCAGATTAAGTTAATTCATTGCAAGATGTAGTTTGTACAGAGACTGATAGATGGCATATATTTACCATTTTCAAATATTACTCCTTGTTGCTGCTGCCTCCTATAGAGGATTTATTGAAGTCAAGTAATTATTTTACCCATTTCTTTAAAAAAAAATAATACATCAAATAATGCCTTCCCAGTGTGATGATACCGTGTTATTCACTCAGTCTTTTGTTAAGTAAAAATTTGAAGATAAAAGAAAGAAAGATGATGGTTTTCCATCAAGAGTGTTGACAAGGGTCTACTCTGACGACTTCCCTCCTTGTCAAGAAAACACGTATTAATATCCTTACACTGGGGAGCCACAGTCTAGCATACGTAACCGCTAACCTCCCGAATATAACCTCAAAATCTTTACTCCCGCTCGGGTGTCGTCATTTCTATAATCAGGGCTTCGTGCCACAAACAGTGGAACTAGTATTGCAGCTTTACTGTAAGGTCTGGACTGGTGACCGGCCCGACCTGGGACGAGACGAACTCAAACCAGACGGTGTCGACTGCTCTTCTAGAACTCAACAGGACCAATAGAACCTCCCAAACGGTCACCTTTCCTCCCTTAAATGATTAGTTTGGTCCATATAATGCAATCGGACCATTTATCAACTCTCGGTTGGTCCTACCTAAGAGCTGAGCCCTCAGACTACCAGATTTCGTATACCCCAGTTTACAAGACCACCTAACATTACTAGAATACAAACGTAGGACACACAAACTCGATGCACGACTAAAACTATTAGGTGAGGAAATTCAGGTCAAATACCTGGGAGCCACTATTGTATACTGCAACGGTCCTTCAACCGTTAACCTTCAACCTGCTACCTGTCGAAAGTTGCCTATCACCTAGTTACATGAGCAAGTATTTAAAATCCCATCTAATAAGTATACCCTGGGAACGTTGTCTATAAAGTGTATTTAAAGTCATGGTAAGGTCAGTGATCTGTCATATGGTCTAATTTATGTCAGCTGAAAACACATAAAATTTATCACATCATAAATTTGCCTTGCCATGCTTTGAAGACATCTCTCCACCATGCTCCTGCTTTAGTGAGGTCCGTGCAAGATAGAGTCTTACCATATCCTCCTGAAAGAGATCCTGTGTTTCATATGGTAACACCTGCCAGTGAGTATCAACTCCTGGGCTTTAAAGCAAAACCAACTAGTCCTTAAGCTAGCTCATAATTTAAAATTTAATTTAATTAATTTCTCTGGATGGGTTGCTCGATTAACTTTAGGTTGCACATTGATTTCTAGCTATTTATTATTAAATAAATATGACTGACTCTAATAGGCTAGATTTTAATAATTGTATTGATTTTATTAATTTACTAGTTGGGAAATAATTAAATTTATTATATTGTACACAGGATTAATTCAATAAAAATTAGTCTTTTGACTGTTGTTGTAAACTGAATTTAATAATAAAGAATTTGTAACTGAAATAAATTGAATATATTCTTTCAAATGGTACTATCTTAAAGTCCTTAGCTAACAAAACATAAATTAAATTTTCCTGAAATAAACTAAAATTACTTTGATATTTATTGCAGGGAGGTTGGCTAAGTTTATTTCAATTATTATAAATTTCAAATTTAATTTATGATCTTATTTTGTGCATGCAGTTAAATGACATTCAATAAATTTACATATTGTATTATTTAAACCAAATTTGTTACTAATTCTACTACCACAGAAAACATTGATTTACAAGCTTATGAATTTATATATATATATATATATATATATATATATATATATATATATATAAATTGAAATATTTTAATTAAAACTAAATTTCAAATTTTATGACTCATTCAGAAAATAATAAATAATTTGTGATTGATTTTGTTTAATAATTTCTGGTTGGGAAATTATTTATATTTTTTCTACAATCTAAATATTGATAAATATTTTCTCCCAGTTTATTTAACTACTGGTTGTAACAAACTTTACTGCATTTCCTTAGATATTATGAATGAATTTATTTTATATATATGCTTAATATTCTTTCTATCTTTTTCCATATGCTTTACTATTTCTATATTTGCAAACATTTGAACATTTTTACATAAACATTTTTGTAACTAAATAATTTTGTAATTTCCAATTTTTTAATTTAATTTTCAAGGAAATAAAGCCATTATTTATAATTTTACACATTTAAAGCATTTATTTGAATCTTTGAATCTTTCGAACGTATTTCAAGATCAAATTTTATTTAATTACAAAATTTGTATAGAAATCATGACTTGCCCAAATCTCGCACTTTCCATGATACTTCCCAAGGTCCTAGGAGATGACTTTATGCTTCCAGACTGGTAGTTCTTCTCACCTGGAATACGGTTCATCCAGGAAGCAGGAACGGATAAATTCGGCGAAGCCAGTTTCTTGACAAATGAAAATTTTAACCGTGATTTTTCATATTTCGATGTCTAGTTTTCACTAGACATAAATTAAGACATACTATATTATTCCCGCACTCCGCGGCCTCGAGTTTATGCTCTAGAAACCCATTTTGGTATTTTTGCTAATTAACAGCAACTGTGACCTTTCCCGGTCTGTGGCCTAATTACGAGAGAGCGCCTAAACGCTCAGCGACGGTTATCGTCTCTATTCCCCCACTCTCGATTTGCTTGTCTGACTTGGATTTGCCGTTTTTCTTGTCTTAAAACTGTTTATTTAAAATATTGTAGAAATCTGAATTTTACGTAGCACACAAAACACTCCCGAAGTCATGAATTTTGTACAATTACAATTTATTTTAGAATTATACACTTAATGATCAATATCCATGGCTTGGAAAATTTAGTTAAATTATATTTTATAAAGTGAGATTATTTCAATTTTTTATTGAATTGTGACGGGACATTTCAACCCGTTACATACTCACGTATGCTTCTGCGTCTGGGGTCATTCATGCAACTCACGTACGCTTCACCCGTCTGGGACCAACTCACTTACTCTTCACACACTCGGAAAACTCCTAGAGCTTCACGAAAAATCTAAATACTTTCTATTATTTTGGAAATATTAGTTTTAAACTTATTAAACTTAAAGATTACGCAATGAACGTATTTTTAACAGTACTTTAGAAATAGCTCTGTCCTGTAGTTATAATCCTACAGATGGAATACAGAAGGTTTTTTGGTCCATTGGGCCACCTAAAATCCGCCCAGCCTTTGTAACGACCGTTCTCCATCTTGCTACTTTAATCTCTCATGCGCATACGGTTAGTATTCCTACCACGAGTGAATGAAACGCGATTGATATGCCATGCTGATAAGATCTTTCCATGGAGAATCACGAGATAGTGAAATGAAACAGTACGGTATGTGTCGAGCTAAGAACGGGATAAAAAAAGGCTGGTTAGAAAGAATCCCTGCCAGGAAAAATTCCTCCACAGATCGAGGAACCATTTTATTTTTAACCCTAGTCTGGCCCCGCCAAACCCGCCAATCACTTGTGGTAACCAACCTCTAGTGAGCTACCTCCATCTCACATGGGCATGCGGTTAGTATCCCTAACGCGAGTGAAGGAAATGGGATTGATTGTCCATGTACCAAGCTCATACGCTGTTTCCATGAAAGAGAAAGATATCTAGGAATCAGATGTTTAAGCAATCTTGTGCTGCTACCTTGTAGTCAAAATCTGAATCTTTTCTAGCGTTTTGCACTTGGGGATAAACAGAGGAATACATTCTAATAATGAACTTAAATGGAAATTAATCTAAATCTATATTTTAAATTAGTTTTATATCATGTAATTATTGAGGAATATTTACATTGAATACGTTGTGAAAAAAGTTTCTAAGTAGAACATTCTTTTCACTCTTGCTATTAACAAGATTTAAAAATAATCTGTAACTTTTTGCTGGGATATTTCATCATTCTAACCTGTCTATAAGCTTACCATTACCATGGTAAAAATACATTTTATGATAACCCTTTATCTCTATTCTCTGATAAATATCCTAATCTTCAAGTGTCGCCTAATCATCTGCAAATATTTTATTAATGACTATAACTGAGTGTTATTGACTTGTCAGTCCTTTCCATTATATTTGGAATAAATTTCCTTTAGTTCTGATGTTTAAAACTTCAAATTGTCACCTGTAGAAATGGATTCCATGGCAAGACAGTTGCCATTATTCGCTTAGTAGACATAGAGCACATAAACAGATGTACCGGTTACTTGTGACGAAGGCAAGTAAGTAGAATATTTAGAGATATTCATTTTTGGTCTCAGTAGTTCTTAAATAGCGTTAGACTTTAAAGTAATAAGATCTGATGTGGATCATATTGGCCATCGAGTAGTGTGACTAACCAGAAAAGAGACTCAAAAGAAGGTTTCCGAAAGTAAACTGTTAACAAAAAGGTAAGCTCGTATACAGAAAGGTAAAACGCCGTACAGATTGGTGAAACTGTGTTCCGAAAGAGGAAACTGTATGGAAAGATAAGTTGTGTTCAAGAATGTAAACTGCGAACAGAAAAGTGGATCTGTGTTCCGAAAGGTGGAACTGTGTTCCGAAAGGTGGAACTGTGTTCCGAAAGGTGAAAAATGTGTAAGGACACATAAGCTGTGTATAGGAAGACAAACTGCGTACAGAAAAGTGAATCTGTGTTCCGAAAGGTGAGACTGTGTAAGGAAAGATAAACTCTGGATAGGAAGATAAACTGCGCAAAGAAAGTTGAAATTCTGTTCCGAATGGTGAACAATATTTAAGGAAAGATAAGCTGTGTACAAGAAGATCAACTGCATACTGAAAGCGTAATCTGTGTTTCAAAAGGAGGAACTGTATACAGAAAGTTGAATCTGTATACGGGGAGATAAACTGTGTACTGGAAGATAAACTGCATACAGAAAAGTGAATCTGTGTTCCGAAAGGTGAAAATGTGCACAGAAAGGTGAAACTGTGTAAGGAAAGATAAGCTGTTTATAAAAAGATAAACTGTGTATAAGAAGATATACTGCGTACAGAAAGGTTGAACTGTGTTCCAAAAGGTGGAACTGTGTACGGAAAGATAAGTTGTGTACAAGAAGATAAACTGTATATAAGAGATATACTGCGTTTAGAAAGGTTAAACTGTGTATGGAAATATAAGCTGTTTATAAGAAGATAAACTGCGTATAAGAAGATATACTGCGTACAGAAAGGTTGAACAGTGTTCCAAAAGGTGGAAGTGTGTACGAAAGAAAAGTTGTGTACAGGAAGATAAACTGTATAAGAAGATATATTGCGTTTAGAAAGGTGAAACTGTGTAAGGAAATATAAGCTGTTTATAAAAAGATAAACTGTGTATAAGAAGATATGCTGCGTACAGAAAGTTGTAACTGTGTGAGGAAAGATAAGCTGTGCATAAGAAGAAAAATTGTGTACAGAAATGTGAAACTTTGTTCCGAAAGGTAAAAGTGTCTAAGGAAAGATAAGCTGTGGATAGGAAAATAAACTGCGTACAGAAAGGTGAAACTGCGTTCCGAAATGTTAAACTGTGTAAGGAAAGATAAGTTATGTATAAGAAGATAAACTGCGTACAGATAGGCAAAACTGCGTTCCAAAAGGTGAAACTGTGTAAGGAAAGATAAGCTGTGTATAAGAAGAAAAATTGTGTACAGAAATGTGAAACTTTGTTCCGATAGGTAAAAGTGTCTAAGGAAAGATAAGCTGTGGATAGGAAAATAAACTGCGTACAGAAAGGTGAAACTGCGTTCCGAAATGTTAAACTGTGCACAGAATGATAAGCTGTGTATAAGAAGATAAACTGCTTACAGAAATGTGAAACTTTGTTCCGTTAGGTGAAAGTGTGTAAGGAAAGATAAGCTGTGTATAAAAAGGTAAAATTGTGTATGAACTGTGAAACTGTTTACAAAAGCGTAAAGCTACTGACAAAAATGTGAAACTATATACAGAAAGTTAATACTAAGTTCTGAAAGATAAAACTTTGTACATGAAGATAAAACTGTGAACGTGAAGATAAAACTTTGTGCTTTACCTTCAGAGGCTCTTCCTACGTCTGAAGTCACGTGACACCACCCTGTCAAAGTTGTCAATGTAACATTCGAGAAACTAAATGTAGATTGTTTGAGTATGTTTGCTTTTTTGGTTAGTGACTTTGTTTATCGAAAACGAATTATTACCTTTAGATTTGGGATTTTTAATCGGTCAACATTATGTCTATCATAAATGGGGAAAAGAAATATTCATAGTAAAATAATTTATGTATAGTTGTGGGTTACCATGGAGTCGTGGAAATTACCTAGTATATCTGATCGACTAGGAAATGACTACATCTATGTTGCCCCAGACTGCGTTTATTAAACTGAAACGATCTTGGTTTCAACTTGATAGTTTGTCGATAAAAAAGTTTACTTTAAGAGAGGGAAAATATATGGTACATTTTTGGGACCAAAATAAAATGAGATATTCAAATTAGCCATAAGTGAATACTCCTACTGAAGAATTGAGTAAATATAGGTTTCAATTATAAATGTCAAATCTAGTTAGTAATTAAAAAATGTGGTTAATAGAAAACTTTATTAGATGTTGAAAAATTTACCATGAAAAATTTATTTTACGAATTTATTTTAAATATATTTTCAAAGGTGTCAAACCGGCCTAAGGAAGTTTCCATTAAAAAAGTTAAGGTTGTGTCACTCGAGGGAGCGCCGACAGAAGTGAAAACTTTTATTCCCACATTTACAGAAACCTTGAATTGAAAAAAAAGTTTAATTCTGCTTAATGAGATATTACCTAAACATCTGCTGTCAGGCGCGTCTAAGACGATTTTCCTTTAAAAAATTGGATTAAAAATACCCAACTTACTGTTATCATTGTATTGAATTATTTGTATTGAGATCTGTCAAAATTAAAATAAATCAAGTTATTTACTGATAAAAAATGTTTATCAGTACCTTCTTTCTTGGCAAATAATCAGTATATAATTAGACATAACGTGTTGAAACAGTTATTTTACAACATAATTTATAACATAAAATCAGCTGATATATGAAATCATATGTTATCGTTTAATTCACCTTGAGGTGACTCAGAGCATAATCTTATACAACTTATACTGACACTATTAATCTGATGGAAATTATACTGACGCGAAATTGTCTTTTTATGTTCATTCAATAATTTTTAGTAAAAAGAATTTTAAATAAGTTTTTACTTCAAAAATTTGAATACAAATATAAAATTCGATATCAATGCATTGAATTAATTGTAGTAAGGTTTATTTAAATATAAATTCAGATTTTATTAACTGTTAAATAATATTGAATAGTAACTTTTGAACCTAATAATATACAATAAATTACGTTTAATAAACTGTGTGTAAAAGTAACTGTTCTAAAACATAAAATCAGCTCTTGTATGAAATCATATGTTTTCACTAATTTTAAGCTAACGTATGAAGACTCCTGTGTGCGTGGCAGGCAGATGGAGATTTTTCTTTGTGCACACAGCCACCATAAGACAAATTTGAATGTACGAGGACATATAAGAACCACAAGAACTAATTTACAAAAAAGAAAAGTAAATTTTATACCAGGTGTATCACTGGTCCTCAGATTCTAAGGCCTGGACTTATTCATTTTTGTAGTCTTCGAAGGCCTGATAGTTCAAGTATTTCTGGTTTCATGTCTTATTGTTATGCAAATTAAGATTCCTTTCGAGGTCCGGATTACGGATGATGAAATTGCAGTAGTTTTATTATGATCTAATCGAATGGAGGTATCCTTCTGAGGAGCTGCTCGAGGACAACTCTTCCTTGTGTTGCTGGGTAATCTTCTCGGCATTTAGTGTTCCTTTAATTCGCAATCTTCTTAGTTAAATCGGAAACAACTGGTGTTACTTTATCTTCGTATAGTAAACAAAATCACAAACCGTGTGTATCTTTACACGCGAATGTATTTTCGGGAGTTATTTGTTGAGTTCTCATAATGTATGAGTTTACCAAAATTTATAAATAACAAGATAATTGCAATGCTTACTCTTTATTCCCATTTTACTCCTTAAAGATTCTACCAACCTAACATCCAGGTTATATGCTGTTCCACAAGAACTCATTTCATGCGTTGCAATTCTGATGTTTGTATATTCACTCCCTTCTATTAGTCAACACACTCTCTCTCTCTCTCTCTCTCTCTCTCTCTCTCTATATATATATATATATATATATATATATATATATATATATATATATATATACCATGTTCAAATTTTCAAATTAGTAAAATACTTTTGTTCATTCACTAATGTTCAAAAACATTTTTTAAAGGTTGTAGTGAATGGAAATACAGCTTCTTCAAATGTTAATGAATTAATTTTAGTTTTATATGGGAGATAAGTCATTCACAAAAGGGGTAAGGTATGAAATATAGTTGTTTCGTCCCATTTAAAGTAAGTGGAATCATATGATGAAACAGCAGTTTTAACGTATTTATTTTAAAGTTACTTGTTGTAATCATGAGTAGAGGCTTTGCTTCGTAAAAGGAACGATTGTTTCGAAACAAATAAGCCATTACGTATTCACTTAGTTAAGTACATTTAATTATGCATAGGTTTTGTTATTTTATTTATAATAATTCAATTATATATTATTCAATTTAATATAACTATGCAATAAAAATCAACTACAATAAACATTTTCCTTGTTGCCCCTAACAAATTGATTACGTAGAGGAATTTACTTTGAAAATGTTATATTCTACTTGTTTTCACAGTTACTCCAAAATGAAGGCGATGTCTTCGTTGGTACTCCTGATTATGATGAAGATTACGGATGTTGATGTCTGTAGGAGAAGAGCAACAGTTAAAACCAAGCCAACCGACCCCACGACTCTTCGTATAACCCTTCCGACAACAGTTTCGCGAACAGCTTCGACAACCACCACCACTACCTTGAAACCGTCAGACGTTACGACCGACAAATGCTTGGAAGAAGGGGAAGACGTAAGTTCGATAGCTTGGCTATTTGTTTTTTTTTTTTTAATAGAAAATTCGTTATAAAAGTTATTTAACAAGCAAATGTGAGATCTGAATGAGTGTTATAGTGCAGTAGTGCAAGTGATATGTAGACGCTGTAGGATACCTGACTCTGTAACGTTTCCTATACAAGTTTTTTATATTACACGAAGCAAGACGAAACACTAGTATTCCCAATTGTTTACATACTAATATGGGCTGAGTTGTCTATTACGTAGAAGAATTGACTATTAACCAAGACGTCCTTGGTTAGATTCCTGGCAGCATTAAACAATGTTCAAAGTACTTTATCGATATTTGTATCGACTCCGGATTTGAAATAAACTGACTTTCTTAGAGTCAAGTTTGTGAGCTAGGTACTTTCATTGTCTGTCGCACTGCTTTCTCATTGTATGCTCTGAAATGGTCACTCAAGTTGCTATACAAAATAGTTCACTTTTATCACTCTCCTATAATCCTCCTACTATTACTTGGTATTATTACGTATTGTTTTGTGTATAGTGTCCTGAAACCCTTCTACAGAATCACTAATTTTCATTGAAAGAGAAAAGCCTTTAAGTAGTTTATCTAAATGAATGATTGCTCCAAAATAATATATTTCCCTTTCCCACGCTCTAAGTATATCAGCAACATGTTCTCTCCTCGTTTTCTAGAGAGAAACTTGCAACAATTCTCTCCATTTATGTCTATTTACGACGAAATTATCTCCCCTATTCCATTCACCTATTTGTTATATATTTACGAAGAGATGACCTCCCATTTTCTATTCACCTATGGTATATTTTCGAAGACATCCCTTCCCCTATTTCATCAAACTATGGTCTATTTACGAAGAAAGGCCCTCCCTTATTATATTCATCTATTGAATATGTACGAATAGATGCATTCACCAATTATAATCACGTTTTGTCAATACTTACAAAGAGATTCTCTAATGTATTCATTTTAATTTTGCCTATTTACAAAGAGATTCTCACGCTTATTCCATCCACCTATGGTCTATTTACGAAAAAATTCCCTCCCTTATTATATCCACCTGCGGTCTATTTACAAAGAGATGCCCACCCTTATTCTATCCACCGGTGGTCTATTTACAAAGCGATGCCCAACCTTATTCTATCCACCTGTGATTTTTAGAAATAATGCCCTCCCTTATTCTACCCACCTGTGATTTTTAGAAATAATGCCCTCCCTTATTCTATCCACCTGTTGTCTATTTACAAAGAGATGCCCAATCTTATTCTATCCACCTGTGGTCTATTTACAAAGAGATGCCCTCTCTTATTCCATCCACCTATGGTCTATTTACGAAGAAATGCCCTCGCTTATTCTATCCACCTGCGGTCTATTTACAAAGAGATTCCCACCCTTATTCTATCCACCTGTGCTCTATTTACAAAGAGATGTCCACCTTTATTCTATCCACCTGTGTTGTATTTACAAAGAGATGCTCTCATTTATTCTATCCACCTGTGGTCTATTTACAAAGAGATGCCCAATCTTATTCTATCCACCTGTGGTCTATTTACAAAGAGATGCCCTCTCTTATTCTATTTACCTTTGGTCTATATACAAATAGATGCCCACCCTTATTCTATCCACGTATGGTATATTTACAAAGAATGCCGTCCCTTATTATATCCACCTGTGGTCTATTTACAAAGAGATGCCCACCCTTATTCTATCCACCGGTGGTCTATTTACAAAGCGATGCCCAACCTTATTCTATCCACCTGTGATTTTTAGAAATAATGCCCTCCCTTATTCTACCCACCTGTGATTTTTAGAAATAATGCCCTCCCTTATTCTATCCACCTGTTGTCTATTTACAAAGAGATGCCCAATCTTATTCTATCCACCTGTGGTCTATTTACAAAGAGATGCCCTCTCTTATTCCATCCACCTATGGTCTATTTACGAAGAAATGCCCTCGCTTATTCTATCCACCTGCGGTCTATTTACAAAGAGATTCCCACCCTTATTCTATCCACCTGTGCTCTATTTACAAAGAGATGTCCACCTTTATTCTATCCACCTGTGTTGTATTTACAAAGAGATGCTCTCATTTATTCTATCCACCTGTGGTCTATTTACAAAGAGATGCCCAATCTTATTCTATCCACCTGTGGTCTATTTACAAAGAGATGCCCTCCCTTATTCTATCCACCTGTGGTCTATTGACAAAGAGATGCCCACCCTTATTCTATCCACCTATGGTCTATTTACAAAGAGATGCCCACCCTTATTCTATCCACCTGTGGACTATTTACAAAAAGATGCCCACCTTTATTGTTTCCACCTGTGGTCTATTTACAAAGAATGCCCTCCCTTATTCTATCCACCTGTGGTCTATTTACAAAGAGATGAGCACCTTTATTCTTTCCACCTGTGGTCTATTTACAAAGAATGCCCTCCCTTATTCTATTTACCTTTGGTCTATATACAAATAGATGCCCACCCTTATTCTATCCACGTATGGTATATTTACAAAGAATGCCCTCCCTTATTCTATCCACCTGTGGTCTATTTACAAAGAGATGCCCTCCCTTATTCTATCCATTTGTGGTCTATTTACAAAGAGATGCCCACCTTTATTCTATCCACCTGTGGTAAATTTACAAAGAAATGCCCACCCTTATTCTATCCACCTGTGGTCTATTTACAAAGAGATGCCCACCCTCATTCTATCCACCTGTGGTCTATTTACAAAGAGATGCCCTCCCTTATTCTATCCACCTGTGGTCTATTTACAAAGAGACGCCCTCATTTATTCCATCCACCTGTGGTCTATTTACAAAGAGATGCCCACCCTTATTCTATCCACCTGTGGTCTATTTACAAAGAGATGCCCTCCCTTATTCTATCCACCTGTGGTCTATTTACAAAGAATGCCCACCCTTATTCTATCCACATGTGGTCTATTTACAAAGCGATGCCCACCTTTATTCTTTCCACCTGTGGTCTATTTACAAAGAATGCCCTCCCTTATTCTATTTACCTTTGGTCTATTTACAAAGAGATGCCCACACTTATTCTATCCACGTATGGTATATTTACAAAGAATGCCCTCCCTTATTCTATCCACCTGTGGTCTATTTGCAAAGAATGCCCTCATTTATTCTATCCAGCTGTGGTCTATTTACAAAGAGATGCTAACCTTTATTCCATCCAACTGTGGTCTATTTACAAAGAGATGCCCACCCTTATTCTATCCACCTGTGGTCTATTTACAAAAAGATGCCCACCTTTATTCTACCCACCTGTGGTCTATTTACAAAGAGATGCCCTTACTTATTCTATCCACCTGTTGTTTATTTACAAAGAGATGCCAACCCTTATTCTATCCACCTGTGGTCTATTTACAAAGAGATGCCCACCCTTATACTATCCACCTGTCGTCTATTTACAAAGAGATGCCCTCCATTATTCTGTCCACCTGTGGTCTTTTTACAAAGAGATGCCCACTTTTATTCTATCCACCTGTGGTCTATTTACAAAGAGATGCCCTCCATTATTCTATCCACCTGTGGTCTATTTACAAAGAGATGCCCACTTTTATACTATCCACCTGTGGGCTATTTACAAAGAGATGCCCACCCTTATTTTATCCACCTGTGGTCTATTTACAAAGAATTCCCTCCCTTATTCTATACAATTGTGATTTATTTACAAAGAATGCCCTCCCTTATTCTATCCACCTGTGGTCTATTTACAAAGAGATGCCCACCTATATTCTACCCACCTATGGTCTATTTAAAAAGAGATGCCCACCCTTATTGTATTCACCTATGGTCTATTTACAAAGAGATGCCCACCTATATTCTGTCCACCTGTGGTCTATTTACAAATTGATGCCCTCTCTTATTCTATCCACCTGTGGTCTATTTACAAAGAGATGCCCACCCTTATTCTATCCACCTGTGGTCTATTTACAATGAAATGCCAACCCTTATTCTATTCACCTATGGTCTATTTACAAATAGATGCCCACCCTTATTCTATCCACCTATGGTCTATTTACAAAGTGATGCCCACCCTTATTCTATCCACCTGTGGTCTATTTACAAAGAGATGCCCTCCCTTATTCCATCCACCTGTGGTCTATTTACGAGGAAAGGCCCTTCCTTATTATATTCATCTTTTGAATATTTACGAATAGATGCATTCACCAATTATAATCACGTTTTGTCTCTACTTACAAAGAGATTCACTAATGTATTCTTTTCAATTTTGCTTATTTACAAAGAGATCCTCACGCTTAATCCATCCACCTATGGTCTATTTACAAATAGATGCCCACCCTTATTCTATCCACCTGTGGTATATTTACAAAGAGATGCCCACCTTTATTCTATCCACCTGTTGTGTATTTACAAAGAGATGCTCTCATTTATTCTATCCACCTGTTGTCTATTTACAAAGAGATGCCCAATCTTATTCTATCCACCTGTGGTCTATTTACAAAGAGATGCCCTCTCTTATTTCATCCACCTATGGTCTATTTACGAAGAAATGCCCTCGCTTATTCTATCCACCTGCGGTCTATTTACAAAGAGATTCCCACCCTTATTCTATCCACCTGTGCTCTATTTACAAAGAGATGTCCACCTTTATTCTATCCACCTGTGGTGTATTTACAAAGAGATGCTCTCATTTATTCTATCCACCTGTGGTCTATTTACAAAGAGATGCCCAATCTTATTCTATCCACCTGTGGTCTATTTACAAAGAGATGCCCTCCCTTATTCTATCTCCCTGTGGTCTATTGACAAAGAGATGCCCACCCTTATTCTATCCACCTATGGTCTATTTACAAAGAGATGCCCACCCTTATTCTATCCACCTGTGGACTATTTACAAAAAGATGCCCACCTTTATTCTTTCCACCTGTGGTCTATTTACAAAGAATGCCCTCCCTTATTCTATCCACCTGTGGTCTATTTACAAAGAGATGAACACCTTTATTCTTTCCACCTGTGGTCTATTTACAAAGAATGCCCTCCCTTATTCTATTTACCTTTGGTCTATATACAAATAGATGCCCACCCTTATTCTATCCACGTATGGTATATTTACAAAGAATGCCCTCCCTTATTCTATCCACCTGTGGTCTATTTACAAAGAGATGCCCACCCTTATTCTATCTACCTGTGGTCTATTTACAAAGCGATGCCCAACCTTATTCTATCCACCTGTGATTTTTAGAAATAATGCCCTCCCTTATTCTATCCACCTGTGATTTCTAGAAATAATGCCCTCCCTTATTCTATCCACCTGTGGTCTATTTACAAAGAGATGCCCACCTATATTCTACCCACCTGTGGTCTATTTACAAATTGATGCCCTCTCTTATTCTATCCACCTGTGGTCTATTTACAAAGAGATGCTCACCCTTATTCTATCCACCTGTGGTCTATTTACAAAGAGATGCCCACCCTTATTCCATCCACCTGTGGTCTATTTACAAAGAGATGCCCACCATTATTCTATCCACCTATGGTCTATTTACAAAGAGATGCCCACCCTTATTCTATCCACCTGAGTTCTACTAACAAAGAGATGCCCACCCTTATTCTATCCACCTGTGGTCTCTTTACAAAGAAGTGCCAACCCTTATCCTATTGACCTATGGTCTATTAACAAAGAGATGCTCACCCTTATCCACCGTTGGATAGAATAAAGGTGGGCATCACTTCGTAAATAGACCATAGGTGAATACAATGAGTGTGGGCATCCCTTTGTAAATAGACCACAGGTGGATGGAATAAGAGAGGGCATCACTTTGTAAATAGACCACAGGTGGATAGAATAAAGGTGGGCATCTCTTTGTAAATAGACCATAGGTGAATAGAATAAGGGAGGGCATCTCTTTGTTATTAGGCCACTGGTGGATAGAATAAAGTTGGGCATCTCTTCGTAAATAGACCATAGGTGAATAGAATAAGGGTGGGCATCTCTTTGTAAATAGACCACAGGTGAATAGAATAAGGGTGGGCATCTCTTTCTAAATAGACCATAGGTGGATGGAATAAGGGAGGGCATCTTTTTGTAAATAGACAATTGCTGGATGGAATAAGGGTGAACATCTCTTAGTAAATAGACCACAGGTGGATAAAATAAGAGAGGGTATCACTTTGTAAATAGACCATAGGTGGATAGAATAAAGGTGGGCATCTCTTTGTAAATAGACCACAGGTGAATACAATAGGGTAGGCATCTCTTTAAAAATAGACCACAGGTGGATAGAATATGGGTGGGCATCTCTTTGTAAATAGACCATAGGTGTCTAGAATAAGAGAGGGCATCTCTTTGTAAATAGACCACCGGTGGATAGAATAAGGGTGGGCATCTCTTTGTAAATGGACCACAGGTGGTTGGAATAAGAGAGGGCATCACTTTGTAAATAGACCACAGGTGGATAGAATAAAGGTGGGCATCTCTTTGTAAATAGACCATAGGTGAATAGAATAAAGGTGGGCATCTCTTTGTAATTAGACCACAGGTGGATAGAATAAAGGTGGGCATCTCTTCGTAAATAGACCATAGGTGAATACAATAAGGGTGGGCGCAACTTTGTAAATAGACCACAGGTGGATGGAATAAGAGAGGGCATCACTTTGTAAATAGACCATAGGTGTCTAGAATAAGAGAGGGCATCTCTTTGTAAATAGACCACAGGTGGATAGAATAAGGGTGGGCCTCTCTTTGTAAATAGACCACAGTTGGATAGAATAAAGGTGGTTATATCTTTGTAAATAGACCATAGGTGGATAGAATAAGGGTGGGCATCTCTTTGTAAATAGACCACAGGTGGATAGATTAAGGGTGGGCATCTCTTTGTAAATAGACCACAGGTGGATAGAATAAGGGTGGGCATCTCTTTGTAAATAGACCATAGGTGGATAGAATAAGGGTGGGCAACTCTTTGTATATAGACCACAGGTGGATAGAATAAGGGTGGGCATCACTTTGTAAATAGACCACAGGTGGATAGAATAAAGGTGGTCATCTCTTTTTAAATAGACCACAGGTGGATAGAATAAGGGTGGGCATCTCTTTGTAAATAGACCATAGGTGGATAGAATAAGGGTGGGCAACTCTTTGTAAATAGACCACAGGTTAATAGAATAAGGGTGGGCATCTCCTTGTAAATAGACCACAGTTGGATAGAATAAGGGTGGGCATCTCTTTGTAAATAGACCACAGGTGGATAGAATAAGAGAGGGCATTCTTTGTAAAGAGACCACAGGTGGATAGAATAAAGGTGGGCATCTCTTTGTAAATAGACCACAGGTGGATAGAATAAGGGAGGGCATTCTTTGTAAATAGACCACAGGTGGATAGAATAAAGGTAGGCATCTGTTTGTAAATAGACCACAGGTGGAGAGAATAAGGGAGGGCATGGTTTGTAAATAAACCACATTTGTATAGAATAAGGGAGGGCATTCTTTGTAAATAGACCACAGGTGGATAAAATAAGGGTGGGCATCCCTTTGTAAATAGACCACAGGTGGATAGAGTAAGGGAGGGCATTCTTTGTAAAAATCACACTTCGATAGAATAAGGGTGGGCATCTCTTTGTAAATAGCCCACAGGTGGATAGAATAAAGGTGGGCATCTCTTTGTAAATAGACCAAAGGTGGATAGAATAATGGAGGGCATCTCTTTGTAAATAGACCACAGGTGTATAGAATAAAGGGGGGCATCTCTTTGTAAATATATCACACTTGGATAGAATAAGGGTGGGCATCTCTTTGTAAATAGACCACAGGTGGATAGAATAAGGGAGGGCATTATTCGTAAATAGACCACAGGTGGATGGAATAAATGTAGGCATCTATTTGTAAATAGTCCACAGCTGGATAGAATAAGGGAGGGCATTCTTTGTAAATAGACCACAGGTGGATAAAATAAGGGATGGCATTCTTTGTAAATATACCACAGCTGGATTGAAAAAGGGTGGGCATCTCTTTGTAAATAGACCACAGGTAAGTAGAATTAGGGAGGGCATCTCTTTGTAAATAGACCACAGGTGGATAGAATAAGGGAGGGCATTCTTTGTAAATAGACCACAAGTGAATAGAATAAAAGTAGGCATCTCTTTGTAAATAGACCACAGGTGGATAGATTAAGGGAGGGCATTCTTTGTAAATAAACCACAGGTGTATAGAATAAAGGTAGGCATCTATTTGTAAATAGACCACAGCTGGATAGAATAAGGGGGGCATTCTGTGTAAATAGACCACAGGTGGATAGAATAAGTGATGGCATTCTTAGTAAATATACCACAGCTGGATAGAATAAGGGTGGGCATCTCTTTGTTAATAGACCACAGGTGGATAGAATAAGGGTGGGCATCTCTTTGTAAATAGACCGCAGGTGGATAGAATATGGGAGGGATTTCTTCGTAAATAGACCGTAGTTGGATGGAATAAGAGTAAGAATCTATTTGTAAATAGGCAAAATTGAAAAGAATACATTAGAGAATCTCTTTGTAAGTAGAGACAAAATGTTATTATAATTGGTGAATGCATCTATTCGTAAATATTCAAAAGATGAATATAATAAGGGAAGGCCTTTCTTCGTAAATAGACCACAGGTGGATGGAATAAGGGAGGGCATCTCTTTGTAAATAGACCACAGGTGGATAGGATAAGGGTGAGCATCACTTTGTAAATAGACCATAGGTGAATAGGATAGGGGTTGGCATTTCTTTGTAAATAGACCACAGGTGGATAGAATAAGGGTGGGCATCTCTTTGTAAATAGACCACAGGTGGATAGAATAGAGGTGGGCATCTCTTTGTAAATAGACCATAGGTGGATGGAATAAGGGAGGGCATCTTCTTGTAAATAGACCATTGCTGGATGGAACAAGGTTGAACATCCCTTTGTAAATAGACCACAGGTGGATAGAATAAGGGTGGGCATCTCTTTGTAAATAGACCATAGGTGAATACAATAAGGGTGGGCATATCTTTGTAAATAGACCATAGGTGGATAGAATAATGGTGGGCATCTCTTTGTAAATAGACCACAGATGGATAGAATAAGAGAGGGCATCACTTTGTATATAGACCATAGGTGGATAGAATAAAGGTGGGCATCTCTTTGTAAATAGACCACAGGTGAATACAATAAGGGTATTTACAAAGTGATGCCCTCTCTTATTCCATCCACGTGTTGTCTATTTACAAGGAGATGCCCACCCTTATTCTATCCACCTGTGGTCTATTTACAAAGAGATGCCCACCCTTATTCTATCCACCTGTGGTCTATTTACAAAGAGATGCCCACCCTTATTCTATCCACCTATGGTCTATTTACAAAGATATACCCATCTTTATTCTATCCACCTGTGGTCTATTTACAAAGAGATGCCCTCCCTTATTCTATCCACCTGTGGTCTATTTTTAAAGAGATGCCTACCCTTATTGTATTCACCTGTGGTCTTTTTACAAAGAGATGCCCACCTTTATTCTATCCACCTATGGTCTATTTACGAAGTGATTCCCTCTCTTATTCTATCCACCTGTGGTCTATTTACAAAGAGATGCCCACCATTATTCTATCCACCTGTGGTCTATTTACAAAGAGATGCCCACCCTTATTCTATCCACCTGTGGTCTATTTACAAAGGGATGTTCAACCTTGTTCCATCCAGCAATGGTCTATTTACAAGAAGATGCCCTCCCTTATTCCATCCACCTATGGTCTATTTACAAAGAGATGCACACCTCTATTTTATCCACCAGTGGTCTATTTACAAAGAGATGCCCACCCTTATTCTATCCCTCTGTGGTGTATTTACAAACAGATGAACTTCTTTATTCCATCCGCCTATGGTCTGTTTACAAAAAGATGCCCTCTCTTATTCCATCCACCTATGGTATATTTACAAAAAGATGCCCTCCCTTATTCCATCCACCTATGGTCTATTTACAAAGAGCTGCCCTCCTTTATTCTATTCATCTTTTACCTATTTACGAAAATATTCATTTACCAATTATAATCACATTTAAATCACATTACTTTTAAAGATAGGCTCGCACCTATTCTTTTCATTATTTGTCATTTTACGAAGTGACGTAATTTTACGTGACTTTTTGAGAATATCCTATTGAGAGTCGTGATATATTCTATCTATTGGTTGCGAAATATGATACTTGAAATGATAATTTTAAGTAATTGTTGTTTAGTATATTCAATCGTTATCAGGGATCTAACCTTGTATTGTTTCTCTTTTGCCGGACCTTTCAAAGAACAAAGGCCGCAAGAACAAAGGCTATTTTCTTTCAATTTCATTAAAAATTATTTCTTAAGTTTTGCTATTTAAACAAAGTTTTATTTACAGTTTATTAGGAATATACCGAGGTTGAATTTAATAATAAATACACAAAAACCTCTTAACCACAAACGTTTTCCATTTTACCCTTATGTACATTTCAGTTACAAAGTAACCACCTTTAGAGGGATAACATACAAAGTTTTATTTATACGTATGTACGTCGCTTCGTTTAAAAGTTATACGTGTTTCTGGAAATTTTTCTAGATCAGTAACTTTACGAAAATAAAAGTTTTTTTATTACAATGAAAATATTGGAAAGAACTACTACATACCACAAAAACAATCAAAAATAACAAATAAAACAAGCTACTTAGGATTAAACCCTTATGTACATTTCGATGACCATATCATCATTAGAGGATCTTATTACAAATTTGGGTTTATTCTTAAGTTAATTGTTTTATATGTTATTTTTGATTATTTTTGTGGTTTTAGGGTTCTTTCCAGTATTTTCATTGTAATATATTGTACCACTGTGTTCTAGATATTGTATAGTTGTTTTATTGGTTGATTTTAGGGGTAAAGGGAGGAGTCAAAAATGCTTTGTAAAGTGGAGGGTTATAAGGGTACCGCTATCTGCTAACCAGTTTCTACCTTTGGTTTCACTATATCCATGTGCAGGCTGGTATATTGATAAATAGTAAAGGAATGTTTTGGCACGTTTCCGTCCATTTTAATTACCGTCTTCTTTTTCCAGTGTACAGAGGAACCTAAGAAATGTTGTCCAGAATTGATTTGCCTTAAGCGTCCTGGGACAAACGACATCTGTATGCCGCCTCAGATTCATCCGACTCCCTTCCGGTTGTCACCGACAACTCCACCAACAGAGATGCCCCAATCTCCCATCGACATAGAAAGTGCCGCAACAGAGATGCGCCGATCACCCATAGTCTTAGAAAGTTCTTTCAGTCACAGAAGAGATCGACAGTCGTTCTATTACGAAAGATATAAAAGGAGAAGGTATGAAAGTTTCAATGGAACCAGAGCGTTCTCCTTTTTTCGTCCACGTAATACGAGACCTTTCTAAAATGCAAAACTTTTAACAAAGGAATTTTTAAAAAATCAAGAAGAAATATTTCCAGGAAAAATTTGAAATATTGAGAGATAACAAAGAGCAATCGAAACCCGTCATAATTTTGCAAAAGCGATTTTAAAGTTTACTCGGGAATTGCTATTTGTGTACTTTTTTCTAAGGAGAATAAAAATTCAGTGCGACTATAATTTTTTTTAAAAAATTAAACAAAAATTGTCTTATATATATATATATATATATATATATATATATATATATATATATATATATATATATTATATTATATATATATATATATATATATATATATATATATATATATATATATATATAAAGTGATTGGTACAAGAAAGGAAGTTGTGATTAAAAGAGAAAGCTAAATTATGACAGTTTGAATGTCTGTTTTATAGATATCGAAAAAACTTTATTAACAATGTCAAGGGATAAGACAATAATACTGAATTATAAAAATGTGTGTGTGTATATGCTCGCTGACACACGAGGTAAATTATAACGCGTGAATGCATTAAAACAGTATACAGTTTTATCAATTCTTCATTTACAATTATGATAACAGGGCAATTATGATAATGTAGGTGTTGCATGAGACCACATATACAAGTAAGTTAAACCTATTCTGTCATTTAGCGAGAAAACACAAAAAAATAAAGCGGCTGCATCAAATCGATAGTTTTAATATATGTGAAAAATATACCACGGATTATTAATAGTCCAGGGCTCAGGCTTTACCTGCTAGGCTGTAACAATTTTAAAAACGTATCAAAACTCTCTGCTACCTGTAATGGTGAAAATAATTGTGTCATTACAATGTAAGCTCAAACATATCTGTTCTATGTACTATAAAGTCGTATTTAACGTTACATTTGCGCCTTTAGTTTATAACTCAGGCCTTAATGTAAATAGTTATAAAAAGACGTTGTTATTTTTGTATTGTTTGAAAATATCTTTACAAAAACTTTTATATAATAAATTGAAGTAATTAAATACAAATACATTATACTCCACTCAGTTTTCTCAGTAATAAACTTTTAAAAAACTAACCTAAAAATCCAAATTGAAAAGAGTCACTTAGCGATCACTTTTGTAACAAAATTTACAGATTATTTTAAAGCGTGTAATATAACTGTAATTTACATTAAAATTTAAGCGATTTTATGTTAAATAAATTAGTTTGTTTGTTTTCACAAGTTGTACTACATTTTAATACCTTGTAGTATTCCTCTTGTTGAGAATTTTGTTTATTTAAATGACTACTTTTATGACAGGGCTGACTATGCTTTGCAAAAAGAAAAGGTAGACCTATTATAAACAAAAGTGTTTTAGGTATAAAAAAAGAAGATTTTATTTTAGTTATTTTTTACTAAATAATTAAAATAAAATACATAAAGTAACATATCCTATGCGTTTAAACAGCTGCCCTATCACAAAACCTAAAATCGTCTGTTTTAAGAAATCATATGTTATAATATCTTATAGGCAAAATGGGACAAAATAGCAATATTGCATACCTTGCTCCTTTTTGTAGAAAGTTTTTCTCCAAGATAAAACTAACAACAATTCAATAAATTTAATTAATGAATTAATATTTGATAAATCTGTATCGAGTTTCAGCTAGTTAAAGCTGCGACCTGTTTGTCCAATGTAGAATTTGTTACATTCATCGCAGTTCAATTTGTATACGCCTGGTGCTTGTAGTTTATTTTTGTTGTTGGTGTTGTGTTGTATTTTGTATTGTAACTTGTTATTAGTTTTGTATGCTATTTTGTATCCTATTTTTTGAAATTTGCGGGCTATTTTGTTTTGTTATTTGTTTATGAATGGTAATGTGATGTATTTGTTTTCCCTGTCTGTAGTGAAAAACTTAGTGTTTTTTTGTATTTTGTACCATAGTTTGTCTATTATTGTGGTTTTGTATCCATATGTGTATGCTAAATATTTAATTGCGTCTAGTTCTTTGTTTGTTTTCTGCGGTCATTGGGACTTCTTTAAGTCTATGGAGCATGGATCTGAAGGCAGCGTGTTTGTGTTGGATAGGGTGGTTTGAGGTGTTGTGGATAAGTGTGTCTGTCGTTATGGCTTTCCTGTAAATTTTGAAGCTGTGTTTTTGTGTGTGGCTTTTTGTTATGGTTAGGTCGAGGAAATTTAGAGATCGGTTGGTTTCAATTTCTGAAGTGAATGGTGTTTTGGGTGTATTTTATTAGTGTAGGTGATGAGTTTTTCGCATTGAGGGGAGTTGCCTCTGTATAGTGTTATGATAGAAATCGACGTATCTGTGCCAGTAAATAATTTTGTGTGGGTGTGTATTGCTTGTGAGTATCTTGGTGTTTTCTATGTGTTGTAGAAAAATGTCGCTTAGGACACTACTGATAGGACTTCCCATGGGTAGGCCACCTTGTTGTGAATAGAAGTTTGAGTTGTGGGTGAAATAGTTTTTTTGTGATGATTTGGAGGATGTTTATGATTTCGACAACATGCGTTTTAGGTATGTTGTTCTATGTGATACTCTGACCCAACACCTCCAAGCAGAAGGCACTGATGAAGATCGGCACATAGCGATCGAAAACGTTCTGTCTCAGTAAGTCTTAACAAATTTTCTAAATTCAAATTTCGGATTGTCATAAACTATTGTTTAAGTGATTAATAAGATTCACATAACGCAATGAACTACAAAGTTCAAGAATTGATATTTTTTGTTAAAATTATTTTATTCAAGTACAATAGTCCAAGTAAATATAATATACAAGTTTTCTAAGATGGTTTCTAGTTGCCTGTTGTCTTTTCTTTCTAGTATGTGCATTTGCCTTTCTGTTGAAGGAAATTGTTTTTCTTCGTCTTAATACTGATTGGTTTTTTCATAGGAACGTGCTCCCATGCACCATTAAAAGCTGTTCTTTGTTTTATCAGCACCGTGTGAGTGTGTTTTACTAAAGGTTTTCTAGTAGGTCTGGTTGAGAGCAAAAGTTTCTTCATATGCAGCAAATAGAAAAAAAACAGACCAAGATTTTATTATATAAGGTTCTTTTTCCACTCTATCAACGACAAAATGTGTTGGTTTGACTCGTGCATTCTTCATCTCGTAACACCACTGTAGGGGAACTTCAAATATTGTTTACTTATTCAGAAGGCCTGTGTTTCTATCACATTCTAGATACGAATGCCCTCGAATTATAAAGAAACTGTATGGGTTAAAATTTCCCTTGAGTTTGGACAAGATGATGGCAATAATTTATTAGGGTCCTATTTTTGTTTTGTCCCGAGCAAGAATCACAACATTAAGTCATGACTTTACAGGACTGTCACCGGATTGGTTCAATGCTTCTGTGTTCTGGACCATCGAATTGTCTTCGTTCTAAACTGAAAATTAGAACAAGATATATATATATATATATATATATATATATATATATATATTTATATATAAGGAGAGTGTGAACTAATAGGAGGCTTGCCGAGACGTACACGAGACGTGCTTCATAATTTAGCTTAAATTAAAGGATACAACAGCTGATGATTTTAACTTATGATTATACACAACAGCTGGTTTTATATTATAGGTTATATTGTGAAATTGATTTTTCAACACGTACGTTAATAATCACTTTTACATTAGTTATGACTATTAGTTAAATCAACCAGTCATAGTGAGGGCATGAGAGACAAGGACACGAGTGACAAGAGGGACAACACGGGAGGTAATGTTTATTTGTCTTTAACCGACCAATTTCTACTATAAATTTTTTCCTTATTTCTGAATGAACACCAAACATCTAATATTCTCAACACTCAGGTTATATCTTCTGTGCTGTGAATGCTTTTAAGTGCTAATATAAATAGATGGTGTAAATCCAAATAACTGAAACGATAATCTGTACTTAGCTGAGTCACATGATATGACAATTCTGAGACTAATTTTTGTTTTCGTTTAACAATAATATATCAAGAAATGATCGTAAGAAACCTGTGATGTTGGAGCTGATATTTCTGAAAGATGGGTTACTGGTAAGTGGGGGACAGTTTTCCAATATTTTCTCCACCCCTTTGTTTTTTTTATCCCTTTAAAAGATAAGGTTATAACAGTTCTAAAGAAATGCTACTACCTCATCAAAGAAATACCATATTGAAAGGAACAAACAATTTATTCACTGTATGAGCTACAAAACAATTAACACAATGTTCTTTTTGTACACCAAACATTAACGGTTTGACATTTCTGGGGAGCGGTCAATCATTTTACCAAAGGATTTTTCCAGACTTATAACAGACGTTTTGAGTAAACGAAGTAGCAGTTAAATGATTCACACAAATTATATCTTTGTTGTTTGTTAACAAGCTTGCTTAGGTGATGCACGGAGGATTTAAGTTAAGAGAAAACTCTTGACGTTCTCCAAAACTCATAGTTCTCCCCTGAGTCTATATGCGTTCCACTGAAACTCTTCGCGATCCCCTACTGCTCATAGTTCTCCTAGTAAAGATCGTAGCTTTCCCCTGTGTTTTTTTGTTCTCCACTGATGCATTTGACCCTCCTATGAGCCTCTTGGCGATCTCATATAGCTCACAGCTCTCAAAGTCAGGATCCTGGCATTCCCCCGAATCTTCTCGTGCTCCACTGATACGTTTGACGCTCATCCGAGACTCTTGGTCATCAACTAAGGCTCATAGCCCTTTCCTGAAGTTTTTGACGCTAATCTGAGTTTATTGGCGCTCCTCTAAGGCTTTTGAAGACCGCCTAAGGCTCATAGCTCTCCTAATGAGGACCTAGCGCTCCCCTTAGTCTCCTGGTGCTCAACTGTTGGGTTTCACCCTCCAATGAGACTTTTGGCGATTCCATAAGGCTCATAGCCCTTCCGTATAACTCCTCGTTCCTCTACCCTGTAGACGTCCCGTTAGTTATATTCATCTTCAGTATTGAGATCACGTATCAAATTCTTTTTGAGATATCAGCATACCGAATATAAATGTATATATATTATTAGAATCTATAATATATATTAATAATATATTCTATACTATTATATAAAAATCTAATGGTGTGTGTGTGTGTGTCTTCCTCAATCACGTAAAAATTACTTTACCCATTGAGCTGGAATTTCACAGAGACATTGTTAGGGTCCCTGGAATAAACAGGCATATTTTGTATTTAGAAATTCCGTCAGGGCACTGCCCCAAGTGCCTTGAATACCCCCTTAATACTCAGTTTTATATACTCCATTTAATACATAACTTGACTTATTCAGCTGATAATCATAAGCTGGTAACAGTACCATTTAAATAGCTGATAGTAATTGTCTGTTGTAAATCTTTCGATGTTAGTTAAACTTACAAATGTTACTTTACAAGGAGAAGCTTTTCCTTCTCTTGGTTTCTCAAGACAAAAATCGCTAAGTTTATAAACTATAGTTTTATATATTTATTGGAATTTAATTTCAGTAAATTAAATTCAACCTAAATCCCAAAACAAATTAAATCAACACAAATATACGTCGGCCCCATACGAAGTACGGGTAATCTGGTAATATAAGATAATATAATACTATGTTAAGGTACAGTCTCAATCACCAAAGTGATTATTTTGCAAAGGTTCCAGAAGTGTAATAACTTTTATTAATAAAATAATTATTTTTATATCCATTTGTCTTTATTAGTGACCCTATTGAGGATATATTTATAAATATATATATATATATATATATATATATATATATATATATATATATATATATATATGTATGTGTGTGTGTGTGTGTGTGTGTATATATCATTTGCAAACCACGATATATATTTTACTTTGAACCTAAACCAGAGTAAAGTAGTTGACGCATTGGTAATATAAATCCATAAAGAGACCGAGTCAGTCATTTTTTGGATAAGTATGTCCCCTACATTAAATAAATGCTGTCCCCTGGCATAAAACAACCACCTCTTACGTCCACCCCAAGCACCCATCCTTAATACCAGCCAGAACACCAATGCTTGTACCCATATCCCTAACCTCTGTTACTATCGCGTGACAGACAATGCAAATACCCTGCTGACCCATGGAAGAGTAAATGCTCCAGACGTTACTTCTCACATTCATTTCTTCCGATCCCGCCCTCCTCCTCTTCACGCGGTCTATTTTCAAGCTTCCCAGATCTGCACTGGTTTGATCGAAGACTAGCTAGATTCAAGTATTTGAATAACGTTTTTTTCTTATATTATTGTAAAAGTTACTATCTATTTCTCCTAAACACTGAATTCTAGCTTACAATGAAGAGAAGAAGAATATTTCAATTAGATTTAATAGAAATTGAATGATTTACAACGAACAGCTTCACGTTTACTATCAAGATACCAGAAAAAGATTTACCAATAAATAAACATTGGTTTTATTCCATTATAAACCTTATTTTGTTCTCGTAAATAAATTAAAATAAATCACTATCAATCACAATGGGTTAATTTAGGAATTTAACACTATCTTCTTCAACATTTTGTTTAATCTTTTTTATGATAATTATTTAAATCAAATATATTGACATTTTTCTTGATAGTGTAAAAAGATGTTACAACTGACTTCTCACAAAAAATATAACGTCTTGTTAATGTAGAGAAATGTATATACTTTTAGATAATCTCAACAAAAAACTACAAAGAATTACATAAATATGCGATAAGTTCCCTTTTGTTTAATCTCTGAATATGTTCGCGTTCTCAGACAGTTGTATACTTTGGATTTACAGCTGCTCTGTGTACCTACAAAATTTCAAGCTAAATGTTTTTGTAAGTAGTCTATTAATTTTATAGGGGGCAGCATTTATATTTTTAAAAACACTCATTTATCTTGAATTTTAAAAATATTGAGCTGGTTTTTTGAATACTAATTTTAAAATGATGTGAAACGAAAGGGGATTTCAGTTTTTCCTAATCCAATCTAAACTAATTACTTGCTCTAGGAATCTCCTTTAACACGACAATTAGAACCTTGGGGGTTTTTAATAACTTTACTAATACCAGAATATGTTATCCATTTTATCTGGTTTAGATTGTTTATCTAAAATTCTACTAAGGATCGAGAGTTTTCATTATTTTCTCTGATGACGTATCTCTGCATCGGCCGGTGTAAAGTTTTCCCTTATTGAACACGTTGGAACGGGAAATAAATACCTGATATTTTACATGGTCATTCTTAGGGTCCTTGATTTCATACAAGTCTATTTTTATTTAGAAATTCCTTCAGGGGTGCCCCACTAGCCTTGGAAACTCCCTTAACGGTAGGATTACATATTATTGTTTGATATATTTATTGGGATTTAATTTCAGTAAATTAAATTAAACCCAAATAAAAATACAAATTAAATCAATACAAATATTCGTCATCCCCGTTCGAAGACGGCCTACTCTGCTAGTATTTCATTAGCTGAGATTTTATATCTGTGTTTTCATCTCCGAGCTTTGGTTTCCCCCTCGCCGTAAGGATTTTATTAAAGTTTACATTTAGAGCTCATGACTCTGAAGAAGTAACCACCAGGCGTTGGTTGAGTTTATTTTGAGAAATATTAAGGAGTGATAGGTTAAACACAATATGAATTTCACAACCTTCTTAGGAAGGAACGAAGTAGCCTATTCTACGTAATTGCTAAAACTATTCCCATCATCTCTTTTTTAAAATATCTGACAGTTAGAAAATACTTGACCTTGAAATCACGTCCTAAATTTGAAATGGAAGTCTGGAGAAAGAATGTTCCTGCTTTGACTGAGCTCAGATGAACCACTTTTTAAATTTATAATAAAAAGCATCGTAAAATATTTGTTTCCACAATAATAGCTGTTTATTCTAATACTGTAAGTACTGTATATTATTTCTGGTTTAATTATTATGAATAATAGCTTAGAAAAAAAATAAAGAATATGTTTAAAGAAGATACTTTTGTCTCTCGACCATAAAATAATCGACAGATGTGGCAAGGCGAGAGATTTTATGTACTTAGGCCTATATCAACTCTTATAATTATTTTTTTATTGTGTTTTTGTTCGGTTGAAACCATATGTTTTAAATATTGTAGACACTATAAAAAAAACGTTATTTTGGTCCGATATTTTTTTAAGGTATTGGAAAGTTTACTCGACAGTTATTACGTCGGATAATTAAATAAGTAGAAAGGTTGATGGAGACCCTGAAAGAGCAAGACTGTCGTTATGCCAGATAAATAGAAATATAGAGGCAGGAAGATAGACTGGCAGAGAGAATGATTGTGGTTGAAAGAGAGACTGACAGGTTGGTAGACATTGAGACATATAAACAGAGAATAATAAATGTAGACAAACTGATAGATACATTGAAACAGATACTTACAGAGTGACTGACAGAGAGAGAGAGAGAGAGAGAGAGAGAGAGTTTTAAAGACAACAAGTGAGATATACATTCGAGCAAATCAAGTTCTAGGTAAACAGGATCTGATTTGAAAACTAATAAATTATTTTTGTTTTTAATTAGAATTATATTTAATGTTATCGTAAAACATATTTTATATACATTATTTTTTTACACGTGATTTCAAAGGGTTAAAATATTTTTTCGCAGTTCTGAAAACATGCAATGTTTGTGCCAGCTTGTATTCCTTCTAGTGACATCGCCGATGCTGAGAGCCTCGTCTACAACAGAAGAGCCTTGTAAGGATGAAGGAGAACCAGTAAGTTAAGTCGTAACATCTCTAATACTAATACAGTGCTAACGTATACGCCTTATACACCGCGCGAGCCATAGTAAGAGATTTGAAATACGCAGGAGGAGGTAGATCAGCAAGTGGAGGGAGAAGGCTAAACAGCTGTTTATCCCTATTTCGCATCTATTCATAGCCGTAAACAAGACACAGTGGCTGTGGCGGACCGTTACGTAGAACAACTAAATATGAAGTAGGCTGCTGCCCATCGATATTACTCGCGAGTTATTCTAATTTACCTTATCCACGTATAGGGTGGATAATAGCTTGCACAAGTGCTCGTACTCATATATAAATACAAAGAAAAATGGTTTCTCTATAAAATATTTCTTTTGTTTCCCTTTAAACTTTGTCACTTTCCAACTAGTATCTTTTTTATGGTTCCTTTTAGTGAATTGTTTTTTCTTAACTGTCATTTTCACTTCCTACAAGCTATACCTATATCCACTCATCGTCATTTTTTAGCAATAAAACTAAAAACAATTAAATGTTTGCAAAAAAATCAATGCTTGTAAAATGTAGTTTTATAACTTTTATGACGTAGCCTGTCTTTTGGACTTCGGTTACCTACCCCCCTCCCCCCCGATAGCTATAACCAGACTAAGAGACAATAATCACTCATGGTGTTCACTTAATCCGTTGAACGCAATATGTTACCTGCATATAGTTTTATTACTATCGGTTTCATTACCAAGAAAATATTTTCTACCCCAGCTAAAATCAAATTAAGATTTTTTTTCCTTCTCTTTAACCACTAACTGTATTTTATAGATTTATTATTGAAAGGGAAACAGTCCCCACATGATGGATAGAATAGTCATTGTTGGTTCTAGGTACGGTTAGTGCAATCCTTAAAACATTTTATTCTCTGATCGTACTACTACCCATCTTGCAAACATTTACTCACTGCATTTTACAACAATTATATACTACATGTATGTTTTCAGAATACATTAAAACTTTATGCGAATTTATTAGCCTGTAATTGGCATTGTGCCTAACTCAGGGATTTATATATTAGAATAAGTAAAGCCTCTTAACCATACAAAACTTTATAACTTGATATATAGTGCGGACCACCTAACCGTGCACTTGAGAGATCGTAGTAGGCTAGACGGAGGGGTAGAGAGTGAGTATAGATAATCTCCTACAAAAATGATAAGGACTGTCAAAACATTGACTTGCATGAGGCGGTCGATATTATGTAAACTAGCTTCAGTATGAACTAACAAACAACCTTTAAATATGTGTAGACATATCGGATGCAGAAGCTGTTGATGAATAGAACATTCTCAATATGTAACATGTTTTCAGAAGTGGTAGTACACGCAACCAAGTGCACGGTTATCTTGACCTTGCGTGGTTTGCACTGTACTTAACCTTACTTATAATTTACTGTAACTACTATTTAAATTTAACTTCCAAAAGAATCGTCTTTTTGAAGTTGAGGGAAACGATTCCTATTCAAATGTACATGAGAGTCTAAATAAAAAGTTTTGTTTGTGGTTAGCAGGTTTTATTTTTTTATATTTATAAAATTACTCCACATTTATTTCAAGTTGTTATATTCAATTATGGTTCTTGCTATCTAGTAATTAAAACAATATATTTTCTTTGAAACAAATAATGTAATCAGCGGATAAGTTTTTAAATTGGTTTTGCAGAATATTTTCAATTAATTCTACTGTGCGAGAAACTGTTAAACGCTCCATAAACAAACAAGACCAATTGTCGTAATAGGTTAAACAAACACACACCGATAATGTTTGATAAAAATGCAAACGTTGCCATAAATCACACTTTTAAACTAATTGGTTTTATACCATATGGCTATATATGTTAATCTATATGTTGAAAAATATATTTCATATCACTTCATTTTTACCACATTTATTTTTATGTATTTTTGTTTAAAAAACAATTTTTATCAGTAAACAATATAAATTGCTAATATTTAAAACATTGATATGTTAAAATAAATGTACTTAATGTTTTACATCTAAAAAGCAAATAATTAAGTTTGTAGAGAAAATGTTATTAATACACAACTGTGCACAGAGGCACAATTATAAACCATTTATTCAAATACACGTTTCAATAACCTATATAATCATCATCAGTGAGGCAATTATACAATCACAACTACACCGTAATATTGATGGTGGCACAAGTCATTTAAACGCATATGAGAATAAAGGTTTATAATTATGAGTTACTGTGCTGTTATTTATTAATCACCTCATCTCGGTTATTACTTATAAAAGGTTATGAGTTATGAAGGACATATATTTATATATGTTTTGGTGGTTTAAAAGATTTTAAACTGATCCATAAAGAGAGTTAATGTTTTCAAATTGAGTAGTACAAATATATCTCATAACTATACTGTGTCCCAGTTGTACTGCCAGCTGTCATTGTAAATAGAAGCAGATGAGAGTATAACTGTTGTATTTATGAGTCCTGCAATCTTGCAGCACAGTGTAGTCCGTGGATAACAAGTGGTGTTTGTTGTAGTGCGTGAGCGCAGGCGAATGCTGCTACGGCCTCTTCTGCTTCCAGTACCATGACAAGACAACCGGAGAGGAAAAGTGGTGGTGCCAAGATCACTATAAAGTTATACATAACCTAATTTGATTGTTAAATTGAAAAAAAAAAATAGTTTAAAAACCATAATTTATTTTTTTGTTTTCTTGGTTCGTAGTAATATTATTTATGTAAGAGGGAACAAACTATATGGTGACGTAATTGTTTGTGATGTGAGAAACCAGACATATTTGATTTTGTGCAGTCTTGTCCTTAAGATCTCCTCAATTCAAATTGAAAAAAAATTAATCTATAGAGCAGTAAAGTTATTTACTCTTTATACCTAGGGTTCTCAATATTGTAGGCCTTGCGCCACCTTTTATAGCACTGACATGAGACCGCTATTCCTCCCATTTATATATGGTCGAGAATTATAATCCGAGTATTGAACAAAAGAGGGGCAGATCAATTAAACATCAGAAACGTTAACTTGAGTTTTAATATAAATATTATTCACCCTGTATCGGATAATGTTGCAATCCTACAGGGGTAGACGTCATTCGGGTCTTCCACAACATATATATGATCAAACGTTGTTAGGTTATGATGTTGCGTACAAATAAGTTGGGTTTTTCTTACTGTATGTATATGTATATATTAAAATATTCTAAAAAAATAATAATCATAAACAACTGAGGATATGCAAATACAAATATTATTTGCTAATTATTATTATTAGAAGTTTTTCCCGTGCAAACAGCTCTAATATCATCTGAAATGACAGCTGATGTCATCATCGTACCTGATGTGTTGGACCTGTTTGCCATCGAAAAGATTTGAATATTAAAAAAAAACAAATAATCCTGTTGTTTCAATATATATATATATATATATATATATATATATATATATATATATATATATATATATATATATATACATATAAAATATATAAACATAAATTTCAAAATGTTAAATGTAGAAATTGGCTAATTGACTATATAATAAGTTAAGACTGCTGTCTATGCTCCAGACATGGTATAGACAAGGGTCTATAAAGACTAACAATTCTACAAAAAACAATGACATAGTTCAGTAAGCACATGTCACGTCACCTGATTGAGCAGAGAGTCACTGTCTGTAGGCAGTTTCAGTGCTTTTATCCACTCTCCCCCATTAAAACCTCCTACAACCCCACGGAGGGAGCGTGCTCTAGTTTGGGAACCCCTGCTCTATCCCATGATTCAATACAAACTGTCTCCATCTTCGTGGGTGTTGAATCTAAAGGCGGTTGTTCGCGCTTATTCTTCGTTTAAGAAGCCGAACACTCTCGAGTTAATGTTTTCACTTTAAAATGACTTATTTTGGTTAATCCTGATTTTTCTTAGAGAACGTTTACGTTAACTCATAGATATATTTGAGATAATTCATTCGATAGTGATGAACTCATATAGTCACTATCTCTTGAACATCTAACTCAGCTGATAACTAACTTGGCGGATATATAGTCTTGAAAAGTTCTACAAAAATTTCACCATTGTTCCCTACCCAAACGCAACGTAGAATTGCATGGGTTTTGGAGTAAAATAGCTATAACTGGGTACGTACCGTGGGTGAGGTTTAACGGTGTCCCTCGTTTTGCTCTAGCATTTGACTACTAGTCTAACTTAAAACATTATACAATACATATATCGTCTCTTTCGTAATCGCGTCTCTTTCTTTGCAGAAGGAGAGCAACATATTTGAAGATCATGTCTACATCAAACTATTACAGTATTATCATTTAGTTAATTAGAGCTGTTTACACTTTAAACACGATATTGATGTTTTCTGAAGTGTTGGGTTTTGACCGCACACTGCAACCCAGTCAACCCTAACGATCTCAAGGTCAGAGACACGGTAAAACCTCACGCACTTTACAAAGAAAATACCTGGGGTGTGGTCAATGTGTTATACTTTCATTTTAGTCGTAAACGAATGTAGGAAGAGCTATGAAGACGTTGAAAATACCCCTTCGTACAACCACGTGTTTTTCAAACCTTAGTCCTCAGTGTTTATTTAACGCAACAGTAAGTCTCATTGTAAGTAGTACATGTTATCCAGTATGTTTGGTTCCTCTTTCACGCCTCTAATCTGACTCCATATAGTCTCATGTAAACGTCTCTCGAAGAATTTAATTCCTTCTTTTATCTATTCTACTGAGAATCGTAAGTACACGTGGCATTTCACTGTTCCATGAAGTTCCGATTGTTAAAGTAACTTTAAACTCGAATCGAACAATGTAATTAAAGACTGCATGTGGTCACATAATTGAATTTGTGTTAGGCAATCACTCTCACGTGCAGGGAGCCGACCGCAACGCTGTGTCTGGCACATATCGGAACTACGCTTTTTAATTAATGATGCCTTGTATATAGTAAATTACTTCAAACGTTTTTGCATTATATATTACTTATATATATTTATATTACTTACTCATTATATATTTACATTTTGCAAAAGTAAAGTTGTTTTATGGGAAAAAAAATTAAATTTGAAGTTCAAATAACCATATTTTTTGTAAGATTTATTATTTTAAATTAAGATAATAAATTAACAAGAAAGAAAAAGTACTGTCATTCACGAAACATTGCACTATCGTATAATAAGTGTTCGATACGTATGGGACGGATTGGTTTTTCGTATTCTTCGGGTATTGTCGCTGGATCCTGGCACCAATAAGTCGGCGGGTCTGTTCTACCTTCAAAGCAAATCAGAAGGTCACAGCATTCAGTTCCCTCCTCTGCGCACTACAACAGAAGTAACATGTCAGCTGAACGAATCATGTGACTTGACAATCTGACAACAGACATACGGCGAATATCTTTCAGCATATCGCTATGGTATTTTAGAACAAATTTCTTACTATGTTAGTAATGAACAATTTATTATTTGCATTATTATTTAAGATACTAAATGAACAAGTGAAGTGCGAGGTGTTAGTAATCTGGTCAAGGCTTGCATACATTACCATGAAGGCAGTGGCATAGACAATCCCCACAGTGCGCCTCGGGATGTACTTTTAATTTACTTTACTTTAGCAAATGCCCGCTCTTGGCTGTTGAACCATTCGGCGTCAAAACTCACAGTAACGACCTATTCTGGAAAGCTGATCGTCCAGCTCAAGGCATGTTGAGATGTGGTCCCCATTCATGACACCGTCGAGACAGAGAGGGCACGTATAGGATTCTGTTAGGCCAAAATAATAGAGGTGGGCCTGGATATAGTCGAGTCCTGTCAGGAGTCGTAAGTCAGTCACGGCAGTTATCCTATCATTTGTGGGCTGCAGAGGACCGTGACTGCTACGTGATTCCCACTGTTCCCTTATGCTGGATTCCTCGTGTCCTTTTTTAATGAAGTGTTTCAGGGTTGCATTGATAAGGTGTTTGGCAGAGATGAGGCTGGCTTCTGCGTTTGGTTCCATCTGTGCTCCATTTTTTGCTAGGTCATCTGCTCTTTCGTTGCCTGCGATGTCATCGTGAATTGGGATCCATTGAAGGCTAATTGACCAGTCATTTTGTGAAAGCAGATGTGAAATTGCTTCTCGGCAATGGAATATGTTAAAACAGCCTGTTGAAGAGTTTCTGACTATTGAAATTATGGAGGCTTGGGAGCCTATAAAGAAAACAGCTCGTCGGTGATTCTTTGCTGGATGATGAGCAGTGAGCGCTTCTTCTGCCAGTCGCACTGTTATTACTTCCCCATCAAAATTACTTGCGTTTGCCCTAACTCCCTGGCTGATTTCAAACAGCTTTGAGGAAGCTCCACCGCCACTTCCAATGGGAGCAAGTTTAGAACAATCTGTGTCGATGTTCAGCCAGACTAGTTCAGGATAAAAAGTGTGCATTGTCTCAATGGCTGAAATCCTTAGTTCTTCTGGGAGTGCAATATGTTTGGGGCTCTTAAAGTTAAGTCACAATAATCTTTTGAGAGGCATTGAAACATTCGATCTGTAGAAAGTGCAGGTTTGAATTTGGTTCACCGGGAGGTTTGTACGTAGTTATAAAGGAATTTGAAAAATATATTTGTAAAAGATTATCATACAGTTTCACCACATTTAACACTTTCAACAGTTGAGAAAACATAACTGGGAGAATTTTATATTTAATTTTAGGGCGTATTTGTTCTTAGAAATATGTTTAAACGTTCCAACAAAAAACGGTCAAGTTTTTTTGGCCGACGCTACTTTTCCTCAACAATACCTATAAATAGCATGAAAGTCGGGATAAAAATTAACAAAATGAACCTTACCGGGAATGTTTTAAATACAAAAACCTTTCCTATTTCCCTTGATATCAAATTCAACGATGCATTAGATGTAAAAATAAATATGGATAGACGAAGGGTGGTTGAGGGGGTTAATGGAGCGGACGGAAAGGGCGCATCTCATTGTGCTGCGGGGAGGTGTTACGGATGTTATGCATGCCACTGATGGAGGTACTACTAACCTTACTTCAGCCTTTAGCTTAAGCTCGCCCTTGGTAAAGGAGTGTGCAAAAGTTGAATGTGCATTATGTAATAACAACTAATATAAACCAACATTTTTTACACAAGTTATTTCATACTTAGGTGAACAAAGAAAACATTATTTTAGTTATTAAATAATAACAGTTAATATAAAGTATCATAGTCAATGCGTAAAACAGCTGATCTACCACATAACCTATAACATAAAGTCATCTACTTTATGAAATCATATGTTATCACTTATTTTAATTAAAATGGGACAAAGAAACTATATAGCATTCCTTGCCCCTTTTGTAAAATATTTTTCTCCCATATAACACTAAAACTAATTCCTTAAATTTAATTTTTGAATTAATATTTGAAAAAAAACTGTATTAAAAGCAAGTGCCATCTACTACAAGTTTGAAAATATGTATTTGAGCTTGAATGGTTGAATAAAAAGTATTTTAGTAACGATTCAATTGAACTATATATATATGCTGATACATATTCCTTCACGGATGGAAAAATATGATGAATATTTACTATCTGGAGTACATCCGTTCATTCTGCAGTCCATAAATTCGCAGTTCCGACGTTTCGCTTGAATCTCATCCAGCATTGACGAGGTGAACCCAACAACAGTAGAAGAGCGAGTGAAGAGCGCAGATAACTCGGCTTCTATATATAGAGGAATGAGGCCACGCCCATTGACCTGATCCAAACAATTACTCACATTCCTTTGCCTTTGCTCACCTTTCTGCCGATAAAACCTATCGATGACACACTTCCAAACTGCGGGCAAATTCAAAGTATCATCGCGTTTGTTAAGACTCCTTGCTTCTCTATTTCGATAGCCTCACGAATAATTCTAGTCCTGCAGTTTTCCACTTGAGCAATCTGTCGGCAACATTGGAAATCAATGGTATGCCCTGTATCGCAGTGGTGCCTGTACAGAGCCGACGTTTTCTGCTTGTTTTTAAGGCCCAGTTTGTGCTCCTCAAGCCTAGCTGAGATACGTCTGTTCGTTTGGCCAATGTATGATTTCTTACAAACTGCACAAGAAACGCTGTAAACGCCATGGTTTTCTAAGAAGATCTTATCTTTGGCGTTACCAACAACCTTGTCGATGGTGAGGTAAGGTTTGTAAACGGAACGTAAACCATGCCTCCTAAAGAGTCTGCCAATGCTGTCAGTGGTTCCTTTAATAAAGGGCAGAATAACAGTACCAGCTTTCTTAGTCTCTTTTTCATCCACGTCAACAGGAAGGGCACTTTGGCGGTGTAACGCTTTATTAATGGCATATTCCTTATAGCCATTGCTTCTAAGAACCTCTCTCATAGTAATAAGTTCCTGGTCCCTCGAATCGATGTCTGTTAACTTGTGAGACCGAGAGAAGAGCGTGTCAGCCTGGATCTGAGATGGGTGGTGATGTGACTCAGCGTTAAGATATCTATTGGTATGATTCGGTTTTCTGTAGATCGAATGGTGAACACAACCATTCTGACCCTTCCTAACGAAGACGTCCAGAAACGGCAAGCAGCCATCACTCTCCAGTTCCAAAGTGAAAAATATCCTGGAGTGACGAGAGTTGGGTGCGTAAGAAACTTGTCACGTTCTGTGCCACCATGTTGCCAAATCATAAAGACGTCATCTACATAACGAAACCAAGCTTTAGGCCTGAGAAAAGCATCATTTAGGGCGTCTTGCTCAAAGAACGTCATAAAAATATTGGCTACAGCTGGAGTTATCTGCGCTCTTCACTCGCTCTTCTACTGTTGTTGGGTTCACCTCGTCAATGCTGGATGAGATTCTAGCGAAACGTCGGAACTGCGAATTTATGGACTGCAGATTGAACGGATGTACTCCAGATAGTAACTATTCATCATATATATATATATATATATATATATATATATATATATATATATATATATATACATATATAAGGAGAGTGTGAACTAATAGAAGGAATTGAAAAAATACAGGAACTAAGTAATATTTTATTATAATAATGAAGTAAAGAATAAACAGATGTACGTTAAGGATAGGTTGTTCCCCCTTATTGAAAGTGAATTCTCATATATTAAATTACGAATCCACTGAATAGTGTTTGGCACACTCAGAAACTGTGAAAACCTAACTGTAGAGAATGTGTGTTAGAAGCGAGGGAGAACAAAGAGCTATACATTTGTACAATCCGACTGTACTTACGCGTATCTAGGCAAGTTTTTCCATTTGACCTAACCAATTGTATGATTATCAATATACCTTATATACGTCTTTCATTGCAACTGGAGGTCCGCCTCATGTATGCTACCTGGGCTGGTGAACAATGGTTGTGCGCAACAAAACAAAACAGAACGTACATCATAAAAACGTACACAAGTTTACCGAAAACTGATTAAAGTACCATGGTACAAAAATACCACCATCCTTTCCGGTTAACCATTGAACCATGCTTCACGCTACAGATGTACCATAACGACTAGGGATTGCCCGAAACGAGATCTCCGGATCAAGAAAGATTGGGCAGAGCGTATGACAATACAACAAACCAAAAAACAAAATAGACCTTAAGGTAGGTAACAATCCGAACATACTCAGGAGACCGATGCAACAGATTACCTTTTTTTTCATTTTAAGGTTAATAATGCCATTCTCTGATAGAATTAGGAAAAAGGTATAAGTGACGTACATGTAACTTAAGGTTTTGTGAAACAAGATAATAATAGGCCTATAATATTGAGGCTACAGACTATTGAGGGTAGCACATTAATATGGTAGTAATTTAATGGGACAATACGTAACGGGACAGTACATTATGGGGTAGTGCATTATTGGGACAGTAAATTAATGTTTCAGTATATTATTGGTATGAGTAAAATCATGGGTTGGTAAATAAAGGAGGAGAGCACATTCATGCTACACCACTTATCTATACCAAGCACAAACACCACGCACGTATACCATGAAACTACATTTTGTTCCAATACCACGATTCCACATCAGTAACCTATATATTCACCCACACTACATATCTATGTATAGAAGGAGCAGATATACTCCACTTTAAGCTCGAACACATTGACCTACTTACACCAAGCACCTTAATCACGCACACCCATCTAACTAAACCCCTCACCTCTACCAAGCAACTACACCACGTGCCCACATCAAACACGCACACCACGCTCGTACAATGTATCCTTTGTATATCCTTTGTAACCTACGCACTCACACTACGCCCCTATGTATATAACGAACCCATATCTTGAACCTACCTCTCAATCTTACACGACGTATCACCACAAATCACCCAAATCACGCACACCCCCTTAACTACACCACCCACTAACACTTTTCAAATTCTCCACGTGATCACCCCCATACCCACACAACCCCACACACGCACACAACACCATGCACGCACACCAAGCACGAACAATGCACCCTAACCACCCACCCACACCATATATATAACGAGCTCACCCCTTGCACCCATACTTAGAAATGACGCAATTTACAAACTATACCCTAACTGCACAGTCTCACACCACGTACGCACACAATACCACACACGCACACAACACCATGCACTCACAATGCACCCTCACTACTCCCTACACGACGTAACAAACTATATAACGATCTCAACCCTTGCTCCCATACTTAGAAACGATGCACTTTACAAACTATACCCCAACTGCACACTCTCACACCACGTACGCACACAATACCATGCACTCACAATGCACCCTTACTGCTCCCTACACGACGTAACAAACTATATAACGATCTCACCCATTGCACCCACACTTGGACACGATCACTTTACAAACTATACAATTGGTAACTTTTGCAATAACCAACACAGTCAACCTCCTGTACATACACTCTCGTTTTCCTTCTTGCAATCTAGCGGGGCTTTTCGGTCCTCAATTATAGGTGGCAGTTTGTAGTCAAATTTCGGTAGTCTATTCGGTTCAGCTTCTATAATAGTCAGAAAAAGGAATGCCCCAAGGCAGAAGTGAAAGATGATCTCAAGGGATGCGATTATTTTGGAAGAACTGAAAAATCAAACAAAACGAAATTAGTAATATGAGCGCAGAGTTGTTTGATAGCCACAATTAACACATGTTCATTATTATTTAATATTTATTTATTAAATAAATGATCTTGTCTTAGACCCCATTCTCAAACCAACTGTAATGAACCTTTTAGCCAGTCAGAAAAGAAGGGGGGCTTAGGTGCCCTTCCTGGTTTTTACCGCAACTGTCTACTTAAACTCTGGATATAGATAGAATACTGAACTCTTGGTACTTGGTTAGTGACAAGAAGAATAGTTTTATTGAAAAAAAACGATTCCTCGGTTGGGACCAATTTATGGTGTACTACGCTGAATCTTAATTTAAAAGTAAAGGTATCGGTTTACATTTTTAAAATAATTTTACAGGAAATACAGAGAGTCTCTTAAAAAAATCCAATTTTCAAAAGACTACGTTGTAGCTATTCTAGAATAAATCGGCTTACACAATGACCTAAGACTACTTAGTAGGCTATTCTAGAATAATAGGCATACACAATGACTTAAGACCGCAAGAATAAGCTATTGTAGAATTAATAGGCCTACACAATGACTTAAGACAGCATAATAAGCTAATGTAGAATAAATAGGCCTACACAATGACCTCTGACTACATAGTAAGCTATTGTAGAATAATTAGTCCCATAGAATGGCTTAGGACTATAATGTAAGGTACTCAGAAATAAATAGGCCTACACAATGACCTCTGACTACATAGTAAGCTAATGTAGAATAATTAGGCCCACAGAATGGGTTAAGGTTATATAGTAAGATACTCAAGAATAAATATTCCTACACAATGACTTATGACTACATAGTAAGGTATTGTGGAATAATTAGGCCTATAGAATGGCTTAAGACTATATAGTAAGGTACTCAAGAATAAAGAGGCCTACACAATGACATCTGACTACATAATAAGATATTGTAGAATAATTAGGCCATAGAATGGCTTAAGACTATAATGTAAGGTACTCAAGAATAAATAAGCCTACACAATGATTTATGACTACATAGTAAGCTATTATAGAATCAATAGGCCTATAGAATGGCTTAAGACTATATAGTAAGGTACTCAAGAATAAATAAGCCTACACAATGACTTATGACTACATAGTACGCTATTGTACAATAATTAGGCCCATAGAATGGTTTAAGACTATATAGTAAGGTACTCAAGAATAAATAGGACTACACAATGACCTATGACTACATAGTAAGCTATTGTAGAATAATTAGACCCATAGAATGGCTTAAGACTACATAGTAAGGTACTCTAGAATATATAGGCCTACACAATGACTTATGACTACATAGTAAGCTATTGTAGAATAATTAGGCCATAGAATGGCTTAAGACTATAATGTAAGGTACTCAGAAATAAATAGGCCTACACAATGACCTCTGACTACATAGTAAGCTTTTGTAGAATAATTAGGCCCATAGAATTGGTTAAGGTTATATAGTAAGATACTCAAGAATAAATATTCCTACACAATGACTTATGACTACATAGTAAGCTATTGTAGAATAATTAGACCCATAGAATGGCTTAAGACTACATAGAAAAGTACCCTAGAATAAATGGGCCTACACAATGACTTATGACTACATAGTAAGCTATTGTAGAATAATTAGGCCCATGCAATGGCTTAAGACTACATAGCAAAGTACCCTAGAATAAATGGGCCTACACAATGACTTATGACTACATAGTAAGCTATTGTAGAATAATTAGACCCATAGAATGGTTTAAGACTACATAGTAAGGTACTCTAGAATAAATAGGCCTACACAATGACTTATGACTACATAGTAAGCTATTGTAGAATAATTAGACCCATAGAATGGCTTAAGACTACATAGAAAAGTACCCTAGAATAAATGGGCCTACACAATGACTTATGACTACATAGTAAGCTATTGTAGAATAATTAGACCCATAGAATATTTTAAGACTACATAGTGAGGTACTCTAGAATAAATAGGCCTACACAATGACTTATGACTACATAGTAAGCTATTGTAGAATAATTAGACCCATAGAATGGCTTAATACTATATAGTACGGTACTCTAGAATAAATAAGCCTACACAATGACTTATGACTACATAGTAAGTTATTCTAGAATAATTAGGCCTATAGAATGGTTTAAGACTACATAGTAAGGTACTCTAGAATAAATAGGCGTACACAATGACTTATGGCTACATAGTAAGCTATTGTAGAATAATTAGGCCTATAGAATGGCTTGAGGCTTTATGGTAAGGTAATCCGAATAAATAGGCCTACACAATTGCTTTAGACTAATAGTTTCTCCCAAATTGCGGAGGTGGGGTTGCAGAATGATAGGAGGGACATATTATACCCTTAAAACTAGGTCTGAAGTTGTAATTAAAATAATTCTCTGGGAATTTGGCTGCCGAGAAGGTGCGTCAAGATGTTACAAGACAAGAGGAATGTCAAGACGAGGTAGATGTTTATTGTATCAAGACGAGAGAAATGTCAAGACGAGATAGATGTATATTGTGTCAAGACGAGAGGAATGTCGAGACGAGATAGATGTTTATTGTGTCAAGACGACAGGATCGTCAAGTAGAGATAGATGTTTATTGTGTCAAGACGAGAGCAATGTCTAGACGAGATAGATGATTATTGTGTCAAGACGAGAGGAATAACAAGACGAGATAGATGTTTATTTTGTCAAGACGGTAGAATCGTCAAGAAGAGATAGGTGATTATTGTGTCAAGACGACAGGATAGCCAAGAAGAGATAGATGTTTATTGTGTCAAAACGAGAAAAATGTTTATTGTGTCAAGACGAGATAAATGTTTATTGTGTCAAGACGAGATAGATGTTTATTGTGTCAAGAAGTGATAGATGTTTATTGTGTCAATACGAGAGGGATAACAAGACGAGATATATGTTTATGGTGTCAAGACGAGAGGAATGTCAAGACAAGATAGATGTTTATAGTGTTAAGACGACAGGATGGCCAAGACCAGATAGATGTTTATTGTGTCCTGACTCTGGCTCTCTTGAAGCCAGGGAGAGAAAAGCAGAGATTAAGGAATGTCAAACTAGGGGGTTTATCTTAGTAATAGTCTCTGTTGAAGAGGCAGAGACTATGTCGTCATGGATGAAACCTATACTTGGGTCCTAAAATGAATGACAGACCTAGGCTATATAAATATAACACGAAGCGTATTGTCCCTAATACCCGCAGAAACACTTGCCTCCAACAGGAATCTCAAGTTGACCCTTCAACTTTCCTCACGAACCTTTCGATATTTTAAATGAGCCAAATTTAGCTGCCATTAATATTTAGCCACAAAGTGTGTTACAGTAGTCATTGGCATAGTTTGTGATTTGTCTTCGCACTTTGAATATGTTTTCGTCATAAAATAAATTGAGCTAATAATCAACAGAGTTATTTTCAAGACCTAATGTGATCTCTGTAGCACAAATAAAAAAATGTATATTTGTTTCTATTTTGTAGGTAATTTTATTCACAATAAATATTGTAATTAACAGTTATAAACACCTGATGATGAAATCCTTGAAATAGGTTTCAAGAACACCTATTCTTGAAATGAAACTACGCATCTCAAAATGTGGGAAATGTCATAATTATACATTACAATACTGCAATTACAATAAAAAATTGAGTTTAAATAACCCTTAAAAATATTAAAACTTGTTGCACACGTGATATTTAAATAATTAACTAACAAAACCTCAAAATAAAATATTTACGGGATGCACATGAATAATTTACGTAAAAACGTTTCGATTACATAGCCATCTTCACCACTTACTGTTAATCATCGAAGAAATGTTCAACTGGTGAGAAAAAGGACTATTAAAATTAAAAATAATAAAACGAAAAGATTTTCTTACCCTAATACAAACATATTTACTCTTCCAGGTTTAGATTATTTGAAATTCTAGTTCCACGCTCATAAAGTTAGCAACGACGTAAATTAAAAATGTTTTGACATAAAAATTACATTTTATGTTTAAATTTTTTTACTTTATAACTACAAAACTATCTAACCATTAATAATACGAATATTCCCTTAGTTTTCTGATTAAAATATCATTGAACATTTAATCACATATAGGCCTTTATATGCAAGAATATTAGTTGTTACTTAAAACAATAATAGCACGAATCCACTTCCAACAGAATGTTTCAAACTAAAGATGATGTAGACATCAGTGCAAGTATGGCTTTAATTAACGAGAAAATCAAAAGATACACTTTACAATGTCAATAAGTTATGTAACCTAGTTGCTTGCCTATCAGCATGATTAATATATTTACAATTTAAGTTATTACAAAGTAAAGCGATTACTTGAATACTAGAATTAGTGTTTTAAAATCTCTACTGTTACTCTGAAAATTCATAATTGTTATTAAGAGGTATGTGAGTCGCTAACTATGAAATGTGTGTTATTGTATTACACAACAACAATGAAATATTTAAAAAAATGTATGTACTACACATTTAACGAATTTACTACACATGTAATAATATTCGAAATGTATAAAATGTTACAAACATAAAACTTGAAGGTCTTGAACTCTAGTACATGGTGTCCTACCAAACGTTTAGCTTCAGCCTTGGCTTCAATACTTTACTTCAGGTACGGTTCGCATTTGGTTTAGTCATTGGTAATGACCCTTCCAGTATTTGAATCACCGTTACTCCAGTGCAAGGGAGAATTAAATTACACTATTGAGACAATGAACACGATCCATATTTAATCAGAGAAAAACGATCTAGGTATACCTTTGAGATAATAGTGATTGGTCAGCATTCGGAAGAAGGGTACGACAGTTGCCCTGTCAGTTGTAGATAGAAGATGGTCATTGATGAAGAGTGATTCAAAAGGTTATCTTCTGATTACTTCCTCGTGCCATTGTTTGATGGCAGCAACGACAATTTGACTATGGTCATCAAATTTAGATAATGTATTTGTTTTATATGAGTTGCGATATCATCTACTTTTTCAATACCCTCAACGTTGATAAGATTTAAGAATATGCTAGTGCCTAATTGCGAGATAATTTACTTTTTCACTTTCCATTATACTGATATAGCTTGTGGAAGCTGGAAGGTAATTGTAATATCATTTACTCTTTCATTGTCCCTTATGCTAATAAAGCACGGGGATAGGCTGGAGGCTAATTGTGAGATCATTTACTCTTTCACTGTCCCTTGGCTCATACAGCTCAATGATATGCTGGGGGCTAATTGTGAGATCATTTAAACTTTCACTGACCATTATGCTGATATAGCTCAGGGATAAGCTGGATGCTAATTGTAAGATGATTTAATCTTTCACTGTCCATTTGGCTGATATAACTCGAGCAAAGGCTGGAGGCTAATTGTGAGATCATTTACTCTTTCATTGTCCATTAGCTCATATAGCTCAAGGATGGGATGGAGGCTAATTGTGAGATCATTTAATCTCTCATTGTCTCTAGCGCTGATATCGCTCGGCGATAGGATGGAGGCTAATTGTGAGATCATTTACACTTTCACTGTCCGTTATGCTGTAATAGCCCAAGGATAGGCTGGAGGCTAATTGTAAGATCATTTACTCTTTCATTGTCCCTTATGTTGATATAGCTCAAGGAGAGTCTGGAGGCTAATTGTGAGATCATTTACTCTTTCACTGTCCCGTATGCTGGTATAGCTCGGGGATAGGCTGGAGGCTAATTGTGAGATCATTTAATCTTTCATTTTCCGTTATGCTGATATAGGTAGGTGATAAGATGGAGGCTAATTGTCAGATCATTTACTCTAACATTGTCCCACATGCTGATCCGGCTCGGGGATGTACTGGAGGCTAATTGTGAGATCATTTACTCTTTCATTGTCTTTTATGTTGATATAGCTTGGGGATTAGCTGGAAGCTAATTGTGAGATTATTTACTCTTTCACTGTCCCTGTGCTCATAGAACTCGGGAATAAGGTGGAGGCTAGTTGTAAGATCATCTCCTCTTTCATTTTCCCTAATTGGTGATATACCTTGGGGATAGGCTAAATGCTAATTGTGAGAATATTTACTCTATCATTGTCCTTTATGCTGATATAGCTTGGGGATAAGATGGATGCAAATTGTCAGATCAATTACTCATTTATTGTCCCTTTTGCTGATATAGCTTGGGGATAAGATGGAGGCTAATTTTGAGATCATTTATTTTTCCAATGTTCCTTATGCTAATATAGCTCGGGGATAGACTGGTGGCTAATTGTGAGATAATTTATTCTTTCATTGTCCTTTATACTGATATAGCTTGGGAATAAGATGGATGCCAATTGTCAGATCAATTACTCATTTATTGCCCCTTTTGCTGATATAGCTCGGGGATAAGATGGAGGCTAATTATGAGATCATTTACTCTTTTACTGTCCTTTATGCCGATATTGCTCGTGGATATGCTCGAGGCTAATTGTGAGATCATGTAATATTTCACTGTCCCTTATGCTAATATAGCTCGGTGATAGACTGGTGGCTAATTGTGAGATCATTTATTCTTTCATTGTCCTTTATGCTCATATAGCTTCTGGATAAGATGGAGGCTAGTTGTAAGAACATCTGCTCTTCTACTGCCCTCTATACAGATACACCCCAAGGTTATTTTGGTGGGTATTTGCGAGGTCATCTGCTCTTAAAAAAAAATACCGATATGGCTTGGAGTTAGGGGGGAGGCCGATTGCGACATTATCTGCTCCTCCATTGGCTATAATATGCTGGAGGCTAATTTACCAGGAAATATGGCCGCCTGGGAGTCTGGCACATTGGCATTCTGTTTCTTCGTAACGATTATCAATTGCCCACGGCAGAAAATCGTACCGCCAAAATCGTGTAATAGTTTGTATAATAAACGTCTTTCTAAAGCTACCCTTGATGACATCATTCTATAAAATATAACTGCGGTGAATATGGGTATTGGTTGAAAAAATCCACATCGTAAGTGTTAATCCTAGCTTGTATTTATTAGCGGTCGTGTTGTACACTCAGTCCCAAAATTACAAAATAGTAAAGTTTCTAGCGCCAAGTCTGACCTTTGCATTGCCTGTGTTCCCATACACACGCTGCCCTAATCCATTATTTTCAAGTCGCAAAAGAGAAACGCGTTTCGAAAGTCGGAGCGTAGATGATGAAAGGTAAAATTAATAGTTTAAAGGCTGCCCTTACAGACTAGGCTAATATAAGAACCTCGATTATCCGAACCCCGTATAACCGAAACCCGTGTCAACAAAATTATTATGCAATATATAATTTATGGATTTTGGTATACTCGTATGGTAACGACGTAAAAATACTTTTCTTCACTTATACGAGAAAAAATCATTTATTTCTTTAAAAACTATTTTTTTTTTATTTGGAACATGATTATATGAATATCGCTTCATTCGTTACTTGTACGTACGCTTTTATATTTGGTTTACAGTAGATACCTTTTCTTATTTTTGACCATGCTTTTATTCATTTCAAAGATTAAATTACGTTCCTTACTCGAGTTTCGATACAGTAGTGTCATTTTAATATTCTATTACTTTCTGTCTACAGTGTCTCGGTTAATTGAGGTTTGGATAATCGAGGTTCTATTGTACAGATAACTTGTCTGTATTACGTGGGCAAAGCTCGGACAGTCTCAAAACATCCGCGCAAACCAGCATGCATGGTATCCAACTGGTTTATCTGTCCCAAAGTTTTAAATTTCCGATACACACTTGAAACATTCAGAATCCAGGTACAAAACTATTTGATCAATTCGTTTTTGCCAAATTAACTATGTCAAAAAATCGATATTATTATTTGTATTATTACTTCAATGCTATCACAACTGCTTCACAAATAATTTGCTTCCCAATAAATCACACGAAACAGATGGACTTAAATAAGAAAGGCTTTAATAAAGATAAGAAAAACATTGTTTTATCTGTTAATTATTTCTTGTTTCCAATCATTGGTTATGAGTTTATTGGAAACGAAACTATTATTGTTCAAGCGAGTAGGTTTTTTCAGTGAACATTATCGATTTACAACATTTATATTACGTTTTTAAAAGGCGTCCTCTTTTACCACATTTACTGTGGAAGCAATAAGTTTACTTCATTTTGTTTGTTTTATGCAATTCAACAGACATGTTGTTAGTAGTATTTCTAAACTGAGTGACCTCTGGTAGGAAATATATTATCCATTACTACGTCTCACCTGGTAACGTATGTAAGTTTAAATACGTTTGTATTGTTAACACTTAAAACAATATTTCTTAAAAAAATTTTTGATTATTTAAATTTAGCGTTTTAAATAGAATATACGTTAAAAAAATATTTTAAAATTAGAAAAGTATTTGGGTATTTTTAAGGTGGCGTTACCATTTAATCAGTATATTTCTGAATTTGCTTCCTTCAAAGTTCTCACAACAGAAAAAGCAAAAGTAGGAATATATCGAAGGCTGGAATTATTGAGAGCTGAAAAACCTGATAAAACTGTCAATCTCGGTTGTCATGGAAATCACCAGTTTCAAAACGGGCTATGGGTGGTGACGAATACCCAAAATATCTCTGGGTACACCAAATGCTTTTCTGATTTTAAATTTCTTTCCACTACAAATAATAAAATTCCATTTGTAGCTTAAATAAACGCAATATCCTGTATTAAACTATTAAAGTGTAAGCCTTTACATCAACACACAGTTAACATAGATTACTAATATATTCAAGTTATCGAAAATATTTAATTATTGTTTTTAAATCTATTCATTTTACTAGAACATTTTAGAAACCATGAAATTAGATATTTAATTTTGATAGTGAAAAATAAGAAGAGAAAGCGCCAATATTCGCGATGTTTGGATGAACTGGAAAAAGCATTTAACTAACGGCGACTCTTCGTTTGTGACTTTTAACTCTTTTATTAGGTTTTTGGTAATTTTCAGTTACACACGTTTCATGTACATTCTGTGGTTCTTTTCTATTTTTGAATTCCTTCAGTTGTTCACACTCTCCCTATATATATATATATATATATATATATATATATATATATATATATATATATATATATATATATATATATATATATATATATATATATATATATATATATATATATATAGAGAGAGAGAGAGAGAGAGAGAGTGAAAGAGAGAGAATAATAAAGAGAGAATATCTTGTTCAAATTCTTAATCGTTAATAAATTTTTTTCTATAGATCCATTCTAGTCCAATAGATTTTTTTTAAACCTCTATTGGATGACACTTGGTTTTATTACAGTTACAAAAAATAATAATTCATTAGTTAAATTTCATGGAGTAATTATAGTTTTAAAGGGTAAAAAACATATCACAAAAAGGGGCAAGGTATACAATATAGTTATTTCGTCCCATTTCCCTTGAAATAAGTGATTACGTTTTATTTCATAAAACAGCTGATTTCATGTTATAGTTTATGTGGTAAAACAACTGTTTCCCCCCTTTATATATTTACCGTAATTTTTTAATATGAAGTAGCGCCTAACTGAAATATAATTTTTAGTACTTGAATTAATTAGGAATTGACTTTAACCATTTTTGCATTAATATTACTTGTTCCTTATTTGTAAAGATCCTCAGCGATGAAGTTATTGCGATGGCAGCTGTATTACTTTGTGACGATGTTGTTGTTGTTGAGTGAATGCGAGTCTATTGTGAGAGGTAAAAGAAATAGAACTACGAGGCCTCCTTGTAAACAAGAAATGGAACCCGTAAGTATACAAAATGGAATAAATATGTATTTGAAACAGAGCAAATATTTATCTACTTTTCAAGTCTTAGCAAGAAATCCACTGTAAACCTATTTGGGTATATAAGGGATTAACAAATGTTTGGAAGCCATGGGCAAAGTGAAATATTTAGGAAACTATAGAAAGATAAAAATGTTTCTTGTTAATCTGTTAATGTTAATTATCACTTTTGGGAAGGCAAATGTTTACCTTTATTAATGTATACGTCGAAAAAATTAGAAAATATCAGTTATTATTTTCAATATAGACACTTGGTAAAACTCTTCTTCAGTAATGTTTGTAAATTTATGGTTAGAGGTGCTTAGCAAAACTCAAGAGTAGGAATTTCTCTAGAATGTATGTTATTTGTTACGACGTTCCAATCATGCAAAGGGTTTCTACCCAATGATCATCTTTAGAGTGGAAAATTAAAGAGACATTCTAAGCGTCAAGTCATTATAAAGCATGAAGAGGTTTTTATAATATCCATTTTATAAAATGACTTTGCCTTTTGAACTTTTCATTTGTTTTTATGCTTGAAGAAGGAAATTGGGTTTTTAGCTCTAGTATGTTTGATTAATTAAAAGAAATTGTAAAAAACTATTGGTATTGAATTTCGTTACAAAAATGCTACCTTAACTTAAAACTATTACAAGAATTTAATGAAACATATTGTTTGTGGACAAAATATTTGTAAATTTCTACAGTTCTTGTAATTATTTGTAAATTTTCCACGCTCTTCTGTATTGGGTGAATTGTATCTAGACAGGGAAGCGCTGCAGAGGATTAGGCTACCCTCACACACACACTCGCACTTACTATTTAACCTATCTGCCTCGGGCGAGTTACCTTCTTGGCCTTAGTTTACAAATTAAAAATCGTTTAAACTGTTTTACTCACATTTTTTGATACTACTTATTATTCCTTAGAAATTCGAGTCCAAACACGATGTATTTCGAGTCCAAACACGATGTATTTCGAGTCCAAACACGATGTATTTGCTTCTATTTACAAGTAATAATATGTAGAAACAAAGAATGTTAGTAAAAATCACGTATATTTAATAGTTTAGAACATTTTAGTTTTTTTAAATAAGGCTTAGTAAGTAATTAATGGAAAACGATCGGCGGTAGGTAGGGAGGTCAGCGAGAGGTGCGCGCCTGGATGTGGGAAGGTCACTTAATCCTCTGGGGCGCTTTCGAGTCTGGGTGGTTTAAATATAAGTAAGAAATATACATTATTGTTTACGCAGTTATATTGTTTGTAACAACATACAACAAACAATTAAGTCGAACGTTTCCAAGATATAGTAAGGTATGATCGACTGTGTTTTCAACTAATGGGATATCCTTACTCTGGTTCTTGATAGAGCCTAGCAAAAATTCATACCTATTCAATTCCTTCTCTTAGTCCACATTCTCCCTACTTATATCTAGTAAAATTTTCAATCTCTAATAAAATACTTTTTATTCATCCACCCAAGTTGAAATACATTTTTTTAACCTTGTAGTGGATGACAATTGATGTTAATACAGTTTTTCATATATTAATTCATTAATTAAATTTATTAATGAATTTCATTTTAGTTTTATATAGAAGAGAAATATTTTCACATAAGGGGCAAAGTTGTAATATAAATATTTCGACCCAATTGGCTTGAAATAAGCGATAAATTTTGATTTAATTAAAACATCTGATTTTATGTTATACCCTATGTTATGTGGTAGAACTGCTGTCATAACGGATAGGTTTTGTTACTCTATTTTTATTAATTGTGATTATTTAATAAAAAGTAACTGAAATGAAAAATATTTTGTAGACAAAAGAAGAAACCGACTTTAAAAAAGTTTATATTACTTGTTTACAAGACGTTGTCATGTTAAAATATTAAACTAATTCTCATTGTGTTTTACACATAAGATTCCTTAGGCATTTTACTTGTATGTTATGTTTTTTATTTATTTTTATTGATTAGATAATCTTAAGAGAAATGTCCCTGTTTCAGTGCAAAGACCCAGCCGAATGTTGCAAAAATCTTGTATGCTACAGCCCTCACGTGACGCCATTGGCATTCAAGTGTATCCACCCTTATTCCATCCCCCGTGTATACGGATAACCTCGGTATCCAGAAGTGTTTTATGAGGAACAGAAACAAAGCAAACACTCCTCTACAGGTAGCCGTCAGCCAGGACTCAAGGAAACTTGATATTGTACTGAATAAAAATTACGATATTTCACTGTTTCACAGACATTGTGAGTCGACAAGAGGTTCACATACAGTTAATGCTCCACGGCCATATAATAAAGCAATGCTGTTAATCTGAAGTCGGTGGTGGAGACCTGTTTTCTTACTAACCATCGTAAAGGCTTAGACATCTCTTTACTTAAAGACCTTTTTATTACACCCAGCACCATTTAAACTGAATCAGTAATATGCTATGCATAGAAAATACTTTATTGTTATCAAGAAAATAAATTCTAAAATTATTTCAAATGTGAGATCACTACTGAATTGTGGCTAGAATCCAAATCGATACATACATTCCTGGATATTGTAACGTTCATGAATGTTGTGTGTATTCCTAGATTCTTAGATGAGTACATTGAAATGTATATTATTTCATAACATTTATGCTACTGAATAGAGTGTATATTCCTTATTGTTGTAAACATTCCAAAAAATGTATATGTATTACTAAAGATTAGATACATTCCTAAATGTTGTGTGTATTCTCTAGTATTGCCTACATTTCTGAATATATTCCTTATTGTTGTAGTCACTCATAAATATTGTTATACAATTCTAAACGTTGAGTACAAGTATAAACGTCGTGAGTATTTTTAATATTGCGTAAATTTCTAAATGGTGTTTACATTCCATTTGTTGTCCACATTCATTAGTATTGTATACATTTCTAATCATTTAGTATATTCATAAAGGTTGAGTGTACTCTTTATCATTGCCTACGTTCTTAAATGGTGTGTACATTCCTATTGTTTCTCATTGTAAAAAATATTGTATACATTTCTAATCATTTCGTTCATTTATAAACGTTCTGTGCATTCTTAATTATTGCCTACGTTCTTAAATGGTGTGTACATTCCTATTGTTTTGCATTGTAAAAAATATTGTATAAATTTCTAATCATTTTGTAGATTTATTAACGTTCTGTGCTTTCTTTATTATTGCCTACGTTCTTAAATGGTATGTACATTCCTATTGTTTTGCATTTTAAAAAATATTGTATAAATTTCTAAACATTTTGTACATTTACTAACGTTCTGTGCATTCTTTATTATTGCCTACTATCTTAAATGGTATGTACATTCCTACTGTTTTGCATTGTAAAAAATATTGTATACATTTCTAATCATTTCGTTCATTTATAAACGTTCTGTGCATTCTTTATTATTGCCTACGTTCTTAAATGGCGTGTACATTCCTATTGTTTTGCATTGTAAAAAATATTGTATAAATTTCTAATCATTTTGTACATTTATTAACGTTCTGTGCATTCTTTATTATTGCCTACGTTCTTAAATGGTATGTACATTCCTATTGTTTTGCATTTTAAAAAATATTGTATAAATTTCTTATAATTTTGTACATTTATTAACGTTCTGTGCATTCTTCATTATTGCCTACTATCTTAAATGGTATGTACATTCCTACTGTTTTGCATTGTAAAAAATATTGTATACATTTCTAATCATTTTGTACATTTATAAACGTTCTGTGCATTCTTTATTATTGCCTACGTTCTTAAATGGTATGTACATTCCTATTGTTTTGCATTGTAAAAAATATTGTATACATTTCTAATCATTTCGTACATATATAAACGTTCTGTGCATTCTTTATTATTGCCTACGTTCTTAAATGGTATGTGCATTCCTATTGTTTTGCATTGTAAAAAATATTGTATACATTTCTAATCATTTCGTACATTTATAAACGTTCTGTGCATTCTTTATTATTGCCTACGTTCTTAAATGGTATGTACATTCCTATTGTTTTGCATTGTAAAAAACATTGTATACATTTCTAATCATTTCGTACAATTATAAACGTTCTGTGCATTCTTTTTTATTGCCTACGTTCTTAAATGGTGTGTACAATCCTATTGTTTTGCATTTTAAAAAATATTGTATACATTTCTAATCATTATGTACATTTATAAACGTTCTGTACATTCTTTATCATTGCCTACTATCTTAAATGGTGTGTACATTCCTATTGTTTTGCATTGTAAAATATATTGTATAAATTTCTAATCATTTTGTACATTTATTAACGTTCTGTGCATTCTTAATTATTGCCTACTATCTTAAATGGTATGTACATTCCTATTGTTTCACATATTAATAATATTGTATACATATCTAATCAATTCGTACATTTATAAACGTTCTGTGCATTCTATGTTATTGCCTACTATCTTAAATGTTGTGTACTTTCCTTTTTAGTTTCGCATTATAAAAAATATTGTATACATTTCTAATCATTTCGTACATTTATAAACGTTCTGTGCATTCTTTATTATTCCCTACTATCTTTAATGGTGTGTACATTCCTTTTTGTTTTCGCATTGTAAAATATATTGTATATATTTGTAATCATTTCGTATATTTATAAACGTGCTGTGCATTCTTTATTATTGCATACTATCTTAAATGGTGTGTACATTCCAATTGTTTTGCATTGTAAAAAATATTGTATACATTTCTAATCATTTTGTACATTTATTAACGCTCTTTGCATTCTTTATTATTGCCTACTATCTTAAATGGTATGTACATTCCTATTGTTTTGCATTGTAAAAAATATTGTATAAATTTCTAATCATATTGTACATTTATTAACGCTCTGTGCATTCTTTATTTTTGCCTACTATCTTAAATGGTATGTACATTCCAATTGTTTTGTATTGTAAAACATATTGTATAAATTTCTAATCATTTTGTACATTTATTAAAGTTCTGTGCATTCTTTATTATTGCCTACGTTCTTAAATGGTGTGTACATTCCTTTTTGTTTCGCATTGTAATAAATAATGTATACATTTCTAATCATTTCGTACATTTATAAACGTTCTGTGCATTCTTTCTTATTGCCTACTATCTTAAATGGTGTGTACATTCCTATTGTTTTGCATTGTAAAAAATATTGTATAAATTTCTAATCATATTGTACATTTATTAACGCTCTGTGCATTCTTTATTTTTGCCTACTATCTTAAATGGTATGTACATTCCAATTGGTTTGTATTGTAAAACATATTGTATAAATTTCTAATCATTTTGTACATTTATTAAAGTTCTGTGCATTCTTTATTATTGCCTACGTTCTTAAATGGTGTGTACATTCCTTTTTGTTTCGCATTGTAATAAATAATGTATACATTTCTAATCATTTCGTACATTTATAAACGTTCTGTGCATTCTTTCTTATTGCCTACTATCTTAAATGGTGTGTACATTCCTATTGTTTTGCATTGTAAAATATATTGTATAAATTTCTAATCATTTTGTACATTTATAAACGTTCTGTGCATTCTTTATTATTGCCTACATTCTTAAATGGTGTGTAAATTCCTGTTGTTTCACATATTAAAAATATTGTATACATTTCTAATCATTTCGTACATTTATAAACGATCTGTGCATTCTTTATTATTGTCTACTATCTTTAATGGTGTGTACATTCCTATTGTTTCACATATTAAAATTATTGTATACATTTGTAATTATTTCGTACATTTATAAACGTTCTGTGCATTCTTTATTATTGCCTACTATCTTCAATGGTGTGTACATTCCTATTGTTTCACATATTAAAAATATTGTATACATTTGTAATCATTTCGTACATTTATAAACGTTCTGTGCATTCTTTATTATTGCCTACTATCTTGAATGGTGTGTACATTCCTATTGTTTAACATATAATTAATATTGTATACATATCTAATCAATTCGTACATTTATAAACGTTCTGTGCATTCTATGTTATTGCCTACTATCTTAAATGTTGTGTACTTTCCTTTTTAGTTTCGCATTATAGAAAATATTGTATACATTTCTAATCATTTCGTACATTTATAAACGTTTTGTGAATTCTTTATTATTGCCTACTATCTTAAATGGTGTGTACATTCCTATTGTTTCACATATTAAAAAATATTGTATACATTTGTAATCATTTTGTACCATCATAAACGTTCTGTGCATTCTTTATCATTGCCTACATTCTTAAATGGTGTGTACATTCCTTTTGTTGCTCATCCTCATAGCTATTGTTTAGATGTCTAATCATCTTGTACATTCATAGGCGTTGTGTGTATTATTGCCTAAATTCGTAAATAATGTTTACATTATCATTGTTGCTCATATTTATAAGTATGGTATAGGTTTAGGTAGCGTATCCTAACTTGAGCGGCTATGGTTCGATCCCAGTTCTCTGTTCACAAGTTAAATAGTTTTTATTAATATAAATACAGTAACATGACCTATGCGTTAAAACAGCTGTTCTATCACATAACCTCAGTTGTTATAACATAGCATAACATAACAAAATCTCAGTTGTTTTATTAAATCATATTACATCACTTGTTTAAAGCCAGGTGGGACGAAATAACTTACCATACCTCTTTTGTGAAACGTTTTCTCCCATATAAGACTAAATTAAATTCATTATTAAATTTAATGAATTAAATAATGTTTTAAAAAACTGTAAATATATAAAGTAGTATCTACTAAAAGTTTAAAAAATTGTATTTGAAATTGAGTAGAATAATATAAAGTATTTTATTAAGGATTAAAAATTTCAACAACATATATTAAATATTGTTATATGTTTTCTTGTAATATAACAAATGAATAAAAATATTTCCAAACAAGAATTGTTTTTATTTATATATTGTGTTAAGAAAAACATATAAATTAAAACAATTCTTGTATGTGTAATATTTTTATGCAATACACAAACACACACACACACACACACACACACATATATATATATACATACATATATATATATATATATAAATATAAATAAATATATATATATATATATATTATATAAATATTGTATAAATATTATACTATATATATATATATATATATATATATCGTAATCATTAGATGAATGATTTTTTCTTGTTGAATATGTATAATGAAATAAAATAATTTTCATAAACAAGAATATACGAGTATTACTTCACTTTATTGTGGATTGAAGCTTTTCGCTAATTTACATTATTAGCATTTTCAAAATTTATAAATCACTGTCCAGTTTTGTGACTAGAGTAAGACCATAGGTAAGAAGTAGGTCTTACTCTAGTCACATAACTGGACAGTGATTTATAAATTTTGAAAATGCTAATAATGTAAATTAACGAAAAGCTTCAATCAACAATAAGGTGAAGTAACACTCGTATATTCTTGTTTATGAAAATTATTTTATTTCATTATATATATATATATATATATATATATATATATATATATATATATATATATATATATAGACACACACAAAGATTGTGAACTAATAGAATGCATTAATAAAATAGGACAAAACATTGTTCTTATACAAACAAAGTAATATACCGTATCCCATTGAACAATATTTTAACTCGCATAGTAATGATTGTGTATTATAAATATATTTATGTTTACTTCCACCAGGTAACGCAAGTGGTGAGTTACGGATCGATTAAAGGCAACATAAAAATGTTAAAGCCTGGAAAGGTATTAAAATGTATTTAACCGGAAGCTGCTTTGGAAGCGGAAGTAGATAGTACACTCTTGTTAGCGACAAGGAAGCTTTGCGCACGGTAATGTTGTGTTAGTCAATGCAAATGTGCAGTGAGCCTTTATTGCCCTGTTCCTAAAGCTTGGCGTTTACTTTTATTATGATGCTTTTTTAAAACGAAAGGCACGAGTTATGAGACACGGCTATTGCAGCGGGTTTTACTATTAAACCGTGCTCGACTAACAAGTATTAGTGCTTGCACTAGAGAGGGTAGGAGCACATGGCTAAGAGTACATCGCTATGTGCAATCGCTAGGAGCACATCGCTAGGTGCAATCGCTAGGGGCACATTGCTAAGTGCTATCGCTAGGAGCATATGGCTAGGAGCACATAGCTAGGAGCAATCGCTAGGAGCACATGGCTAGGAGCACATAGCTAGGAGCAATCGCTAGGAGCACATCGCTAGGTGCTATCGCTAGGAGCACATAGCTAGGAGCAATCGCTAGGAGCACATCGCTAGGTGCACATCGCTAAGAAGCACATTGCCAGGTGCAAACGCTAGGATCACATCGTTAGGAGCAAATAAGTGAGAGCACATCGCTAGGAGCACATGGCTAGGAGCACATCGCTAGGAGCAATTGTTAGGAGCACATCGCTAGGTGCAATCGCTAGGAGCACATGGCTAGGAACACATCGCTAGGAGCAAATTTCTAGGAGCACATTGCTAGGTGCAATCGCTAGGGGCACATCGCTAAGTGTTATCGCTAGGAGCACATGGCTAGGAGCACATCGCTAGGTGCACATCGCTAAGCAGCACATCGCTAGGAGCACATCGCTAGGAGCAATCGCTACGAGCACATCTCTAGGTGCACATAGCTAAGGAGTACATCGCTAGGAGCACATCGCTAGGAGCACATCGCTAAGGAGCACATCGCTAGGTGCACATCGCTAAGGAACACATCGCTAGGAGCACATCGATAGGAGTACATCGCTAGGTGCACATCGCTAAGAAGCACATCGTTAGGAGCACATTGCTAGGAGCAATCGCTAGGAGCACATCGCTAGGTGGACACACAAATAGATGCTTGATGAGAAGAATGTCCAGTTTGTCATACTAAAACCATTGCTCTTAATACGAATCCTACCCCAAACCCGTGACTTTCAACCGGGTGACTAGCGTCAGGCACGAGGACTGTGGGCTTGGAGCCACGTCACGTGGCTGCCAGTCGGCAAGAGTCTTTCTACCTCTCTGTATGGCTTGGATAGTTGACCCCTGGGACGCAACGAACTCCAACCAGACACTACGGTTTCGCAGCTGTTTCAGAGCCACTCATGCAATATAGGATTAGGTCGTGAGCCTGGGCATGAGTATACTGGGGTACACCTCAAGACCATTTGGTAAGGCCCGAGAGTGAATAAAAGTCCTATTGCATTAGCTAGATACAAATAATCAGAGAGAGATCCAAAGGCCTCCTAGTGCGTGCTTCAGGCTTCTAGAAATGGGTACCATGAGTCGTAGAACAAAGCCTCTCATTACAGGCTTCATCACCCGGTCGGAGATCACAAGTTTGAGGATGGATTTTTATTTTGGCCACGATAGATATTAGACTGTAGATACTCCCTAACATTTGTACCTATTTTTATGTGATTGGGTTAAAGTGGATAGGCGTGAGCTCTTCGTCCACTTTCTTGATTTTAGATATCTTTATTCTTTTAAGACATGCCCACAAACAAACTAGTGAACAATAATTCGTATTATATTGAACTACAGTATATATTTAACTTATTCTATTCGAAATTCTTTATTTTGACGGGTTGCGCTTTATACTAAATGCATTATAAAACTGGCAATTATAAAGTAACTTTTAGTTATAAAATATTTGAAGAAACATTTTAACCCTGGTCAGGGTGTAGATTAACCTCTAAAATACCCTTGGTGCGCCGTTGATTATCACTATGATACATAGTACTTAGTGAAAGAAATGCGGAATCGATGCTAGTCATTATGTTTTTTTTCTTTTTAATAATAGTTTACATCCTTCCTCGTCACTTATTAGAGATTGGTTGAGAATGTCGAATTCTTTCAAAAGTAAAACTATCTTTGATAGAATAGTCTTTATCTATAATCATCTACACGCGTAATGACAAGATTACAGCTGGATTATGTACCGTGTTTTAAGTCCCTACCTATACTCGCAACCCTTAAAAGGGACAGTAATACTAGGAGATCTTCAAAAATGATTGTTCTACTGACTGTGAAAATGATCATTCTCTTGTCAATTTTCACAGTTCTCCATTTTCCCCCTGTGCTCTAGTATTTTCTTTTGTCATTCCTCCGTTTGGCTGTATCACTTTTTATTTTTTTACCAATCAATACTCCTGCTTTATTATTTCTAATATTTTATACTAATATAAATTTAAATACTAATAAACTGATCCTGTTTTTTAATTTATTGCACATAAATTTAAATAAAACCTTTTATTTTTGATTCATGTGTGCACTCGTAGAAATATAAAAAGAAATATAAAAATATAAAGTTAAAAAGGCAAAACATAAACAGATTTTAAAAAATCGTTGCTGACGTTTCGAAAACTAGTTTGTTTTCATCATCAGATCAGTTTACTATATAGACTGGACCATATTGATTACACGTCTCCTGTACTGTGTCAATAAGTAGGGGATACACTTCCTTCTTCTACATTCCAACAACAATTTCTCCTTAGATACTGGTATTTTATATTTTTGTTGTAATTTAATATACTCATCATATTGCCTAATATAGGTACTTATATTCCGTGGGAGGATTTTGGGCCCAAGTGCCCCCAAAATATGAAAAAGTAGATATTTTTAAACTATAAAATAATAATAGGCTATTAATGTAAAATAAAATGCCATTTCCGACGTTTGGGTTCGGACAATCGTCGTTGATTTAAATCTACTTATTAATTAGTAGAATATGTATACAAACCCTTATTAATCCCTATAGTACCATACTATAATCATTAATAAATAAACCCACACCCAATGTAATAAATAGGCTGTTTGTATTGTAAATGTATGGTACACAAGGCTAGTTAATGATTGTGTAACGTCACAGAGTAGACCTATAACTTATTCTCTCAGATACTAAACCTAAACCCTTAGGAGTTTACACTATAGCCATATTTCCTAAATATATTCCGATGAACCGCTTCTACTCTATCCACTCCTCAACCACCTTCCCAAAATATTTTTCTGGATCTGTCACTGCCTATATTAACCCCCACATTGGTGCCTTCACGTCCGTATTTACTCATGACATATTAAAAAATACGTGGGTGTAGGTCTCGGTAATACGTTTCAAAATAAATTATACTTGACTAGCAAATAAACCATTTATTCTTACATTTTATTTTTACTTTTTCCCTTAAAAAATGTATGTTTGGCACATTATAAGTGTCAAAAATGACTACTTACGGTTACATTGTTAAGAAAGAGGGTTCATAAAGAAACATTTTAAGCGCTAAGTGATACATGGGAATGAACGAATTTATTTAGATCGCTCTCCAAGTAATTGTTAAAAATGGAAGAGCACGGTGAAACAAATACGAATCTGGTGGAAACACATGGGGCAACATAAATTAGCCGAATATATACTTGCAGGAGTTGTTAATCTCTCGGTTCTGTGAAACAATGGACATGACAGTTTTTCTCGTCTCAGCAGACGTCAATTGATTCCCTCCAGCTTTGCAGCTCGATAAACTACTCTCCGTTCTGCAACTTATTAATTAAGTGTGCTTAAGTCAAGTCCCACAGTTATTGTTTTAATTCAAAACGTTTTAATTTCCGGAAAAGCTTTAATCCTATTTCTTCATTTAGACACGATTCGTTTCTATTTAATTAACTTTAAAGTCAGTCTCATTGGGCTGCTTATGGCTCTATTACTGCAGATGTTTCTTCTTCGTGTTCCTAAGAGAAGCAGAGAAGAGGAGGTCGAGTTTATTGAGGTCGTTATAAATATATATGAACGTAACTTCGGTCGTGTTTGTTTGTCTGTTATAAGCGTATTACGTCAAGTTTGAATTCAATCCCGACTATGATTCGATACGAGAGTTTCTACCCCATATTGAATGAATCATTCTTTCTCTCTTATTTAGTACCTCTGTCTCTCTTACTTAGTATCTCTCTCTCTTTCTCTTTCTCTCTCTCTCTCTCTCTCGCTCTCTCTCTCTCTCTCTCTATCAATCTATCTATTAACGTAGATGTTTCTAATAATTATTATTTTGTAAATTAGAGATTTTTAATTTAGAAACTTGAAGTTTCTCCTCATTTTACTTCATTCTTTCTCTCTCTCTTTCTGTCTTTCTATCCCTCTAGCAACATTGACCCCTCTATTATCACTTTTTTTTGTTTTTAATAAAGATTGTCTAAAAACATGTATTATCTAGAATCGTCCCATATAAAGACCTACTGGAAGATTCTCTAATCTTTACCTTTATCTCTATCTTTCTCCTTCTCTCTCTCTCTCTCTCTCTCTCTCTCTCTCTATCTATCTATCTATCTCTTTCTATAACTCTAGCAACGTTTGGGTGTCTACTTACGTTAATCCTGAAATAACGCAATTTAAATAGAATCGTCCTATTTAGAGGGTTACTCAAATTTACTGCTGTTTTCACCTCCTTCGCTCTCATTTTCTATCAATTGACGAAGGTGGCGGCTCTTAATTGGTTACATGATTTTTTTTCAGTAATTTTTCTCTCGTTTTCACTGTAACTCGGAAAAGTTGTTCCTTTTTGTAAAATCAGTCTATTTTATCATCATTTTCACTTCTCAAACACAACATGTGGTATGTGGTATATCGTTATAAACAAGGAGTAGCGTCCCCAATGTTTACAAACTTTACAAAGCATCCTCAATGTTTTAAAGTTTTCATAGGCACTAATTTAGCTGAGAAAAAATGGTAAAACTATTTATAACTGTAATGAAGAAAATACTTGTTATTTTATTTACACATTTTACTTTTCACGGGTAAATAACTCCAGTTGCTTTTGGATTTGAAACCAGGTTGATTTACTACTATATTGCTTTGAAGCAAGGATTTAATGTTATTCTAGTTTACCTCTGCCTGTACGATTTCACATCCTGTAGAAGCATTACTGATCCGCACGTAACTGCACGGACACAGAAATGCTTTAGGTTTTATATATATCTCATGTTTACGGCTTCGCGTATTTATTGCGGAAATGGTGCACGGGGCCTTGTTTAAAACTTGCACAAGTATTTCCTGTACCTTTACTTCCGGTTCTGCAAAATCAAGTTGAATTTAAGGCATAAAAATAATTTCCTTTTAAGATTATGCAACTTGTTTGTTAGTAAATTGAAAGGAACTATTTTATTGCCATAGGTTGCCAAAGATAGCGTGGAGGCAGAAACAAATTGAGATAGAAAGAAACAGGCCATAAAGAAACTGAGAGGTCTATTTAGTAGAGACATTGCTGTAGTAGCAATCTAAAAGCCTTAGGTTCGATCCCAGGTAGAAATCCTTTTAGCCCTGAGGTGGGTTTAGTTTTTAATGATTACCCAAAGTAATTATGATCAATATGATAAGTATGATGTTTTACATCAGCGAGTTACAACACACTTATATATTAAATTTGTTAAAACTGAGAAATGAACGTTTAGGTTTAAAATATTTACTCACAGATAAAAAAATTAAAAATTAAATATCTCCTCTAAAGTTACGATTGATTCTCTGCATTTGAAGACTTTCGATCCAATCTCTCCTTTAGAATAGAGACGATCGGATCTCTCCTTTAAAACCACGTGTTCTATTCTGTTAGCTAGAAGAGTGGCTAAAATTCTTTAGTTTAGAAGAGTGAAGATAGTTCTCTCTTTTAGAAGAGTTGCGACGATTCCTTTCGTTAGAAGAATCTATTCTTTGAAGAGTGACGACATTCTCATCTCCAGAGTATTCATGATAGAATCTGTCCTTTAAAACCATGAGTTCTCTCCTTTAGAAGAGTTACGACGATTTCCTCTGTTAGACGATTCTATTTTATGAAGAGTGACGACATTCTTACCTTCAGAAGATTCATGATAGAATCTCTCCTTTAAAACTACGATGTTCTATCCTGTTCTTTAGAAATGTAGCTACATTTCCATCCTTTATAAGAGTGAAGATAGTTCTCTCCTTTAGAAGAGTTACGACGATTCCCTCTGTTAGAAGATTCTATTTTATGAAGAGTGACGACATACTCACCTTCAGAAGATTCATGATAGAATCTCTCCTTTAAAACCACGATGTTCTATCCTGTTCTTTAGAAACGTTAACATCGTGTAACAACCAAGCATTTTACAACCATGTAATAACAAATATACTAGTAATACAATTGCTAATCCCCCTGAAACACAATAACATAATAATCATCAAGTAATATCTAGCATTACTAGTTTATATAAAATGAAACACTAACGTACGTTTCGACTACAAATGCACCAACATGATACAATACGTATCAATAACTATAGCGAAATCAAAAGGCAAAAGAGTTAATACATTATATTAAAAATCATCTAACCACAAATATTTTTTCAATCTGATGTAGGCCCTACATTTCGGTTACCAAGTAACCATTCTCAGAGGCATGACAAACAATGCTGGCTAATTCTAACTTTTCATGCCTCTGATATGATTACTTGGTAGCTAAAATATATATCATGTTAGAATAAAAATATTTGTTATTAGAGATTTTTTAATATTATTCATTATTATTTGTCCACAGTAAATTATTCCAATAAATTAGTGCCAAATGGATATTCTCATGTAACGTTTATCATTAGTTATAATTTCGTTATTATTCCTGCATCGAGCTTTAAGGTTCACATTTATATTACTTATGTACGTCTCTTGAGTTTATTGAATTTTACAGTTTTATTATTTGTGTACAAAATCGGAAGGTGCTGCCTATGCATACCGCGCAACGTTCGCTGCATGTCTTTGTTGTCACTGACAAGTGCACAAAGTCAGTTTATGCGGTCCACGGATAAATATTGTATACTATTGAAAACGTGAATTTATATATATACAATTATTGAACAGATTTTAAGTTTTGATTAACTACTGTAAAGTTCAGTCTGACTGTAAAGTCCTTTTTGCAACACGACGTCCGGAGCAGGTGACTGACACACCGACTAGGTATGGGAGGCAGACGGGTCTAACTGACCTTGAAGTGGTGTAGATCCATGCTATTTACAGTTTATTCGTGGGCGCCACGTCGTGCACCGAGCAGTATCATTGTTGTCAAGCTAATGTTCACGTTCGCGAGTTGTTATAACTTAGATTTGAATTATTTAAATGAAACAAATATTACCTTTAAACACATTTTTCGTCAGCTAGTAAAATAGGTTACTCAGATAATTGTAAAATTAACTTTAGGGGTAGGATATGGCAAGTGAAAATGTCACTTGAGGTCCTCCACGTATTATGTAAAGGTTAAATTGCCCCTCACTTACAAGATGGCTGTGCACCCCTTTAATTATTTACTTATAGCCTAAAATAAATGTAGATGAATTTAAGTTTGTTTGTATATACAACATTTAATTTCAATAAATTTTAATAGCCTAGCCGTCACAATACTGACAAACAATGCAGGTCAAATTCGAAATAATTATTCACTTTACTATTTAAATGTTTTCCAATTTATTTGAGGTTTTATAATATATATCGTTACACTTTAGAAAATAAATACTCGATTCGACTATAACAGAACTCGGATTAGCCACAGAATATTTGGCAAATTACGGAGTAATTCCAAGGAATTTTGCTTCCAAAAAAACTCTCGTGAAAATGAAATAGCGACGAAGGAATTCACACCATAAAAAACGCTGAAAATTCATCAGACATTGAACGTTAAATGAGAGTAGAGGTTAATGCGGTGGAAATAAATCTTCAATGATGAAACGGTGGAGGATAGAAGACAATGGATACAGTAAATTTATCTGCCACATCTGAACGGCGTGAAAATAAAGACAACGCTGATGAGCGTGATTCTCATAAAACATTCCATAAAAAAACTTATCTCAAAATGTCTTAAAATATCTGAGTTAAGTATTTTAAAAATGTTTTTCAAACCTCTTTCTTTCTCATCAACGTTTTCGACACCCCAAACAATAAAGTTATTCAAAAGCTTCTATTAGTTCACACTCCCTACACCGTACACATATATATATATATATATATATATATATATATATATATATATATATCATTTTTCAAACTTATCGTGGAAAGCATATTACGTTAATACAGTATTTTTTTAAATAATATATTATTAATTAAATGAAATTAATTATTTTAGTTTTGTATAGTACAAAAAATTCACAAAAGGGTCAAGTTATGCAATATAGTTATATCGCCCCATTTGGCCTAATATAAGTGATAACATATGATTTCATAAAACAGCTGATTTTAACTTATAGGTTATGTGCTACAACAGCTGTTTTAACTTATAGGTTATGTGCTACAACAGCTGTTTAACGCATAGGCTATGTTACTCTATTTATATAATTGTAATTAGTTAATAAAAGTAGGTAAAACAAAAATTTTCTTTGTTAAGCTAACTAGGAATTGACATTAAAATGTTTTTGTTTATATTACTTGTTTAAGTATTACACTGACTTTATGATTACACACGATCCACAATTATAAGCCTATTCGGAAAATCTTTTCTATTTATACATCCGTGACCCGAAGGATAACCGCAGACACTTCATAATTTGTATTCATTTGAGGACTACCCACTTTGTAAAAAGTGAAAAAGCTCACAATTTTTTTTTTCAATTGACACTTGTAGTTATCATCCAATGTAATACTAATTCTTTATTGTGTAACATTTTATTGATAATTTTTAATATCTTCATAAGAATGTTACCCTTAGACGATCCACGCTATTGTGTTTCCCATTACGTCACTCTCGAGTCATAACAAAGCAAAGAGTTCCACCATTGCAATACATGCCGCAAAGGGTTAGGTAAAACACAACGTACGATCGGTACAAAAAAGCTTGCCTAAAACATGAAATCAAAATCCAACCCTTACTGTCCTTATATGCCGCAGCCCTTTCAGCTTCAACCTTCAGAGCCTTACACCACTAACCGCTTTCCGGTTAGAAAAATTGCCAAATACAACCGCCTTTACTTCGTTACCCACCATTTGCAAAAAAAACGTCTCTGACGATCTTACGACCAACGGGTTTCAAGTTATATGGAACGTAACCTACGCACCATTAAAATACTTTGCGATCAAGTTAAGTTAAGAGGTAAAGCGAGAGACAATTATAAGAAGGACGTTTTTTGAATATCTGTCCACGTTCCGAACACACCAAAAGTCTCTTGGTGTTACTCTGGAGTAAATAGTAATTAATTGTACAGTGACATTTTCACTAAAAAGACTACACACACCAATGAGATAGCACGAACACCAAATGAAAATTGAACGATATTAGTTGTTGATTTGATTAACCAAATCAACAAATCATTGTTGATTCGTTGTCTTATTTATGTCTGATTTTAGAATATTCGGTTTTTACTACTATTGTTATCTCTTGCTGCTATTTTTCAGCACATGCGTTTCACAGTAGATTAGTGCATTGTTGAATGCTGTGAGTCACGAACTAGAATAGACTGGCTTTTTTTTAAATCTGAGAGCGATTCGGATAGTCAGAGATTGAATAATGTTTAAAACGACAGTAGGGTTACCCTTAGAAGACAATATTGTAATTTATCTATTATTTTTCCGCATAAAAAGGGCTCTCTTTTCTCCAGGGCTGAGATTAGGTTTAGGAATTCTGCTATTACATGAAACACTAGCAACCTTTAGAACAATTTCTTCAGCTTCGGTTTTACCCTTTGAGTCTATAGATGTGTTACCCTCAGATATTGCCTCAGACCTCTTCTATAAAAGGCCCAGTAAGAGCAATGACAACGATACACTGATCTAGTACAAAACGAGTCTGCTGACAAATATCAGCAGGCAGTGGTTTTTCGCCAAGTAATATTAATAGTAGTATATTAATAATCCTTAGGATGTGCAACAGAGAATCTGCAAGTTTGGTTCTTAGTCATTGTAGTGTAAATTGTTTTATATAAAGTAATTAGTGTTTAGCCTCAAAGAGCGCTAGAGTTTTGGTGTGGTCGGAACGTGGACAGAAATTCAATAAAGCTCTTTCATATTTTCTCTCATTTCATACAGTCTTATAATACGAGACGTTAAATCGAGACTTTTAATTGTTGATTTTTAATTTTAAAAAAACCCTTGAATTTACTATTTAAAAAAATACAAATAGTTTAAAAAGCGTCTTCGCTTTTTAAAAGTAACAAAACATCTGAATTATTATTAAATTTACTATAACCGTCTAAAAAACAAACATTTCCATCACTCTGAGATATGTTTGTCAATTCTACTGACAAAGGGCGCTTAAAAGATTATAAATATTTCTTTAATACGAGTTTCGTAAATTTCATTACATTTTCAGCTTACTACGCAATTCATTTCTTAAATATAAAGCTTAGTGATCATGTCTTCATCGACCGCCTTGCACAGTGAGGTTCACGATAGTTTTCCATTTAGAAAATACTACAATCTAACACTCTTTAGTCAGTATCAAGCTTTTAAACAAAGCCAGATTTGTTCATGATGTAAAAATACCAACTTGTTATATCATCATAAGAATGGTTAAACACTTGTTTAAAAAAAATTATTCAATTTAAATTGGAACCCAAAGAAATAAGTTAGTAATTGTCATTGCTGCCAACATTAGCAATTGAAAAGACTCGTTGCCACAGTTTCTCCGGCCACTAATAACTCATTGCTATAAGAACATTCTAATTGTTGTGAGAGTTGCTATGGTAACATATTTATTATAAAATGTGAATGAAATTGCCGAAAGACGATAAAAAAACTTTGAAGAATCGAGGAACGTGTAATGAAAGTATTAGGGTATACTCAATTACATAGTGTTACAAAAAATTTACATAAAAGTGTAAAAAAAAGTTGAAAGAATAATTTGTTTTGTAAGCTTTAAACGATAAGGTACCCTGGATATGGCCGTGTATTACGTTTAGGGAAGGTTGTGAATGTGAGGATTAAGGAAGGGTCAGGAACGCTCTCCAGTATGGCATTACGTGTGTAGGCCACGTTAGTGGAGCACTCTTCATTGGGATAATGAAGAGATGTCCACCTGTTATAACCTCAAGTACGAAGGAAGATAAAGAAGGATAGATTGATGATCCTAGGGGATAGTTATGGATCAGTAGACCTACTCTCAACCGGTGTCAATGCAAATGGTTACTCGCTGTTCGGCGAGTTAAGACATTGAAATCGTTATAGAATTCGCTAATACAATACACACAATGTATGCTGAGGGATGGCTATATATAAGTCCGTTTAATAATATTCTGATGCTTGTAATCAACTGAATATTCACTTTTAATGACTTCATAAAGTCATAAAGTAAGAGTTTTAGTTCAGTTTAAACTTCTGAGCTTCAAATAAACTTAGTCGTATATGTTTTACGAGCGTATACATGTACGAGCAGTACATCCCCAGCAGTAAATAGAATATATCTCGTCCTTAATTATTGTCCTGCGTCCTTCGTCCGTCATTGCATCACAACAGAACGTTTTATCGCCTTTGTAAACGGTAAAACCAATTCTTTCGTTTTATATACTTTGTAATTCTCTCTTTTACAACATAAGGTTAACGAAACTTTAAATGTTTGGGATTATTTTCAATGTTATAGATTTGTACGCATTATCGAAATTCTGAACTGTTTCGTCAGCTTTATGTTAGGTGTTGAAAGTCTCGGGATCGTTCACGGAAATAACTGCTTAATCGTTATTAATAGTTATCTGTGCTCTCAAGGTTTACACACCCATAATCTGTCCTTTGAAGATCTTCACACCCAGGGTTTGGGCTCTTAAGGTTTATACACCCTTGGCCAGTCTTCTCAAGGGTCTTCACACCCAGGGTTTGGGCTCTTAAGGTTTTTAAACCTAGGGCCTGTCCTCACAAGGGTCTTCACACCTAGGGTTTGTGCTCTCAAGCTCCACACATCCAGGTTCTGTGATTTTATGGTCTAAACACTCATGTTATGTGGTCTCAATTTCAACATACCCAAGCTCTATGCCTCTAGGATAATTGTTCTTAGTGTTTACGCTTTCAAGGTCTATGCTCTGACTATCTGTACTCCAAGGATCTATTATCTTAGAGTGTGCGCCCTCAAGTCCTTTACTCCTATGGCTTATGCCCCCATGGGCTATACTCCTAGAGTCTTGTGCCTCAAGGCTTATGCTCCAAGGTTCTACTTCTTCGGGGTCTATGGTTCTAAGGTCTAGGCTGTTGAATTTTAATTATATCTAGGTTCTCTGATCTTAGGATGTATACTCCCAGTGACTATACCTGTAAAGTCTACACATTCAGGGTCTCTCTTCCCAGTGTCTTATGTTCTTAGTTTCTTCGCGGTCTATGCTTACAAGGTCTATGATCAACAGTAGTTAGGCATCCCAGCTACACCCTCCTATCGTTATAAACCCAGCGTATACTCTCCAACTAAGCATCTATACCACAGCATCTATTCTCTCAGTGTCTATACCCTTAACGCTTATGCGTTTACGGTCTATAGATACCAAGATCTGTAAAACAAGAGTTATGGTTGTACACGTAATGTGATTGAAGAGTATGTGTGATCTGTGCCAACACTTATGTGCGTGATCTATGTGTTACTTCCAAAGGTAAGTGTCCTGTTATGGAATAAAACAAGAGTTATGGTTGTACAAGAACTCGGGCTCTGAATGAACGTAGAGAAAAGATTGCTAAAAATCAAAGTTTTATATCACTTACATACTCGTAGATTCAATATTAACAAGATATAAATACAATTTGTTAAAACAATTCCTAACTTACATTTTTTAACATATTACTACTATAAGTTATCTAGAAATACTATTTTCGCCAGATATTATTCGCTCCACATTCTCCAAAATTTATGCTAAAGGCCACTGACTTTAATCGTAAGCAACGAAGGCCTATGCAGCATTGTTTGTTGTGGTAACACTGTAACAGACAAATCACAGTACTGAAAAAGTCTATGACATCATACAAGTTTATTTAGAAAAGTTTTTCTTTTTTAATAGTTATTGCATATTTTTTTTAATTACTCACAGTTTAAAATTGAAAAAGTGTATTAATTTTTCAAAATATAAATTGAATGCATTTAATTACTTGCTACAACAACGTAAATATAAAGCAGTATGATTCAAAAGCAAACTACAAGTCATCAGGTTTAGGCTAGTCGGTGGCCTTGAGATGATGTTTGTGGTGGGGGAACCGGCTGATATCCCTCGTTAAAGTTCGTACAGTGACAATGTTAGCGAATAATACAGTACTCCCTTAAACCTTATACTAATAATACCTTATGCTCTTTCCTTACTGCACCAACTGTGTTATGTTGCGTTTATTTACCTTCCATTAGGACATTTAACCTCCAAGCTAAACCTGATGACCTGCAACAGCATTATTTTCTATTTATTTTAAAAACATTTCCACCATATTTAAACTTACCTTTATTTCGTTCAGTATTACAATAATTTTCACATAATGACCTTAAATACAGAAGTAAATTTTGTTTTTAAAAAGTTACACATAATACGTTCAATGTTTTAAAGAACTATTAATATTATCCACATATCTATCTCTTAAGGGGATTTTTGCTTCTGAGTAAATGTTAGTGACTTTAATTACATTTAGAATATAGAAATGTCTTCAGATACAACTTACTTTTTCTCCTTTTTCTTTGCAAGCTTCTACACCGTAGCCGCTGATGAGGAGAAAATAAATCACCGAAATTGAGAAAATCTGGACTTTACATGATTTCTTCATATTATTAAAGCTGAGAACAAGAAATAGAAATTGTTAGACTATAGATTTAATATATTTAACAATTATAGAGAAAAATTATTATAGTTTGTATGATGCAACCTGGCTTTTGGTACTTGTATTAGGCTGGACGTGCCTTTGCGTTCGCAGTTACCCGCAGCTGTCTCCGTAGCAGGTGATGTACTATCATCCGCTAAGTAAAACTGTCTTAAATCATAACTAAGACAGATAAGGGGTATCATGAAATGCCTTCCCCTAAATAATTTTTACATTTCTAACGATTTGAAAAGTACGTAAAAATTTCAGAAAAACGTTTTCAAAGACGACATCATTCGTAAGATTGTAATGAACAACTTTTATTGTTACCGTTAATTGTTTGTGGTTTGTTATTAAATCACACTTTGCCCTGTTTAGTGTCATTTCTGTTATACTTTTACAAAATTGTTTAATTTTTTATGGAATTTTTAAAATAATAAATACGGAAAGATGAAGATTTTCTTAGTAGAAATGGTAGTACATGATTAATTAAGGACACAACGGTTGGGTATAAATTAACTCAGGTAGCTTTGCGGTCAGAAGACAGGTTACTTCATACAGACCATAGAGTATATTAAAGACTTGTATAATTGTTAGTGGTATTGAGTTTATGGCAATAACAAATGGGCTAAATATAATGAAAAACTAAATATTATTTCTAGTACTGAAACCATTAAAGACCTCTAATTGTTGACAGTGTAACTGGAAAAAATAGAAAGACATTGAAAATAAAATACAATAAGCACATGACATATTTGCAATGAATATAACTAACCAAAGACACAATACAACAATGCAATAATCATTATTTAAATTACCCAAGTTGTCCAGGTTACAGCCTTAAGTACGGTTTTTATCAGAAGATAGGATGTTCGGTATCATCATCATGATAATGTAGATTTACAAAGAACTTTAAAAAGCCACGCCTTATTGCTTTAATTTAGTTTTGTAATATCTTTGTAGTTAGACTTTCTGATGATGATGACGATGATCGAAACGTACGGGTAACTTTAATAATTTACCTCTTAATACTTTAATTATTACATCATGTATTGTGTTGTTGTGTGTTTGTTTAGTTGTATAAAACCAGTATAAAGCAACTGTGTTTAGTAACTTATATTTTTATAACTACCACTTATTAGTGACGTCTACCTCTTTTAGAATTGCAGTATTTGTAAAGTAAAAATTACGACAGTTTTAGGGAATTAAGTTGGTATCCTTGTTTTACGTTTTTAACACAATTATAATATAAATTGTAAAATTCATAGGTGAAACTTTGTAAAATGCAAAATCATACAGTCTAGCTCATAATATATGTACTTTATTCTAAACCGACATTGAAATATGGTCTAGATATGTCATGTATTATTAAATTCACAGTTAGCTAATAAAAGTTACAAAACTAGTAACAAAGACTAAGAAAATGATCACTTGGTAAAATAAATACTAGTTCCGGAAGTTCCGAGACCCCCTCGAATCACCAATGATCTATCCTTACATTACTAAATTCGAATCGAGCTCATCCTATTCAAAGGTCCATAATAATTTATGGAATTATAATTTCGTTTGCTGTATTAAAAACTAACAAATATCATAAATATTTTTAAAATTTTATAATTACTTATTATTTAAAATCTGCCTTTATTCCTATTTGAGGAAAAAAACATTTACTAATCACAAAACATTACCTGAGCTATACTAATACAACACAAACTAGTAATTTATAAATAACTCTTAATAATGTGATCTATAAAAGTACTATTATTTTTAAACGATACAAATTATATACATTACTCAAGTACACATATAACGAAAAATTGTTATTATTATTATTATTATTAAAAATTTTTATAGTCTTTTCATCCTAAATATATATATATATATATATATATATATATACATATATATATATATATATATATATATATATATATATATATATATATATATAGTGATTGTAATAAAATATACGTTTTAAAACAAGTATAAGTACTTTACCTTACGCTGGAAGGCTACTGGAGTGTCGTATAATAGTAATGGCAATACTAGGCATTGCTTCATTATAACGGAAAATAATTGCGTTACACAAGAAGGAACATTGGTCTCCAAAGAGGAATCATTTGCTGTAATTAAGATAACAATTTATTTATGGAGAAACGACAAAAAATATAATAATTAAAATCTAATAATCTATGACTCGAAGTTTATGGTAATGAGGTTTTGATGAGCTGTGAAATTAATTGGTTGGTGTTTCGTAATTTGTAAATTTGCACTAGCCTCTAAAAATGAGCTAGTGACGAAGCTGGACAAAGTTCGCTCCCTCGCCGTTTTGGAATAAGTTATGCAACGATTTAGTCATTGTTAATCCTAGAAGATTGTATTTACGGAAAATAGGATTAGCCATCGTAATTTATATAAGTTTTGTTCACAAGGAATATAGCTTTAATTTTAAGCTAATTTATTGCAGCCATTTTAATTTGTATAAGATTTCATTGACGAGAAATAGTCTCAGCCATTTAGGGGATTCAGCCGTAAATCTTATATTACTACATTGGTGAAGCAGGAATCCTTGAAGATAGAATCTCAACTTGTACTAAATAACACTTTAAGAGGAGATATCCTGCACAAAGTTAGCTCTCTCGTCATTCTGGAATAAGTTATGCAAGAGGTTTAGCCGTTGTTAATCCTAGAAGATTGTATTTACGGAAAATAGGATTAGCCATCGTAACTTATTTAGTATGGGATTTCATTCACGAAGAATGGTTTTAACATAGGAATTGATAAGATACTGCACCGACGTGAAATAGGTTTCAATATTTGAAATTATATCAGTCTAGCGTCCCATGGTGGCTTCACCCACAATCGTTTAAAATTATCACTTTATATGTTAATTTGTTAAATTTAAAAACAACTAATGATTGATAATGATTATGTAATGGGAATACAAAGTTATAAAAATGTATTATTTAATCGAAAATATTAGCAATTGCAAACATAGGCTATTATATATAATATTGCTATTTTTGCAATTTTGCACTTTTTAACCTTAAAAATCAACATTTTGCAAAACACTTCATTATTGTTTGTCTTTGTTATGAATGGAATGTACCCTGAAACTTTCAAGCCTCTGCCATTTATAGTTTTGACTCAACGTTGATTCTCTGTCAGTCACTCAGGACAACGATTCATATGTAAAGATTTTATTGATGAAAAATAGTTTCAGACACTTATTGGAATCGACCGTAAATCCTATATTACTGCATTGACGGAAATCGGTTTAACTATCGTAAAACCAATAGAATTGTAGTTACGGGAAAGAGATTTATCAATATTTTTGATTAAATATTACAGGTTTATTTCGCGTTGTAATCAGGTTTTTTTATGATCATAAATGTGTGGGGAATGTAACTCTTTGTTTTTAATTCAGTTCCCGAGGGACCGTCTGCAAATGGCCTTCACATTATAGTCCCACTGTGTACGGACTGTATAACCGGCTCCGGATTCCAGAAAGCAAATATGTCAGTTTCTAAATTTTATTATTAAATAGACACAAATAGTTAGCAATATGTTCATGTTATTAGGAAAACAACAGATAAATATGTGATATTGTGAACAAAAATCTTTGGCTTTAGGTGGGATCGATACGTCACAGTGTCATTGGTTTTAAACAGGATCGAATTAAACTCAGAACTGTAGAAAGCTTTTAAAAATTATAAATTTTAATATTAATGAATTCCGAGGTTTCAATTTTTGCAACACTAGTATAACGCTTTAGTGAAACCTTTAAAAATGTTTGACAAATGTATATTGTATCTGACGACCAATAGGATCAACATTTAAAGCTAAAAATTGACAGAATGACAATTAGTCAAATCTACATTAAAATATCTAAACTATAAAAACCTCATTTAAGTTTCAATATCCAAACAAACGCTCTTACGAGCACTACAAAAACGTAAATAATGTTTTAAAGTGCATATAATGTTACTTGAGTTTAATTAAATCTAGTTAATCGCAAGTAATATATTAGGTATAGTCCGTCTCTAAAGAGCGTTTGTTCAGTGTTTGAAACTTAAGTTAGGCTTTTAAAGTTTATATATTTTACTATAGATTCGAACACTGAATCTTTTATGTTCCTAAATGCATTGTTGTGAAGTGTAAAACACTTTAAAGTTCTGAAAAATACCACAAAAATTAGCAAAACTAGAATTGGGGTGCCAGAAGTATCATACTGAAATTAATGTCCTCCGTATTCGTTACTGCAATGAAAGGAGTAGTTAATCCTCCTGATTTTAGACTCATCGTTTTGGTTTTCTAATACCTGAATACACATATAACAGTCTGTACGTCTAAGCACTGGTACCCGACGCTGACTGGCATGTATCTGAGATTGTGTATCTGTTTGGTCAGCTGAGCAATCTTTCTCTATATGCACGAGGGTTTATTTGTCTATC
>JBAIZL010000002.1:20688566-20693566 GCA_036971475.1 Prosapia bicincta | reverse complement strand
CTCATAACTTTATTGATATATTTTTCAGCAATTCGATTGCCTACGAATAAAGGGGGGATGTGATTTTAAATTAAATATCTTGTAATTCAGAATTTCGGGTGTTTTTTTTATATGTAGTGACTTGGGATGTTTGTGAAAATGTTTTAACATCTTGTACAATTTTATTTATATTCTTGGTGTTTACAATATGCGGGGGTTGTAATACATTTGAAAGTAGCCTCGCCAATCTGTGCTCCTTGATACAATCAAATAAAGTAACAGATCTAAACAATCCAAAGAATGTCCAGATACGTTGCCTCCAGGCAGACAAATGCCAGTATCATTTGTCACGTGTCAAGAGTCTGATATGCCACGCCCACATTATTTCTGAAGACATCATTTATCATTCTATATCTTATTTGTATCAACAAGGAGTCCACAAAAAAACACTAAAATACCAGGCAATTTTAGTGAAACGGTATTAAATTGGATGACATAAGGGATGGTATGTGATGAAATGACTTAATAATGTAAGCATACAAAACTGGCCGAAAAACGTTTGGCGTACGTAATTTTTTCTATTCTGTAACACATTTATTAAAAATTTCATAAATTATATTATTTAATTATTTCTCTCAACTTAATTAGTCTGTATAGAATATCGACCCCGAGACATAGAACGAGACGTGGCTTCTTGATGCGCAGTGGCCAACGTGACATTTAAAGTAGAAACTACCCCGCAAACCCATTGTGTGTCGAACCTAGCTGCTATACTTAGCAGTACACCACAACCAAAATGGCTAGTTACGTGGGGGAGTTTGACAGCTATCTTGCTCCCCCCCCAACAGTCTGAGTACTCCAGTTCTGGCGCTTCTTATGTCTCTTGCTGTATACTGAAAGTTATAACTGGGTCACCTTACCGCCTAACCAATCAGAGTCAAGCGATTACCTTTCCGATGGAGACAGTGTTGCCACGTTTCCTTGCCACACGTTAGTTTTAACTGTCCCCTGCGAATTTTTTAGTTACGTGTGATAGTTAAACTGAGTTTGTTGTTAAGGGTAAACATCTAACACTGTATTAAAATGTATGTTGATAATAGGGCCCAATCTTATAAATCCTGACCATTTTTTTTCATAATAAGAGATTATGTTATATTAATAAGATTTAATGAAATATAGAACGAGAAAGAGGTTATTTGATCCGACCCGTTTCGATTACCCTCGAACCCCCCCCCCCTTATGTCAGTTTCATTTACAATTCAAGTGTAAAAAAAGTAAATAACAAGACGACATCGGTTGACTTTGCTGTTGGTTATTGATAAAAATTACATGAGCTTACCAAAAGAGTAAAATTAATTTCTTACTGAATTGTACATAGTAAATCCCGATATCCGCCCAGTCCACCGACGTTGTCATGGAGAATAAACTAGACAAAATTTACCAGCTGTTTCCAAGCCACTTCGATCCCTTGAAATTTAAAAGCTGTTGAAACTTCGAACTGAGTCATCTGTTATAAGGACGATTTGAATCGTCGTTGCTAGAAGGAAATGAGAGATAATGAAGTTGATGGTGACATGATACTGTCCTTTATGATGGTGGCTCATCTAGGACATTTCGAATATTGGAGATTTATCAGATAAAGGTTCAATTTGTTCAACTTCTGATTGACTGAAACATGTACTAAGTAGAAGACTAGGTTCTTTATCTATCGTTTAATTCTTCTCATATGCTCTTATCAGCCGTTTCTCAAGCTAAATAAATCGCCCTTATTGTTCGTATGTCTTTATCAATTGTTATCAATTGGTTTCCATTTACTATTTTGAGACATTCCCGAAAAGTCGATTTATATAGAGTTTTTTTTTATTGGTATTATTATTAATGTATGATGAAATTATTTACTTTATACTCTATGATATCACACTTTCATTCATATGTAATGCAAACGACAAAAACATAGGCCTACTTACAGGAAATTTGCGGATTTTAATATTCATGACCATCGGCGAGACTTAAACAGTTGACCTTGACAAATTACCTACTGGCTAAACTTACAATTTCAGTAAAACTAAGAAAATATACTGAGACCAAAGGTTCCTTTAGCACAAAGCGATCATCATGACAATATCTGAATTGAATATAGGTTCGTGCACGCAATAGTACGGCTTGTACAGATTGCAAATGACAAAATCCATTGAATGTGCGGTTTATGACCTCCTTTAAAAGACGCCCATTATATTGATGTATGGGCAAACCCATTGCCGGCAGACTTTAATACATTACATTATAAACCCATCTTGTTTCACAATATTTAGCATTTTCATGTATTGTTTTTACCCTGTACTTTCTGTTTTGTTGTGAGTACGTGTGTGTTTGTGTGTGTGTGTGTGTGTGTGTATATATATATATATATATACATGTGTGTGTGTGTGTGTTTGTGTGTTAGTGTGTGTGTGTGTGTATGTGTGTGTGTGTGTTGCGGCGGGCAGTATTCTCTTGGAATACATACCGCAAAAAGATAAAATTTAAAACATAAAGAGTTTAAATTTCTTTTATATAAAACAAACCAAGCCACCGTAAGAAGGGTTAGAAACTTTAATTTAAGGCCGTTTGCAAGGGGAAGATGGTCAAAATTGACCTAGAGTTACCTTCGACATTTCCAGAGATAAAGCAAGACGAGAAAAATCAATAATAAAGAATAATAAAACTTCATCAAAGGCACCCTTAAAGAGTTATACGGCTAGAACGAAAAAGTGGACAGAATCGATCTGTTTATAGATTCTGCAAGCCGTTGAGCTTTTGTACAAAGGTGATACGCGCGCCGATCATGACGACATCGATAAGGTTTCTTATTGGTTGAGAGGCTCGTGGGAACAGACTGGCTTCCCGTGGGAAAAGAAAAGTTAGCGTCGTTTTACACCCCAGCGAAACCAGGACTCTTGAAGTGTACGGACGATGTCGGGGTTAGCTCCGGTAAAACAATGAATAGTAGTTTTGTTACCGTTAATCGTTCAAAAACTATGAGTGGCTAGGGAAAGTTCGTTTCGTTGAGATGTCGTGACGTTGTGTTTCCGAAAATGGGGCCTCTTTCGCACTCAAGATCGCGCCGAAAGAGGTTTCCCCATAAAATTCCATCAATAATGTGCGAGCGTCTTAAAATGTGTGTGTTGCGGCCTTACTACAAAGACAAGGCGAAGTGAACAGTGATAACCTAGCAAACAGTTTTAAAAAAAGTGATACTAAATTTCAAACAAAATTAAACATAATTTAACTAACTTGGTAAACGTTTTAAAAAAATTTTCTTATTCTTTTCTGTGTCATAAAATGCCCAGTTAAGAACTGTGTAAAAAAAAGGGCTTAAAGTTAAAAAGTTTATTAGTAACAGTCTAAAATTTTAAAAGAGGTGCAAAAGTCATCGAAGAAAGAAGATGAGAGAGTTTCAAACAAAGGGTTGAGCAAGCAGATCTACCTGAGGCGTGCCAGAAGCACAAAGGGAAGGTGGTTCCAAAGATGGCGGCAACGCGTGGGAAGTCATCCAAGTATACCTGCGTGGGAAAGATGCAACATCCAAGCCGGACCTCCCCCACCCCACTGGATAACAAAGGGAGAGACGAAGAAGAGAGAGAGAAATGGGCAAGGCGTGCTTTGTGGTGGATTTCAGGTTAGGTCTATTTTGTCTTCCTTTTGCAAATTAGAAATTTTTAATTTGAAAAATTTTTCTTTATGGGAGAATGTTATAAAATTTAAATAAATTTTAAAACCATTAACAGTAAACTTTGAGATTCATAAGTAAATGCTGGTGGCTTTGTTTTAAAGAGTGGGGGTTCAAGATGGCGATGCCATAAAAGCAGAAATTATGTTGCATTTCATGAAAGAAAGGGAAATAGAAATTTTAGATTAGAACTTGTGTAAAGGGTTAGGTTTTTAAATAAACAAATCAAATAAAGGGATTTAAATTATTTAAAGAAATAAAATCTTAGGAAGGTGTAAGGAATTTAAATAAGAGATGGGTTGTAATAAAATCAAATATGATTTGCTAAAAGTAAATATCCAAGATGGCGGACAAAGGCCATTGTTTACAACAGCTGATTGGAAGGTCATGCTTTAGTTTTAAGTACTCCTATAAACGGGAGTGCTATTTCATATAATTAAATTAAACTAAATTGTTATTTTATCTAGAAGGAGTCATTATGACATTTTTCCATATGAAACAAATTGACATAAATTGTTCTCATTTAAAATAAACAAGGGTTATATCAAATTGAAGCTATTTAATTGAAATTGTTGATTTTATTTAGAAAAGAGTGAAATATATAAATGTATTTAATAAATTAAATCAAACCAAGGTTTGAGTAAAAATAAAGGGTTATGATTTTGATATGTGTAGATTTTAAATATTTTAAAAAAGTGCAACAAAAGGGTTAAGTTAAACAAGAGATTTTAAAATTGTGAGTGGGGCTAGCTAATAATAATATGTTAAAATAAGTTTTTTCTTTTATGAATTATAAGTATATTTTGTGTATTTCATGATTTATATGTATGTAAAATAATATGTTGGTGATAGGGAAACTTAGAAGGAAAAATGAAATTTTTGCAAATTAGTTTAAATATAAATTATATAATTTAGGCAAATGGGTTAGTAGCCAGTTAGCAAAGGTTACTCAAGATTTATTAAATATCAATTTCCTTCAGAAATTGCATTGATAAATTTTAAATAAATTTAAATTAAATTTCAGTATGTATAATTTTCATGAAGAAAGGGTTAACCAAATGAGAACCAAAGGGTTTTTTATTTTATATAAAAAGGGTTAAATAAATTTTAAAATTTGTAAATTTCTTTGTAAATGATCCAGGATCAGTTTAAAAGGGTTTAACTATGTTTCAATAAATATTAATAAATTTCATTATGTGGATTTTCATGCCGAAAGGGTTAATCAAATAGTAACCAAAGGGTTAAATATTTTCTAGTAAAAGGGTTAAATGAATTTAAATAAATTTGTAGATTTTGTAAATGATTGAAGATA
>JBAIZL010000002.1:20653566-20681066 GCA_036971475.1 Prosapia bicincta | reverse complement strand
CGACTTTCTCATCTTTAGAAGATTCATGATAGCACCTTTCTTTTAAAACCACGATGTTAACATCGTGTAACAACCAAGCATTTTACAACCATGTAATAACAACTATACTAGTAAAACAATTGCTAATCCCCCTGAAACACAATAACATAATAATCATCAAGTAATATCTAGCATTACTAGTTTATATAAAATGAAACACTAACGTACGTTTCGACTACAAATGCACCAACATGATACAATACGTATCAATAACTATAGCGAAATCAAAAGGCAAAGGAGTTATAAATTATATTAAAAACCATCTAACCACAAATATATTTATTTCAACCTGATGTACATTTCGGTTAACGAGTAACCATCCTCAGAGGCATGACAAACAATGCTGGCTAATTCTACCTTTTCATGCCTCTGAGGATGATTACTTGGTAGCTAAATGTATATCATGTTAGAATAAAAATATTTGTGATTAGAGGTTTTTGAATATGATTCATTATTATTTTGTATAAACCTGTATCGAGCTTTAAGGTTCACATTTATATTACTTACGTACGTCTCTTGAGTTTATTGAATTTTACAGTTTTATTATTTGTGTACAAAATCGGAAGGTGCTGCCTATGCATACCGCGCAACGTTCGCTGCATGTCTTTGTTGTCACTGACAAGTGCACAAAGTCAGTTTATGCGGTCCACGGATAAATATTGTATACTATTGAAAACGTGAATTTATATATATACAATTATTGAACAGATTTTAAGTTTTGATTAACTACTGTAAAGTTCAGTCTGACTGTAAAGTCCTTTTTGCAACACGACGTCCGGAGCAGGTGACTGACACACCGACTAGGTATGGGAGGCAGACGGGTCTAACTGACCTTGAAGTGGTGTAGATCCATGCTATTTACAGTTTATTCGTGGGCGCCACGTCGTGCACCGAGCAGTATCATTGTTGTCAAGCTAATGTTCACGTTCGCGAGTTGTTATAACTTAGGTTTGAATTATTTAAATGAAACAAATATTACACTTTAGAAAATAAATACTCGATTCGACTATAACAGAACTCGGATTAGCCACAGAATATTTGGCAAATTACGGAGTAATTCCAAGGAATTTTGCTTCCAAAAAAACTCTCGTGAAAATGAAATAGCGACGAAGGAATTCACTCCATAAAAAACGCTGAAAATTCATCAGACATTGAACGTTAAATGAGAGTAGAGGTTAATGCGGTGGAAATAAATCTTCAATGATGAAACGGTGGAGGATAGAAGACAATGGATACAGTAAATTTATCTGCCACATCTGAACGGCGTGAAAATAAAGACAACGCTGATGAGCGTGATTCTCATAAAACATTCCATAAAAAAACTTATCTCAAAATGTTTTACCAAGTACATGTGAATGTGCTAAAAGTCACGTTCCGCATCGTGACGCGGAACTGTGTTACTGCCGGGACGTTAAAATATCTGAGTTAAGTATTTTAAAAATGTTTTTCAAACCTCTTTCTTTCTCATCAACGTTTTCGACACCCCAAACAATAAAGTTATTCAAAAGCTTCTATTAGTTCACACTCCCTACACCGTACATATATATATATATATATATATATATATATATATATATATATATATATCATTTTTCAAACTTATCGTGGAAAGCATATTACGTTAATACAGTATTTTTTTAAATAATATATTATTAATTAAATGAAATTAATTATTTTAGTTTTGTATAGTACAAAAAATTCACAAAAGGGTCAAGTTATGCAATATAGTTATATCGCCCCATTTGGCCTAATATAAGTGATAACATATGATTTCATAAAACAGCTGATTTTAACTTATAGGTTATGTGCTACAACAGCTGTTTTAACTTATAGGTTATGTGCTACAACAGCTGTTTAACGCATAGGCTATGTTACTCTATTTATATAATTGTAATTAGTTAATAAAAGTAGGTAAAACAAAAATTTTCTTTGTTAAGCTAACTAGGAATTGACATTAAAATGTTTTTGTTTATATTACTTGTTTAAGTATTACACTGACTTTATGATTACACACGATCCACAATTATAAGCCTATTCGGAAAATCTTTTCTATTTATACATCCGTGACCCGAAGGATAACCGCAGACACTTCATAATTTGTATTCATTTGAGGACTACCCACGTTGTAAAAAGTGAAAAAGCTCACAATTTTTTTTTTCAATTGACACTTGTAGTTATCATCCAATGTAATACTAATTCTTTATTGTGTAACATTTTATTGATAATTTTTAATATCTTCATAAGAATGTTACCCTTAGATGATCCACGCTATTGTGTTTCCCATTACGTCACTCTCGAGTCGTAACAAAACAAAGAGTTCCACCATTGCAATACATGCCGCAAAGGGTTAGGTAAAACCCAACGTACGATCGGTACAAAAGAGCTTGTCTAAAACATGAAATCAAAATCCAACCCCTACTCTCCTTATATGCCGCAGCCCTTTCAGCTTCAACCTTCAGAGCCTTACACCACTAACCGCTTTCCAGTTAGAAAAATTGCCAAATACAACCGCCTTTACTTCGTTACCCACCATTTGCAAAAAAACGTCTCTGACGATCTTACGACCAACGGGTTTCAAGTTATATGGAACGTAATCTACGCACCATTAAAATATTTTGCGATCAAGTTAAGTTAAGAGGTAAAGCGAGAGACAATTATAAGAAGGCTTTATTGAGTATCTGTCCACGTTCCGAACACACCAAAAGTCTCTTGGTGTTACTCTGGAGTAAATAGTAATTAATTGTACAGTGACATTTACACTAAAAAGACTACACACACCAATGAGATAGCACGAACACCAAATGAAAATTGAATGATATTAGTTGTTGATTTGATTAACCAAATCAACAAATCATTGTTGATTCGTTGTTTTATTTATGTCTGATTTTAGAATATTCGGTTTTTACTACTATTGTTATCACTTGCTGATATTTTTCAGCACATGCGTTTCACAGTAGATTAGTGCATTGTTGAATGCTGTGAGTCACGAACTAGAATAGACTGACTTTTTTTTTAAATCTGAGAGCGATTCGGATAGTCAGAGTTTGAATGATGTTTAAAACGACAGTAGGGTTACCCTTAGAAGACAATATTGTAATCTATCCATTATTTTTCCGCATAAAAAGGGCTCTCTTTTCTCCCGGGCTGAGATTAGGTATAGGAATCCTGCTATTACATGAATCACTAGCAACCTCTAGAACAATTTCTTCAGCTTCAGTTTTACCCTTTGAGTCTATAGATGTGTTGACCTCAGATATTGCCTCAGACCTCTTCTATAAGAAGCCCAGTAAGAGCAATGGCAAAGTTGTACCATTTACATGGGACCATGATTCCAGCATCGTTGAGGCTGTAGCTAGAAATGTTCCTTACAACCAAGTTAGGATCGAGAGACTGAATTTTATTCAGAATATTTAGCAATAAAATTATCAAATTTCTTCACCAGCTTCTTAGTTTTCAGACTTACATTATTTTCTGAACGATGCACTGATCTAGTACAAAACGAGTCTGCTGACAAATATCAGCAGGCAATGGTTTTTCGCCAAGTAATATCAATAGTAGTATATTAATAATCCTTAGGATGTACAACAGAAAATCTGCAAGTTTGGTTCTTAGTTATTGTAGTGTAAATTGTTTTATATAAAGTAATTAGTGTTTAGCCTCAAAGAGCGCTAGAGTTTTGGTGTGGTCGGAACGTGGACAGAAATTCAATAAAGCTCTTTTAATATTTTCTCTCATTTCATACAGTAATATAATGCGAGACGTTAAATCAAGACGTTTAATTGTTGATTTTTAATTTAAAAAAAAACCATTGAATTTACGATTGAAAAAAAATACAAATTGTTAAAAAGCATCTTCGCTTTTTAAAAGTAATGAAACATCTGAATTATTATTAAATTTACTATAACCTTCTAAAAAACAAACATTTCCCTCATTCTGAGCTATGTTCGTCAATTCTAGTGACAAAAGGCGCCTAAAAGATTAAAAAGATTTCTTTAATACGAGTTTCGTAAATCTCATTACATTTTCAGCTTACTACGCAATTCATTTCTTAAATATAAAGCTTAGAGAACATGTCTTCATCGACCGCCTTGCACAATGAGATTCACGATAGCTTTCCATTTAGAAAATAAGACAATCTAACACTTTTTAGTCAGTATCAAGCTTTTAAGCAAAATCAGATTTGTTCATGTTGTAAAAATACCAACTTGTTATATCATCATAAGAAAGGTTAAACACTTGTGTTTTAAAAAATATTTCAATTTAAATCGGAACCCAAAGAAATAATATAGTAATTGTCATTCACTAAATAATATAGTGAAAAGACTCGTTGCCACAGTTTCTCCCGCCACTAATAACTCATTGCTATAAGAACATTCTAATTGTTGTGAGAGTTGCCATGGTAACATATTTATTATTGGCTTGGTAATAAAGTCACAGTGTTGTTTTTGTACATCCTACTAGCACTTCTTAGTGGTCTTGTTACTAACTCTATACAGAGTCCTCCATTCATAGTTATTTAATATAAAATATATTGATTTGTTTGTTAAGTTATATCCATGATATGAATTAAATATAATGCTAAGTGTAAAATAAATATTAATAGTAAATTAAATAAACAAAAAAATGAATAAAATGTGAATGAAATTGCCGAAAGACGATAAAAAAAACTTTGAGGAATCGAGGAACGTGTAATGAAAGTATTAGGGTATACTCATTTACATAGTGTTACAAAAAAGAGTACATAAAAGTGTAAAAAGAAAAGTTGAAAGAATAAATTATGTTTTGTAAACTTAAAGCGATAAGGTATCCTGGATATGACCGTGTATTACGTTTAGGGAAGGGTTGTGAATGTGAGGATTAATGAAGGGTCAGGAACGCTCTCCAGTATGGCATTACGTGTGTAGGCCACGTTAGTGGAGCACTCTTCATTGGGATAATAAAGAGATGTCCACCTGTTATAACCTCAAGTACGAAGGAAGATAAAGAAGGATAGATTGATGATCCTAGGGGATAGTTATGGATCAGTAGACCTACTCTCAACCGGTGTGAATGCAAATGGTTACTCGCTGTTGGGCGAGTTAAGACATTGAAATCGTTATAGAATTCGCTAATACAATACACACAATGTATGCTGAGGGATGGCTATATATAAGTCCGTTTAGTAATATTCTGATGCTTGTAATCAACTGAATATTCACTTTTAATGACTTCATAAAGTCATAAAGTAAGAGTTTTAGTTCAGTTTAAACTTCTGAGCTTCAAATAAACTTAGTCGTATATGTTTTACGAGCGTATACATGTACGAGCAGTACATCCCCAGCAGTAAACAGAATATATCTCGTCCTTAATTATTGTCCTGCGTCCATCGTCCGTCATTGCATCACAACAGAACGTTTTATCGCCTTTGTAAACGGTAAAACCAATTCTTTCGTTTTATATACTTTGTAATTCTCTCTTTTACAACCTAAGGTTAACGAAACTTTAAATGTTTGGGATTATTTTCAATGTTATAGATTTGTACGCAGTTATAGATTTATCGAAATTCTGAACTGTTTCGTCAGCTTTATGTTAGGTGTTGAAAGTCTCGGGATCGTTCACGGAAATAACTGCTTAATCGTTATTGATAGTTATCTGTGCTCTCAAGGTTTACACACCCATAATCTGTCCTTTGAAGATCTTCACACCCAGGGTTTGGGCTCTTAAGGTTTATACGCCCAGGGCCTGTCCTCTCAAGGGTCTTCCCACCCAGGGTTTGTGCTCTCACGTTACACACATCCAGGTTCTGTGATATTATGGTCTAAACACTCATGTTATGTGGTCTCAATTTCAACATACCCAAGCTCTATGCCTCTAGGATAATTGTTCCCGAGTGTGCTCCCTCAAGTCCTTTACTCTTATGGCTTATGCCCCCATGGGCTATACTCCTAGAGTCTTGTGCCTCAAGGCTTATGCTCCAAGGTTCTACTTCTTCGGGGTCTATGGTTCTAAGGTCTAGGCTGTTGAATTTTAATTATATCCAGGTTCTCTGATCTTAGGATGTATACTCCCAGTGACTATACCTGTAAAATCTACACACTCAGGGTCTCTCTTCCCAGTGTCTTATGTTCTTAGTTTCTTCGCGGTCTATGCTTACAAGGTCTATGATCAACAGTAGTTAGGAATCCCAGCTTTACCCTCCTATCGTTATAAACCCAGCGTATACTATCCAACTAAGCGTATACCCCAGCATCTATTCTCTCAGTGTCTATACCTTTAACGCTTATGCCTTTACGGTCTATAGATACCAAGATCTGTGCTCCTAAGATCCATGCTATCACGATCTATGCTCTTAGAGTCTATGCTCTCAGAGTTTAAGTATCCAGGCTCTCTGCTTATAGCGTTTATGCTCCACCCAGTCTATTCTTTCTTCGTCTATGCTCTCACTTTTTATGCCGTGAAGTTCTACTCTCCCAAGATCTATCCTCTTGTTCTATTAGGGTCTATGCTTAAAGGTCCATGTTGTTAGAATTTATCTATCCAATCTGTATGCTTTTAGGTTAATAATTCCAGTATCAATGCCCTGAAGGTCTATGCGTAGAGTATATTAAATTATGGATAGCTATAGGGTTTCATATTAGGTATATTATTTTCTAAATTTAAATTGTGCAAGACCTTAAAGGGCTATTCATTTATGTTTTTACGAAAACAATTACACTTACAAAAGTATTATATATTAATAACTATTTATAAATTTTTAGAAAGGCAAAACATTTTAGACAAATTTGCATGTTTATAAATTATATTCTGATAGAATTTTGTTGTTTAATTTTGATTAGATTTGAAAAACCATCTTTAAGATACCTTGTCACATTAGAACACAATATCCAATGGCATAACCTGAATGTCTAGCATGCATTAAGAGTGCGTTAGTACTCCGATCCGAGCACTTTCTGTAATTAATGCGTTTAAACTTTTTCCCAGATAGTGTTTTATTTTACTTCGACAATGACCTGTAACTTATTCCAGACCAAAAGTGCTCTGATTGCAGAGAAGTTACAGTCAAATCAGTGTGAAAAATCTGGGTGTTAGATTCGCACTGCCAAGAGGCGATAGTGCGCATGCGCATCAGGGCGAGAGCTCTAAACGACACTTCAGTTTGTCGTAAAAGTTGCCAGTGGTGGATCTATACGTACCTTTCCAAAAACATTTGCTGGTGTTATGTTTTGATTTAGGTTTTATGTTATCTTTTGTGTTTTATAGTGCACGTGTTTTTAGTTTCTTTAGGATATAGTGCAACCGGATAGTACCCGGGTTCTTTCTCTTGATATGCATAAATGATTCAACTCACCTGAAAGTATGTAGTCAGGCTAGTAGCGTTTCTACTTAGAACTTTCTATTCCCCATCCCCTCACACGCGGCCAAGCCCCACCCCTCATCCCCACATGCCTGCGCGAGGCGAATTTTGTCAAAGTGATTCAACTGTACTACCGTCCCCCAAAAAATATTGTACTTCACCGTCAGCTATACATCTCGTTAGGTTTGAGGCAGAGTTGCAGCATATGGGCTATGTATAACAACTGTTTGCAGAGCTTTCTAAAATAAGTTTGTTTATAATTAAAATGTTTAGGAATAAATAATTATATGAACGTTTTCACCATTTTATAAATTGATTTGCATTTTAAAATAAAAGTTTAGAAATAGAAATTATAACCTTATCAGGAAACACTTTTGAATGAATTTACTACAATTTACACATGTATCAAGATGTAAAACAAATTCTGGGGTTTAATTTGATAGTAATATCTTGCATATAGAGCTAATTAAAAATGACAATGTCTTAGTAATGGTTTAATTATACGAATTAAGATTAAAATAATTTTATTATAGTGAGGGTTATAAACTGGTTTGTACTTCAATTCAAAAGCAACCAGGCTTTAAAAGTTTGTTGCAGTGAGCCTATCCAAGACCTAGGAGAGTCGTAAAATATGGGCTTATCCTCTTAACCGCTCCAAGCGGCTTCATAAAGAACTATATCGTCTAATTTATGCCTTTACTTTACCGGAATGACATATCTTCATTTAACTCTGTCGGGCTTGCGTGAGAGTTTGCCTTTTGGGTCCACTCAATATAATAACTAAAGAATGCAATTTGTTACAACAGTACTTTCAGAAATTTATTTAATACAATAGAAAGCAGGGACTTTCATAGGAAACCCTCTTTGACATTGCAGAAACAATACGTACTTTGTTATACAATGCTCAAAGTTTTGATTCACTGCGTGTTAAATATTTTACCTATTACATATTCTAGTAAAAGTAGTATCCTAGTAGTATTTTTACTACAACATTTTCCTTAGTCAATTACAATAGGCTACTTAATTTTTGAAAATAGGGTAGGTTACTATTTAATTTGAACTTATTACACTTTTGCTATTACTTGCGACCAGACCTTTTGTTAACTAAAGGTTGTTAAATTGTTAACTTACACTTGGAGGAGTCTTACGACTTCTTCAGCCTCGTAAATTTGCCGCTAGGGTTGCTTCAGTTGTGCTTCCCCGGTACCATTTTTTGAAAGTTAGACGTAATGTGATTGAAGAGTATGTGTGATCTGTGCCAACACTTATGTGCGTGATCTATGTGTTACTTCCAAAGGTAAGTGTCCTGTTATGGAATAAAACAAGAGTTATGGTTGTACAAGAACTCGGGCTCTGAATGAACGTAGAGAAAAGATTGCTAAAAATCAAAGTTTTATATCACTTACATACTCGTAAATTCAATATTAACAAGATATAAATACAATTTGTTAAAACAATTCCTAACTTACATTTTTTAACATATTACTACTATAATTTATCTAGAAATACTATTTTCGCCAGATATTATTCGCTCCACATTCTCCAAAATTTATGCTAAAGGCCACTGACTTTAATCGTAAGCAACGAAGGCCTATGCAGCATTGTTTGTTGTGGTAACACTGTAACAGACAAATCACAGTACTGAAAAAGTCTATGACATCATACAAGTTTATTTAGAAAAGTTTTTCTTTTTTAATAGTTATTGCATATTTTTTTTAATTACTCACAGTTTAAAATTGAAAAAGTGTATTAATTTTTCAAAATATAAATTGAATGCATTTAATTACTTGCTACAACAACGTAAATATAAAGCAGTATCATACAAAAGCAAACTACAAGTCGTCAGGTTTAGGCTAGTCGGTGACCTTGAGATGATGTTTGTGGTGGGGGAACCGGCTGATATCCCTCGTTAAAGTTCGTACAGTGACAATGTTAGCGAATAATACAGTACCCTCCCTGAAACCTTATACTAATAATACCTTATGCTCTTTTCTTACTGCACCAACTGTGTTCTGTTGCGTTTATTTACCTTCCATTAGGACATTTAACCTCCAAGCTAAACCTGATGACCTGCAACAGCATTATTTTCTATTTATTTTTAAAACATTTCCACCATATTTAAACTCACCTTTATTTCGTTCAGTATTACAATAATTTTCACATAATGACCTTAAATACAGAAGTAAATTTTGTTTTTAAAAAGTTACACATAATACGTTCAATGTTTTAAAGAACTATTAATATTATCCACATGTATGTATCTATCTCTTAAGGGGATTTTTGCTTCTGAGTGAATGTTAGTGACTTTAATTACATTTAGAATATAGAAATGTCTTCAGATACAACTTACTTTTTCCCCTTTTTCTTTGCAAGCTTCTACACCGTAGCCGCTGATGAGGAGAAAATAAATCACCGAAATTGAGAAAATCTGGATTTTACATGATTTCTTCATATTATTAAAGCTGAGAACAAGAAATAGAAATTGTTAGACTATAGATATAATATATTTAACAATTATAGAGAAAAATTATTATAGTTTGTATGATGCAACCTGGCTTGTGGTACTTGTATTAGGCTGGACGTGCCTTTGCGTTCGCAGTTACCCGCAGCTGTCTCCGTAGCAGGTCATGTACTATCATCCGCTAAGTAAAACTGTCTTAAATCAAAACTAAGACAGATAAGGGGTATCATGAAATGCCTTCCCCTAAATAATTTTTACATTTTTAACGATTTGAAAAGTACGTAAAAATTTCAGAAAAACGTTTTCAAAGACATCATTCGTAAGATTGTAATGAACAACTTTTATTGTTACCGTTAATTGTTTGGGGTTTGTTATTAAATCACACTTTGCCCTGTTTAGTGTCGTTTCTGTTATACTTTTACAAAATTGTTTAATATTTTATAGAATTTTTAAAATAATAAATACGGAAAGATGAAGATTTTCTTAGTAGAAATGGTAGTACATGATTAATTAAGGACACAACGGTTGGGTATAAATTAACTCAGGTAGCTTTGCGGTCAGAAGACAGGTTACTTCATACAGACCATAGAGTATATTAAAGACTTGTATAATTGTTAGTGGTATTGAGTTTATGGCAATAACAAATGGGCTAAATATAATGAAAAACTAAATATTATTTCTAGTACTGAAACCATTAAAGACCTCTAATTGTTGACAGTGTAACTGGAAAAAATAGAAAGACATTGAAAATAAAATACAATAAGCACATGACATAATTGCAATGAATATAACTAACCAAAGACACAATACAACAATGCAATAATCATTATTTAAATTTCCCAAGTTGTCCAGGTTACAGCCTTAAGTACGGTTTTTATCAGAAGATAGGATGTTCGGTATCATCATCATGATAATGTAGATTTACAAAGAACTTTAAAAAGCCACGCCTTGTTGCTTTAATTTGGTTTTGTAATATCTTTGTAGTTAGACTTTCTGATGATGATGACGATGATCGAAACGTACGGGTAACTTTAATAATTTATCTCTTAATACTTTAGTTATTACATCATGTATTGTGTTGTTGTGTGTTTGTTTAGTTGTATAAAACCAATATAAAGCAACTGTGTTTAGTAACTTATATTTTTATAACTACCACTTATTAGTGACGTCTACCTCTTTTAGAATTGCAGTATTTGTAAAGTAAAAATTACGACAGTTTTAGGGAATTAAGTTGGTATCCTTGTTTTACGTTTTTAACACAATTATAATATAAATTGTAAAATTCATAGGTGAAACTTTGTAAAATGCAAAATCATACAGTCTAGCTCATAATATATGTACTTTATTCTAAACCGACATTGAAATGTGGTCTAGATAAGTCATGTATTATTAAATTCACAGCTAGCTAATAAAAGTTACAAAGACTAAGAAAATGATCACTTGGTAAAATAAATACTAGTTCCGGAAGTTCCGAGACCCCCTCGAATCACCAACGATCTATCCTTACATTACTAAATTCGAATCGAGCTCATCCTATTCAAAGGTCCATAATAATTTATGGAATTATAATTTCGTTTGCTGTATTAAAAACTAACAAATATCATAAATATTTTTAAAATTTTATAATGACTTATTATTTAAAATCTGCCTTTACTCCTATTTGAGGAAAAAAAAACATTTACTAATCACAAAACATTACCTGAGCTATACTAATACAACACAAACTAGTAATTTATAAATAACTCTTAATAAAGTGATCTATGAAAGTACTATTATTTTTAAACGATACATATTATATACATTACTCAAGTACACATATAACGAAAAATTATTATATTTGAAAAATGATAGAACACATAAGTGGCCAATAATAGTTCATACCGTATACAGAAGGATTTAAAAGAAATGCAGAACAAAGAAAAAGTGTAGAAGCGAAAATTAAAAAAAAACTACGTACAGAACAAGGTGAAAAACAAACAAAAACAGAAGAAAAGATCAGAATACAGAAAAAGAAGAAGAGCTAAATACTAAACAAAATGAGGAACCGAAAACTGAAAAATATGATACGTAGTAAACAGAATACAGAACAAAATGTAAAACAGAAAATAAAAGGAAGAACAGCGTACACAACGAGGTGAAAAACAAAAAACAGAAGAAAATGTCAGAATATAGAAGAAAAGGAAGAACTAAATACTGAAAAAATGAGGAACCGAATACTGACAAATATGAAACATGGTAAACAGAATACAGAACAAAATGTAGAACAAAAAATATATGAAAAACGGTATGTAGAACAAAACGAAAGACAGAAAACTGATTGGAGGGAGATTTAACCATCACATATAAAACACACTACACTCACAAACTAATATAGAAATGAATCTAAAAATCCTACATTACATAAAAAAGCAACAAACTAAATATAACAGGAAACTACGCGATGTACACACACCACAAATACTATCTACAACACATTCTGAACGACATAACACACTCACAGTCAAATACTATATTTTATCACATAATTAACAACTACTCTATGAACAATAACAGACCACAGAACACCAATAGATCATATAATCACTCCAACGCCTGATCAACAGTCTTGTCCGTTATTTTCAGTATAGAACAATGCGCTGATCTAGTGCGAAACGCGTCTGCTAAAAAGTATCAGTAAGAAGCAGTGTTTTACTAATTTAATACCAAAAGTCTAATAAATTTTATACAGCCTACTGTGCGATATATGATATCATGCAATTTGTATTTTTAAGAACCTTTTAAAAGTATTGTTTACTTTTCATTCTGTTTAGCAATTCAGCCACTATAGTTTCACTTTAGCTGTGCCAGAATAATTGTAAACTTGTTATAGAGTTCGCTAAAATACCCTTTAAAGATTTATATATGATGTAGTTGCAACTTCGTTGGTTGCTCGCTCTGTGATCAATCGTCGAACTACGTTCGCCATGATAATTGCCTTGATATTCCCTCAATATATCACAACTGTACAATAACCTACCATAAGAATAACACAGTTTTTTTTGTATAAAATTGTCACTATAGTCTTTTCATCCTATATATATATATATATATATATATAGTAATTGTAATAAAATATACGTCCTAAAACAAGTATAAGTACTTTACCTTACGCTGGAAGGCTACTGGAGTGTCGTATAATAGTAATGGCAATACTAGGCATTGCTTCATTATAACGGAAAATAATTGCGTTACACAAGAGAGAACATTGGTCTCCAAAGAGGAATCATTTGCTGTAATTAAGATAACAATTTATTTATGCATAAATGACAAAAAAAATATAATAATTAAAATCTAATAATCTATGACTCGAAGTTTATGGTAATGAGGTTTTGATGAGCTGTGAAATTAATTGGTTGGTAAGTTTCGTAATTTGTAAATTTACACTAGCTTCTAAAAATGAGCTAGTGACGAAGCTGGACAAAGTTAGCTCTCTCGCCGTTTTGGAATGAGTTATGCAACGATTTAGTAATTGTTAATCCTAGAAGATTGTATTTACGGAAAATAGGATTAGCCATCTTAATTTATATAAGTTTTGTTCACTAGGAATATAGCTTTAGTTTTAAGCTAATTTATTGCAGCCATTATAATTTGTATAAGATTTCATTGACGAGAAATAGTCTCAGCCATTTAGGGGATTCAGCCGTAAATCTTATATTACTGCATTGGTGAAGCAGGAATCCTTGAAGATAGAATCTCAACTTGTAATAAATAACACTTTCAGAGGAGATATCCTGCACAAAGTTAGCTCTCTCGCCATTCTGGAATAAGTTATGCAAGAGGTTTAGCCGTTGTTAATCCTAGAAGATTGTATTTACGGAAAATAGGATTAGCCATCGTAACTTATTTAGTATGGGATTTCATTCACGAAGAATGGTTTTAACATAGGAATTGATAATATACTGCACCGACGTGAAATAGGTTTCAATATTTGAAATTATAACAGTCTAGCGTCCCATGGTGGCTTCACCCACAATCGTTTAAAATTATCACTTTGTATGTTAATTTGTTAAATTTAAAAACAACTAATGATTGATAATGATTATGTAATGGGAATACAAAGTTATAAAAATGTATTATTTAATCAAAAATATTAGCAATTGCAAACATATGCTATTATATATAATATTGCTATTTTTGCAATTTTGCACTTTTTACCCTTAAAAATCAACATTTTGCAAAACACTTCATTATTGTTTGTCTTTGTTATGAATGGAATGTACCCTGAAACTTTCAAGCCTCTGCCATTTACAGTTTTGACTCAACGTTGATTCTCTGTCAGTCACTCAGGACAACGATTCATATGTAAAGATTTTAATGATGAAAAATAGTTTCAGACACTTATTGGATTCGACCGTAATCCTATATTACTGCATTGACGGATATCGGTTTAACTATCGTAAAACCAATAGAATTGTAGTTACGGGAAAGAGATTTATCAATATTTTTGATTAAATAATACAGGTTTATTTCGCGTTGTAATCAGGTTTTCTTATGATCATAAATGTGTGCGGAAATTTAACTCTTTGTTTTTAATTCTGTTCCCGAGGGACCGTCTGCAAATGGCCTTCACATTATAGTCCCACTGTGTACGGACTGTATAACCGTTTCCGGATTCCAGAATGCAAATATGTCAGTTTCTAGATTTTATTATTAAATAGACACAAATAGTTAGCAATATGTTCATGTTATTAGGAAAACAACAGGTAAATATGTGATATTGTGAACAAAATCTGCAAATATGTCAGTTTCTAGATTTTATTATTAAATAGACACAAATAGTTAGCAATATGTTCATGTTATTAGGAAAACAACAGGTAAATATGTGATATTGTGAACAAAAATCTTTACCTTTAGGTGGGATCGATACGTCACAGTGTCATTGGTTTAAAAAACAGGATGGAATTAAACTCAGAGTAGTTATGAGTACACTTGGGCGCGGACTACCCCTAACTCGGCCTGTACGTAACCTAGGACTATAGGGGGAGTTTTGGATGATGCAGGGGGTTGATGCGGCCTTGATCCTAGCCTTGGGGGTGGTTTCGACCACGTTTAGGTAGTAGGGGGTAGTTTTTCGAAAAAAATAAATTGCAACTCACTGACCTAAGCTAGCCAAAATGGATCCAACCTAACATAACCTACGTGTGAGGGGTGACCTCAGCTACGTTCAGGACCATACCAGGGGGTAGCTCCGGGGGTGGATTGGGGGTGGGGGGGTAGTTTTCGAAAAAAGTTTGGAAAAATGTGCCCTGACTGATAGGGTGAGTCTAGAGTCTATTACGGACTGCTGAGGGGTAGTTTCACCTAGGGGTAGTTTTTAAATAAAATATGAAATTGCCAAAAATCGATCGGATGGATCAACAGACAGTACGGGATATGTCTAGAGTCCATTATGGACCGATGCGGGGGCGGGTTCACCTAGGGGTAGTATTTAAATAAAATATGAAATTGCCGAAAATCGCCCGGTTGGATCAAATGACCGTACGGGATATGTGTAGAGTCCATTATGGACTGCTGCGGGGGCGGGGTCACCTGAGGGCCGATTTCAGATTGCCAAAAATGATCGGGGTCCTAGGTAAAATCCACCCGGGAACCAGGCATTAGTTAAACCCGCCAGGGAGCAGGTAGAGCCAATATTGAGCACGCTCTCGGTTAAAGCCAATCCAAGCCTAGCCACCCAGCAGCTATGCCTTAGGTAAAGCTAACACGGAGCAAGGCCTCAGTTAAAGCCAACCTGGGTAAAGTAACCCTGGAATCAGGCCATACCTAGAGACACCCAGGAGCCAGGCCCGAGGTAAAGCCTCTTTGGAGTCAGCCCTAGGTCCAGGATGGTCGCTATATCAATTACAGCCTATCGACCAAGACAAATACCTCCACCAAGTCCTAGGTAAAGCCACCCAGGTATCAGACCATAGGTAAAGTCACCCTGGAGTCGTGCTTGAGGTAGGGCCACCCAGCAGCCAGGCGTTTGGTAAAGCTAACATGGAGCACGGTCTCGGTTAAAGCCAATCCGAAGCCATGCCCTAGGTAAAGTAAACCGGGAACCTGGCCTTAGGTAAAGCTACCATGGAGTCGGGGCCTAGGTAAAGCTACCATTGAGTTAGACCTTAGATAAAGCTAACACGGAGCAAGGCCTCAGGTAAAGCCAATCCGAAGCCATGCCCTAGGTAAAGTAAACCGGGAACCTGGCCTTAGGTAAAGCTACCATGGAGTCGTGCTCGAGGTAAAGTCACCTAGGAGCCAGGCCTTAGTTAAAGCTACCTTGGAGGACGGTCTCAGGTAAAACCATCCCGAAGCCAGCCTATAGGTAAAGTAACCCGGAATCTGGCATGAAGTGGGGGGTGGGTATCAAATGAAAATGCCAAAAAATGATCGGTTAGATCAAACGACCAACGTTCCAACTAAACGCTAATTTTAACCGACCAACAATTATACACAGAGTTCAAATAGTCAACAAGCTGAATCGACCAATCACATTGCAGGGGCCCGGTAGGTCTACGCAACACAACGCAAACGGTCGCTGTAAGACGCGAAGGCTTATATACCGTGTTAAGCCAATATATATGATAGCCCACATAATGTGTTAAACAAATATGCATGCAAGCCTAGATACATACTATGCTAGGCCGACATACATGGGCCTACTATGTCTGTATACCACTGGCCAAAGCCCTTATGACCTGAGCTATTTTCACCTCTTCTATCAGGTTGATCCTGGCAACCGTATAATATGGGAGGTACTATAGGGTACATCTACCAATGCATAACCTATCAAGCCCACGTAAAGATTTAATATATTTGACGACGTATCCGCGTTCGAGCGACTCTATGCAGGTATTAGGCCCACCCTAACTAGAGTGTTCTACTCCTAAATGATATAGCTGATGCGGGGCAAGGGGCTATGATTGCCAAACTAAAAAATTGTCTATGCTACTAAATTAATAAACAATGCAATAAAGCCTTATCGATTGAGGGAATACGTTTGGCCTACATAGCCGATGACCGTGTGCTAGATATGTGCAAACCTGCAGAGATAACACATTATCTTAAAACCGCAACGGCAGAAGGTGACCGCTATAGCAAGCTTAAAACCCGCACGGCTGTGTCGTTGTGAATCTAGGCGCGTGTTTATGTTTTGATTACTGTATCATCTTACTATGTACTATCGGCATACCAAGGCCTACATATATAATCAGAAATCAGTGTAAATAATCAAATAGACTCAATGGATATATCCTATAGCTGTAAATGTATCTAGATATAAAGGTATATATGGAGAAACACTAATAATGAGGCCTATCACAAAACGTGAATAAATATATGATATAAAACGATCCTAAAACGATGCTAAGCCAACATGCATGCTATCATACATAGGCGTATATACCTCGTTAAGCCTACATACATGATAGTCCACATAATGTGTTAAACAAATATGCATGTAAACCTGCATACATACTATGCTAAGCCGACTTACATGAATCCCTAAATGTGCCTACTATGTCGGTAAACCACTGGCCAAAGCCTATATGATCTGAGCCTGACACACATTTACACCTCGTCTATCAGGTAGAACCTCAGACAGGCAACCGTATAATATGGGGAGTACTATACGGTATAGCTACCAATGCATACCACCATAGCTATGTAAAGGCAGCTACCAATGCATAACCTATCACGCCCAACATAGATGACGTTCAACAAATACTACAATATAATTTTAAAAAAGTCACGGAACCTATATAAATACAGTGCTAAGCCAACATTCATGTTAACCTATATAGGTATATATACTATGTTAAACCAGCATGCAATATACTCTAAATAGCCATATATACGCCGTTAAACATATAAGCGTGTAAACCTACATAAATACTATGCTAAGCCAACATAAATGATAGCCTTATATAGTGTGTTAAAAAAATATGGGTGTAAACCTACATAAATACCTTGCTAACCGAACATGCATGCTATCCTTCATAGGCGTATATACCATGTTAAGCCAATACACATGATAGCCTTATATAGTGTTTTATATAAGCAAACAAATATGTGTGTAAGCCTGCATGCATTTTATGCTAAGCCGACAAGGGCCAACAAATTATAACACTTTATATCCAACACATAGTTTAGCTAATGGTTATCACGCAGTATCCGATCAGTAGCCTGACTACAATTTACCTACAAATTACCACATAATACCCGATACATAGCCTGGCTAATCATTAACGCATAGTAGCCGATGCAAGTTATGACTAGGGCTAACACAAAATATCCGATGCATAGATAGACTAGGGGTTATCACATAGTATCTGATGAGTAGGTTGACTACAAGTTAACACATAGTAGCCGATGCATAGCCCGACTAAGGGTAACACATAGTATCCGATGCAAATCATGACTCATAGTAGCCGATGAGTAGAACGACCACAAGTTAACACATAGTATCCATTGCAAATATTGGCTAATGGTTATTACATAGTATCTGATACATAGCTAGGCTAATGGTTAACAAATAGTAGCCGATGCATAGCCTGACTAGGGCCAGCACATGGTATCCGAGGTATAGATTGACTAATGGTTAAAACATGGTATCCAAAGCATAGCTGGGCTAGTGGATAACTAGTGGTTAGTTTGACTATGGTTAACACACAGTATCCGATGCGTAGCTTAGCTAATGGATAACACACAGTACCTGTTGCATAGCTAGGCTAATGCGTATCATATAGTATTCGATGAATGGCTTAAAGGTAACACACAGTATCCGATGCATAGCTTGACTACAAGTTAACAAATAGTATCCGATGAGAAGCTTGAATACAAAGTAATACACAATATCCATTGCATAGCTTGGCTAATGTTCATCATATAGCACCCGATGTATAGCTTGACTATGGGCTAACACATAGCATCTGATGAGTGGCGCGATATAAGCTAACACATAGTATCCGATGCACAACTTAGGACCGAATATGACGTCATCCAGGGCGGAGAACAAGATGGCGGCTATGTTGATACCGTGTTCAAACAGGCTATGGCCAGTGCAGGCTAGATCAAATAACCAACGTTTCAACTAAACTACTGTCTTACGCTAAGTTTAACCGACCAACATACGCGAAGTTCAAACGAACAACATTTACACCAAGTTCAATTGGGTTTGGGTGGTGAAGGCCAGATCATCGTTTCAACTAATCAAAGTTGAAAAACTTCCCAACAAACTTACACCTAGTACAAATGGGTTATGGTTAGTGAAGGCACTGGCTAAAGCCCTAGGTCTTAGACAGTATATAGATAGCTACCAACGCTTACCAAAATATCTATTTAGAAACCGTCAAGGCCTTTACACATATGGTCTAGGTATGTTGTATCATTTACAGCATACTAACTAAGGTAAAGCTACCTTTCAGGTAGGCCCTAGGTAAAGCTACCTTTGAGGTATGCCCCAGGTAAAGCTACCTTGGAGTCAGGCCATAGGTAAAGACACCGTCGAGTCAGGTCTTAGGTAAAGACACCGTCGAGTCAGGTCTTAGGTAAAGCCACTTTGGAGAAGGGCCTGTGTTTTGCCCTAATCAGATTTTAATACACTCTAACGACAGTTTATGTTAGAAATACCACACTAGATTTAGCATTAAACCTAGGACATGAGTTTACATGTTTTTGCGAAGTTATATTTAGCCTAAATTACGCCAGATGATTGGAATTCTTACAGTTTACAGAAGAAATGTCTAATATTAAGAGCTAGTGTTAAACTTATCTAGAGGCCGAGTTGATATATTAATTACCTACATATCTAGTAATGTGTCTCATGCGGGTTGCGACCTGTCAAGCTGATTGTAACGGTAATGTGTATAAAGCGATAGCAGAGCAATTGTAATTAGATTTAACATTGAATGTTTAATTTTGTTTATTGTTCAAACATATTATTATTAATGTAAATATACGGCTCTATTATCAAGACACTAGTACTTATTACCGTATCCCATGTTGATCTACCTATATAGTTTGTTTTATTAAAGGGGTTTCGTTTTTCTTCGACAATAAGTACAAACACATGTAAACAAAATCATTTTATTGATCACATAGTAGTATTTACATTAGGCTTAGCTACGATAGATATACTCTTATCGTAGCGGATGTCTGTACTCTGTCCGCACGGTAGAAGGGCAACCTGTATTTCATCGATACAGCAAATCTTGCACAGCGTACGACCATCCTGATTGTTTACACCTTCATCGTCCGAGTAGTCTTCATCGTCTGTTGTACAGATGTCTACCCCCATCTGGGCCTGTTTAGCACTTATACCCACTACGTATTTACATTTAGGAAACCACTTTGCATGTTCCTGTAACGGATCATCATTCGCTGACCAATCTTTAAGGCCTCCGGCGCATGTAAAGCACAATGTTTGATCTTCTTGGCCGGTGTAATAGAATCCCGCTTCGCTGAGACGCACGGGGTTGACAGTATCATTTGACACTCCTTTCCAAGTACGAAACGATCGTAATCTACGACGATACGGTGATAGTTTGGAGAAGGCTTTGTTCTCGATTGTGAGAGTATCTGTCCAGTAGTAGACACCTACCATGATGTTGTCTGAGGACTTGGGTCTGTGCTGTCCGTACTTATATTGTTCTCTTGGTTAGGGGTTGATTACGTCAAGGTTGATAGGGGTTACCACGGAGACAGAGGCATGTTGAACTCGTTCAGATTTGTACACACCTGCCCTTATGCTCAGCAATAGGCCGATTTCTCCTTTCTTTGATAGATGGACTAGTGTTAAAGTAAGTATAGGTGGCAAGCAACAGTTAATCCTATACAGATGACCAGCCGATTGTCCGGACGCCATCTTGACCGACATTGTGTTTGACGTCATTTGCTGCGGTTATGCTGATAAATTCCAAGTGTGCTATCGCAGTCGTAACAATATTACTGTAAAGGTTTTAAACAAGCATTTATATGTCGAGCTCTGTGTGTGTATGATCTACACTTGCAATGAAACGTAATAACACTGTTTATTGACTTAACACATTATGTAGGCCTACGTACCGTATCACGCATATTGGCTTAATACAGGATATGTGTAGATTTACAGGTATATAGACTTAACACAATATGTAGGACTATGTAGGTTAACATCCATATATACTTAATACAGGTTTATATGCATATTGTATTAACAGATCATGTGTTGTTGTGTAGCTTTACGTACATATCGGCCTATCACAGGCGGAATGTAGGGTATCATGCATATTGGCCTATTACAGGATGTATATGGGTTAACACACTATGTAGGGTAACATGCATTTTGTCTCATTTCAGGAGGAATGTATGTTTACACGCTTATTGGCTTAATACAGGATGTAGGGGAACGCACATAATGGTGTAATACAGGATGTGTACTATTGAGATTGGGTATGCATTGATAGCTGTTTTACCACTCCAAGCTGGCTTTACCTATGGCCTGACTCCGGGGTTGCTTTACCCAAGGGCTGACCCTAAGGTAGCATTACCTAAAGTCTAGCTCCAAAGAGGTTGCTTGAAATAAGGTAGCTTCACCTAGGGCCTACCTCAAAGGTAGCTTTACCTAATATTTGATGGAGGTATTTTTAGTATGCTGTAAATGATACAACATACCTAGACCATATGTGTAAAGGCCTTGACGGTTTCTAAATAGATATTTTGGTAAGCGTTGGTAGCTATCTATATACTGTCTAAGACCTAGGGCTTTAGCCAGTGCCTTCACTAACCATAACCCATTTGTACTAGGTGTAAGTTTGTTGGGAAGTTTTTCAACTTTGATTAGTTGAAACGTTGATCTGGCCTTCACCACCCAAACCCAATTGAACTTGGTGTAAATGTTGTTCGTTTGAACTTCGCGTATGTTGGTCGGTTAAACTTAGCGTAAGACAGTAGTTTAGTTGAAACGTTGGTTATTTGATCTAGCCTGCACTGGCCATAGCCTGTTTGAACACGGTATCAACATAGCCGCCATCTTGTTCTCCGCCCTGGATGACGTCATATTCGGTCCTAAGTAGTGCATCGGATACTATGTGTTAGCTTATATCGCGCCACTCATCAGATGCTATGTGTTAGCCCATAGTCAAGCTATACATCGGGTGCTATATGATGAACATTAGCCAAGCTATTCAATGGATATTGTGTGTTACTTTGTGTTCAAGCTTCTCATCGGATACTATTTGTTAACTTGTAGTCAAGCTATGCATCGGATACTGTGTGTTACCTTTAAGCCATTCATCGAATACTATATGATACGCATTAGCCTAGCTATGCAACAGGTACTGTGTGTTATCCATTAGCTAAGCTACGCATTGGATACTGTGTGTTAACCATAGTCAAACTAACCACTAGTTATCCACTAGCCTAGCTATGCTTTGGATACCATGTTTTAACCATTTGTCAATCTATACCTCAGATACCATGTGCTAGCCCTAGTCAGGCTATGCATCGGCTACTATTTGTTAACCATTAGCATAGCTATGTATCAGATACTATGTAATAACCATTAGCCAATATTTGCAATGGATACTATGTGTTAACTTGTGGTCGCTCTACTCATCGGCTACTATGTGTTAAACCCTAGTCAAGCTATGCATTGGATATTATGTGTTAACTTGTGTTCAAATTTCTCATTGGATACGATGTGTTAAACCCTAGTCAAGCTATGCACCGGATACTATGTGTTAGCCCTAGTCAGGCTATGCATCGGATATTATGTGTTAACCCTTAGTCACGCTAACCATTAGTTAACCATTAGCCCGGCTATGCATCGGATACTATATGTTACGCATTAGCCTAGCTATGCAACAGGTATTATGTGTTAACTTGTATTCAAACTTCTCATCGGATACGCTGTGTTAACCCATAATCAAGATATGGTTTGGATATATTGTGTTAGCAATAGTCATGATTTGCATCGGATACTATGTGTTACCCTTAGTCGGGCTATGCATCGGCTACTATGTGTTAACTTGTAATCAACCTACTCATCAGATACTATGTGATAACCCCTAGTCTATCTATGCATCGGATATTTTGTGTTAGCTCTAGTCATAACTTGCATCGGTTACTATGCGTTAATGATTAGCCAGGCTGTGTATCGGGTATTATGTGGGAATTTGTAGGTAAATTGTAGTCAGGCTACTGATCGGATACTGCGTGATAACCATTAGCTAAACTATGTGTTGGATATAAAGTGTTATAATTTGTTGGCCCTTGTCGGCTTAGCATAAAATGCATGCAGGCTTACACACATATTTGTTTAAAACACTATATAAGGCTATCATGTGTATTGGCTTAACATGGTATATACGCCTATGAAGGATAGCATGCATGTTCGGTTAGCAAGGTATTTATGTAGGTTTACACCCATATTTGTTTAACACACTATATAAGGCTATCATTTATGTTGGCTTAGCATAGTATTTATGTAGGTTTACACGCTTATATGTTTAACGGCGTATATATGGCTATTTAGAGTATATTGCATGCTGGTTTAACATAGTATATATACCTATATAGGTTAACATGAATGTTGGCTTAGCACTGTATTTATATAGGTTCCGTGACTTTTTTAAAATTATATTGTAGTATTTGTTGAACGTCATCTATGTTGGGCGTGATAGGTTATGCATTGGTAGCTGCCTTTACATAGCTATGGTGGTATGCATTGGTAGCTATACCGTATAGTACTCCCCATATTATACGGTTGCCTGTCTGAGGTTCTACCTGATAGACGAGGTGTAAATGTGTGTCAGGCTCAGATCATATAGGCTTTGGCCAGTGGTTTACCGACATAGTAGGCACATTTAGGGATTCATGTAAGTCGGCTTAGCATAGTATGTATGCAGGTTTACATGCATATTTGTTTAACACATTATGTGGACTTTCATGTATGTAGGCTTAACGAGGTATATACGCCTATGTATGATAGCATGCATGTTGGCTTAGCATCGTTTTAGGATCGTTTTATATCATATATTTATTCACGTTTTGTGATAGGCCTCATTATTAGTGTTTCTCCATATATACCTTTATATCTAGATACATTTACAGCTATAGGATATATCCATTGAGTCTATTTGATTATTTACACTGATTTCTGATTATATATGTAGGCCTTGGTATGCCGATAGTACATAGTAAGATGATACAGTAATCAAAACATAAACACGCGCCTAGATTCACAACGACACAGCCGTGCGGGTTTTAAGCTTGCTATAGCGGTCACCTTCTGCCGTTGCGGTTTTAAGATAATGTGTTATCTCTGCAGGTTTGCACATATCTAGCACACGGTCATCGGCTATGTAGGCCAAACGTATTCCCTCAATCGATAAGGCTTTATTGCATTGTTTATTAATTTAGTAGCATAGACAATTTTTTAGTTTGGCAATCATAGCCCCTTGCCCCGCATCAGCTATATCATTTAGGAGTAGAACACTCTAGTTAGGGTGGGCCTAATACCTGCATAGAGTCGCTCGAACGCGGATACGTCGTCAAATATATTAAATCTTTACGTGGGCTTGATAGGTTATGCATTGGTAGATGTACCCTATAGTACCTCCCATATTATACGGTTGCCAGGATCAACCTGATAGAAGAGGTGAAAATAGCTCAGGTCATAAGGGCTTTGGCCAGTGGTATACAGACATAGTAGGCCCATGTATGTCGGCCTAGCATAGTATGTATCTAGGCTTGCATGCATATTTGTTTAACACATTATGTGGGCTATCATATATATTGGCTTAACACGGTATATAAGCCTTCGCGTCTTACAGCGACCGTTTGCGTTGTGTTGCGTAGACCTACCGGGCCCCTGCAATGTGATTGGTCGATTCAGCTTGTTGACTATTTGAACTCTGTGTATAATTGTTGGTCGGTTAAAATTAGCGTTTAGTTGGAACGTTGGTCGTTTGATCTACCGATCATTTTTTGGCATTTTCATTTGATACCCACCCCCCACTTCATGCCAGATTCCGGGTTACTTTACCTATAGGCTGGCTTCGGGATGGTTTTACCTGAGACCGTCCTCCAAGGTAGCTTTAACTAAGGCCTGGCTCCTAGGTGACTTTACCTCGAGCACGACTCCATGGTAGCTTTACCTAAGGCCAGGTTCCCGGTTTACTTTACCTAGGGCATGGCTTCGGATTGGCTTTACCTGAGGCCTTGCTCCGTGTTAGCTTTACCTAAGGTCTAACTCAATGGTAGCTTTACCTAGGCCCCGACTCCATGGTAGCTTTACCTAAGGCCAGGTTCCCGGTTTACTTTACCTAGGGCATGGCTTCGGATTGGCTTTAACCGAGACCGTGCTCCATGTTAGCTTTACCTAAGGCCTGGCTGCTGGGTGGCCTTACCTCAAGCACGACTCCAGGGTGACTTTACCTATGGTCTGACACCTGGGTGGCTTTACCTAGGACTTGGTGGAGGTATTTGTCTTGGTCGATAGGCTGTAATTGATATAGCGACCATCCTGGACCCAGGGCTGACTCCAAAGAGGCTTTACCTCGGGCCTGGCTCCTGGGTGTCTCTAGGTATGGCCTGGTTCCAGGGTTACTTTACCCAGGTTGGCTTTAACTGAGGCCTTGCTCCGTGTTAGCTTTACCTAAGGCATAGCTGCTGGGTGGCTAGGCTTGGATTGGCTTTAACCGAGAGCGTGCTCAATATTGGCTCTACCTGCTCCCTGGCGGGTTTAACTAATGCCTGGTTCCCGGGTGGATTTTACCTAGGACCCCGATCATTTTTGGCAATCTGAAATCGGCCCTCAGGTGACCCCGCCCCCGCAGCAGTCCATAATGGACTCTACACATATCCCGTACGGTCATTTGATCCAACCGGGCGATTTTCGGCAATTTCATATTTTATTTAAATACTACCTCTAGGTGAACCCGCCCCCGCATCGGTCCATAATGGACTCTAGACATATCCCGTACTGTCTGTTGATCCATCCGATCGATTTTTGGCAATTTCATATTTTATTTAAAAACTACCCCTAGGTGAAACTACCCCTCAGCAGTCCGTAATAGACTCTAGACTCACCCTATCAGTCAGGGCACATTTTCCCAAACTTTTTTCGAAAACTACCCCCACCCCCAATCCACCCCTGAAGCTACCCCATGTATGGTCCTGAACGTAAATGAGGTCACCCCCACACGTAGGTTATGTTAGGTTGGATCCATTTTGGCTAGCTTAGGTCAGTGAGTTGGAATTTATTTTTTTCGAAAAACTACCCCCTACCCCTCTAAACGTGGTCGAAACCACCCCCAAGGCTATTATCAAGGCCGCATCAACCCCCTGCATCATCCAAAATTACCCCTATCGTCCTAGGTTACGTACAGGCCGAGTTAGGGGTAGTTGTGCCAAAGTATCCGCTGGTCTACTACTCAGAACTATAGAAAGCTTTTAAAAATTATAAATTTTAATAATAATGAATTCCGAGGTTTCAATTTTTGCAACACTAGTATAACGCTTTAGTGAAACCTTTAAAAATGTTTGACAAATGTATATTGTATCTGAGGACCAATAGGATCAACATTTAAAGCTAAAAATTGACAGAATGACAATTAGTCAAATCTACAGTAAAATATCTAAACTATAAAAACCTCATTTAAGTTTCAATATCCAAACAAACGCTCTTACGAGCACTATAAAAACGTAAATAATGTTTTAAAGTGCATATAATGTTACTTGAGTTTAATTAAATCTAGTTAATCGCAAGTAATATATTAGGTATAGTCCGTCTCTAAAAAGCGTTTGTTCAGTGCTTGAAACTTAAGTTAGGCTTTTAAAGTTTATATATTTTACTATAGATTCGAACACTGAATCTTTTACGTTCCTAAATGCTTTGTTGTGAAGTGTTTTACACTTTAAAGTTCTGAAAAATCCCACAAAAATTAGCAAAACTAGAATTGGGGTGCCAGAAGTCTCATACTGAAATTAATGTCCTCCGTATTCGTTACTGCAATGAAAGGAGTAGTTAATCTTCCTGATTTTAGACTCATCGTTTTGGTTTTCTAATACCTGAATACACATATAACAGTCTGTACGTCTAAGCACTGGTACCCGACGCTGACTGGCATGTATCTGAGATTGTGTATCTGTTTGGTCAGCTGAGCAATCTTTCTCTATATGCACGAGGGTTTATTTGTCTATCTGGCTACCTCTCTCTCTACTCTCTATATTTGAGTCGGCCTGTTTGACTGCATTACTACTTTTCTTTCTAGCTAAGAGTCTAGCTATGTGTCTTTTGAGCTCTGCGTGACTGGCAGTGCTTAGGTTTTTGTCTATCTGGGTTTATATCTCTCTAGTTGTCTGTCTGTCTACTGTTTATTTTTAAATCGGTCTTTTTTCTGGATGTATTACTGTCAATCCGTGTGGCTATTTTATGTCTACCAATGAGTTTGGCTGTATGTCTGTTGGATTTTGTTTTGCTGGTTGTGCCTAGTTATGATATTCTGAGGTGTATGTTGGTTTTTCTTTCTGACTGATAGTGTGTGCCTACTTTTCCGCATTTTTCTCTGTGCGTTTGTTTGCCCATTTATCTATAATTTTGTTTATCTGTATATTCGTTGTCCCTGGTTGTCTGCCTGTCGATGTTCCCTTTCAACAACTTTGTAA
>JBAIZL010000002.1:20626066-20646066 GCA_036971475.1 Prosapia bicincta | reverse complement strand
TTACAGAAAAAAAACATCATGTAATAGAATCGATTTTAAATAATATTTCAAGTATAGAGAATTAAACCATTTATAACAAACAGTGATTGAATTTATTAAAACCATCATGTGGTGAAATTAATTAAATAAAATTCATAGAATTTTTCCAATCAATAAAAACAGTAAAGATTAAATAAATCACATAGAATTAAGAAAAAATTTCTTTAAAAATAATTTTACCCAAAGGTACTAGAACTAAATGAACTCTTAAGTATGGTAAAAACCTTGGGGTTGGTTTTTCAAAACAAGGTCCAGGAATTTATTCACTGGCAGATCGAGCTCGACACACCACAGGTACCAGAAACTGGTAGGTCGGGTGAGATCGTATTTTGACCGTGGCCGGACTGGACGTATTCCTCCCGCCGAGGAACACGTGTTTAGGGGGAAAGGAAATCTCTTCACGCAAAGGGTGTGAGGTTCAAGGACGACCACGGCAGTGTGTATGTGTGTGTGTGTGTGTGTGTGTGTGTGTGTGTTTGTGTGTGTGTGTGTGTGTGTGTGTGTGTTTGTGTGTGTGTGTGTGTGTGTGTGTGTGTGTGTAAGGGTTTGTGTGTGTGTGTGTGTGTGTGTGTGTGTTTGTGTGTATGTGTGTGTGTGTGTGTGTGTGTAATAACTTGAAACAAAAAAGTAAAACAAAACGAAGCCATCATCATCATTGTCTCTAGTTATGAAAAAAATTATAATTATGAGTAACACAATTTGTACAAAATAAAATAAAATCTTTTAAGATACGATACTTAATTGGTACTTAATGTCGATGAGAAATAGTTTCACCGAATCCTTTGAGCTCGTTCCTACACCTCCCCCCCCCCCAAGACGTAACAGTGTCTGTAAATCCGTCTCAACGAGATGTCTCACCTCCTGATTTCGCCCATAAATATCCGGCTAAGTACAACCACAACCACTTAGACGAAAAGCTTCTGCACATTTGTTTTGCGTCGGTGGCGTATTCTGCCGGAATAAAAAGGTTTCTTCTTGTTGTTATTGATTAATGTGATAAGAAGAACGTGTTGCAAGTCATTTTGTAATTGGTCAGAATGAAAGAAGCTAATTACTATTGTTTTAACGTAAATACATTTTCATTTCTAATAATTTTGTAATCATACAGACGTGCACTAATTACACATTTACATGATGTAAACGTCGAAATGAATAACAATACATCCAGAGATTAAACTAGTCACTTTGAAGGTTCTACCTAAAAGACAGATACTATAAACTAAACGATAAAAGTCAATTAGAAAATACTCTCAAATTATACAAACTAGCCAATAAGAAGGTACTACCTACTAGAAAGATACTATAAACCAAACGATACAAGTCAATTAGAAAATACTACCAAATTATACAAACTAGTCAATGAGAAGGCAATACCTATTAGAAAGATACTATGAATTGACGTCTAAAATAAATAAAGAAAATGACAGCCACTAGTGAAGTGGAAAGTGATTATTAACCAAACAGAATATATAAATAAAACTGTATGAACGTGACTTATGGTAAATATTCCTTGTACTAATTATGTATATTTTGATGTTTTAAGGAAGAAACGATGCAAAGGACAAAAAATTAGAATAAGACAAATTGTAATAGAAGATAATAAGATAATATAGTTTAAATAGAAATAAGAAAAAATTGAGTTGGTGAAAAATATTTTAATAAATAAAAAAAAAATTTTCAAATAGGAAAGTAGTAACAGTCTGGAAAACGGTCCAAATTGGGAAATTAATAATTTCCTATTTTTAAATAACAATTTTAATATTTAAATAATAAGGTTTTAATTTATGGTATAAGAAATCGTTGTAAAGAGTCAAGAAGTCAGTAAATTTTGAATGAGTATTATTAAGACAAATTAAAAATTATAATATCATGAAACTAACAACATTTGACAAACGGGAGTGCAGTGAAAATTTTCTAAGTGACGAAAAATGCTAACTTGAGAACTAGGTCACGTAGAACTATTACTGCCATTTTGAAATGATCAGCAAGATCCAAAATGAACAATAGTGAAAACAGAATTTAAAAAGCTTGAATAACAAAAACATTACAGCCATTTTAAAATAATAGACATTTTTCAGTGTTCTAAAACAGATAACTAGAATATGCATGTTGAATCGAATACGTTGTCCAACCCGCCCGTAAAAGAAAAAAAGCACGGAAATAGCGACAATCTTAGAGCAGGGGGGAAGGGTTACATAGCCGCAATAATTACAGAAACTTAGGGACCTATAAGGCAGTCTGAAAAATGTTTAATACGAGGTGCTAACGGCCGTAATGTCGGATCGCGCCTAGAGCCACCATCGGCCAGATGGGACAAAACCATCACGCTTCCGCAACACACTTATATATTAAATTTGTTAAAACTGAGAAATGAACGTTTAGGTTTAAATATATTTAGTCACAGATAAAAAAATTAAAAATTAAATATCTCCTCTAAAGTTACGATTGATTCTCTTCATTTGAAGACTTTCGATCCATTCTCTCCTTTAGAATAGAGACGATCGGATCTCTCCTTTAAAACCCCGATGTTCTATTCTGTTAGCTAGAAGAGTGGCTAAAATTCTTTAGTTTAGAAGAGTGAAGATAGTTCTCTCTTTTAGAAGAGTTGCGACGATTCCTTTCGTTAGAAGAATCTATTCTTTGAAGAGTGACGACATTCTCACCTCCAGAAGATTCATGATAGAATCTCTCCTTTAAAACCACGATGTTCTATCCTGTTCTTTAGAAATGTTTCTACATTTCCATCCTATATAAGATTGAAGATAGTTCTCTCTTTTAGAAGAGTTACGACGATTACCTCTGTTAGAAGATTCTATTTTACGAAGAGTGACGACATTCTTACCTTCAGAAGATTCATGATAGAATCTCTCCTTTAAAACCACGATGTTCTATCCTGTTCTTTAGAAATGTGGCAACATTTCCATCCTTTATTAGATTGAAGATAGTTCTTCCCTTTAGAAAAGCTACGACGATTCCCTCCACTAGAAGATTCTATCCTTTGAAGAGTGACGACTTTCTCATCTTTAGAAGATTCATGATAGCATCTTTCTTTTAAAACCACGATGTTAACATCGTGTAACAACCAAGCATTTTACAACCATGTAATAACAACTATACTAGTAAAACAATTGCTAATCCCCCTGAAACACAATAACATAATAATCATCAAGTAATATCTAGCATTACTAGTTTATATAAAATGAAACACTAACGTACGTTTCGACTACAAATGCACCAACATGATACAATACGTATCAATAACTATAGCGAAATCAAAAGGCAAAGGAGTTATAAATTATATTAAAAATCATCTAACCACAAATATATTTATTTCAACCTGATATACATTTCGGTTAACAAGTAACCATCCTCAGAGGCATGACAAACAATGCTGGCTAATTCTATCTTTTCATGCCTCTGAGGATGATTACTTGGTAGCTAAATGTATATCATGTTAGAATACAAATATTTGTGATTAGAGGTTTTTGAATATTATTCATTATTATTTTTCACAGTAAATAATTCCAAAAAATTAGTGACAAAGGGATATTCTCATGTAACGTTTATCATTAGTTATAAATTCGTTATTATTCCTGCATCGAGCTTTAAGGTTCACATTTATATTACTTATGTTCGTCTCTTGAGTTTATTGAATTTTACAGTTTTATTATTTGTGTACAAAATCGAAAGGTGCTGCCTATGCATACCGCGCAACGTTCGCTGCATGTCTTTGTTGTCACTGAGAAGTGCACAAAGTCAGTTTATGCGGTCCACGGATAAATATTGTATACTATTGAAAACGTGAATTTATATATACACAATTATTGAACAGATTTTAGGTTTTGATTAACTACTGTAAAGTTCAGTCTGACTGTAAAGTCCTTTTTGCAACACCACGTCCGGAGCAGGTGACTGACACACCGACTAGGTATGGGAAGCAGACGGGTCTAACTGACGTTGAAGTGGTGTATATCCATGCTACTTACAGTTTATTCGTGGGCGCCACGTCGTGCACCGAGCAGTATCATTGTTGTCAAGCTAATGTTCACGTTCGCGAGTTGTTATAACTTAGATTTGAATTATTTAAATGAAACAAATATTACCTTTAAACACATTTTTCGTCAGCTAGTAAAATAGGTTACTCAGATAATTGTAAAATTAACTTTAGCGGTAGGATATGGCAAGTGAAAATGTCACTTGAGGTCTTCCACGTATTATGTAAAGGTTAAATTGCCCCTCACTTACAAGATGGCTGTGCACCCCTTTAATTACTTACTTATAGCCTAAAATAAATGTAGATGATTTTAAGTTTGTTTGTATATACAACATTTAATTTCACTAAATTTTAATAGCCTAGGCGTCACAATACTGACAAACAATGCAGGTCAAATTCGAAATAATTATTCACTTTACTATTTAAATGTTTTCCAATTTATTTGAGGTTTTATAATATATCACATTACACTTTAGAAAATAAATACTCGATTCGACAATAACAGAACTCGGATTAGCCACAGAATATTTGGCAAATTACGGTGTAATTCCAAGGAATTTTGCTTCCAAAAAAACTCCCGTGAAAATGAAATAGCGACGAAGGAATTCTCTCCATAAAAAACGCTGAAAATTCATCAGACATTGAACGTTAAATGAGAGTAGAGGTTAATGCGGTGGAAATAAATCTTGAATGATGAAACGGTGGAGGATAGAAGACAATGGATACAGTAAATTTATCTGCCACATCTGAACGGCGTGAAAATAAAGACAACGCTGATGAGCGTGATTCTCATAAAACATTCCATAAAAAAACTTATCTCAAAATGTTTTACCAAGTACATGTGAATGTGCTAAAAGTCACGTTCCGCATCGTGACGCGGAATTGTGTTACTGCCGGGACGTTAAAATATCTGAGTTAAGTATTATAAAAATGTTTTTCAAACATCTTTCTTTCTCATCAACGTTTTCGACACCCCAAACAATAAAGTTATTCAAAAGCTTCTATTAGTTCACACTCTCTATACCGTACATATATATATATATATATATATATATATATATATATATATATATATATATAATTTTTCAAACTTATCGTGGAAAGCATATTACGTTAATACAGTATTTTTTAAATAATGTATTATTAATTAAATGAAATGAATTATTTTAGTTTTGTATAGTACAAAAAATTCACAAAAGGGTCAAGTTATGCAATATAGTTATATCGCCCCATTTGGCCTAATATAAGTGATAACATATGATTTCATAAAACAGCTGATTTTAACTTATAGGTTATGAGCTACAACAGCTGTTTTAACTTATATGTTATGTGCTACAACAGCTGTTTTAACGCATAGGCTATGTTACTCTATTTATATAATTGTAATTAGTTAATAAAAGTAGGTAAAACAAAAATTTTCTTTGTTAAGCTAACTAGGAATTGACATTAAAATGTTTTTGTTTATATTACTTGTTTAAGTATTACACTGACTTTATGATTACACACGATCCACAATTTTAAGCCTATTCGGAAAATCTTTTCTATTTATACATCTGTGACCCGAAGGATAACCGCAGACACTTCATAATTTGTATTCATTTGAGGACTACCCACGTTGTAAAAAGTGAAAAAGCTCACAATTTTTTTTTTCAATTGACACTTGTAGTTATCATCCAATGTAATACTACTTCTTTATTGTGTAACATTTTATTGATAATTTTTAATATCTTCATAAGAATGTTGCCCTTAGACGATCCACGCTATTGTGTTTCCCATTACGTCACTCTCGAGTCATAACAAAGCAAAGAGTTCCACCATTGCAATACATGCCGCAAAGTGTTAGGTAAAACACAACGTACGATCGGTACAAAAGAGCTTGTCTAAAACATGAAATCAAAATCCAACCCCTACTCTCCTTATATGCCGCAGCCCTTTCAGCTTCAACCTTCAGAGCCTTACACCACTAACCGCTTTCCGGTTAGAAAAATTGCCAAATACAACCGCCTTTACTTCGTTACCCACCATTTGCAAAAAAAACGTCTCTGACGATCTTACGACCAACGGGTTTCAAGTTATATGGAACGTAATCTACGCACCATTAAAATATTTTGCGATCAAGTTAAGTTAAGAGGTAAAGCGAGAGACAATTATAAGAAGGACGTTTTTTGAATATCTGTCCACGTTCCGAACACACCAAAAGTCTCTTGGTGTTACTCTGGAGTAAATAGTAATTAATTGTGACATTTACACTAAAAAGACTACACACACCAATGAGATAGCACGAACACCAAATGAAAATTGAATGATATTAGTTGTTGATTTGATTAACCAAATCAACAAATCATTGTTGATTCGTTGTTTTATTTATGTCTGATTTTAGAATATTCGGTTTTTACTACTATTGTTATCACTTGCTGATATTTTTCAGCACATGCGTTTCACAGTAGATTAGTGCATTGTTGAATGCTGTGAGTCACGAACTAGAATAGACTGGCTTTTTTTTAAATCTGAGAGCGATTCGGATAGTCAGAGTTTGAATGATGTTTAAAACGACAGTAGGGTTACCCTTAGAAGACAATATTGTAATCTATCCATTATTTTTCCGCATAAAAAGGGCTCTCTTTTCTCCCGGGTTGAGATTAGGTATAGGAATCCTGCTATTACATGAATCACTAGCAACCTCTAGAACAATTTCTTCAGCTTCAGTTCTACCCTTTGAGTCTATAGATGTGTTGACCTCAGATATTGCCTCAGACCTCTTCTATAAGAAGCCCAGTAAGAGCAATGGCAAAGTTGTACCATTTACATGGGACCATGATTCCAGCATCGTTGAGGCTGTAGCTAGAAATGTTCCTTACAACCAAGTTAGGATCGAGAGACTGAATTTTATTCAGAATATTTAGCAATAAAATTATCAAATTTCTTCACCAGCTTCTTAGTTTTCAGACTTACATTATTTTCTGAACGATGCACTGATCTAGTACAAAACGAGTCTGCTGACAAATATCAGCAGGCAATGGTTTTTCGCCAAGTAATATCAATAGTAGTATATTAATAATCCTTAGGATGTACAACAGAAAATCTGCAAGTTTGGTTCTTAGCCATTGTAGTGTAAATTGTTTTATATAAAGTACATAGTGTTTAGCCTCAAAGAGCGCTAGAGTTTTGGTGTGGTCGGAACGTGGACAGAAATTCAATAAAGCTCTTTTAATATTTTCTCTCATTTCATACAGTAATATAATGTGAGACGTTATATCAAGACGTTTAATTGTTGATTTTTAATTTTAAAAAAACCCTTGAATTTACGATTGAAAAAAAATACAAATTGTTAAAAAGCATCTTCGCTTTTTAAAAGTAATGAAACATCTGAATTATTATTAAATTTACTATAACGTTCTAAAAAACAAACACTTCCCTCACTCTGAGCTATGTTCGTCAATTCTAGTGACAAAAGGCGCCTAAAAGATTAAAAAGATTTCTTTAATACGAGTTTCGTAAATTTCATTACATTTTCAGCTTACTACGCAATTCATTTCTTAAATATAAAGCTTAGAGAACATGTCTTCATCGACCGCCTTGCACAATGAGATTCACGATAGCTTTCCATTTAGAAAATAAGACAATCTAACACTTTTTAGTCAGTATCAAGCTTTTAAGCAAAGCCAGATTTGTTCATGATGTAAAAATACCAACTTGTTATATCATCATAAGAAAGGGTAAACACTTGTGTTTTAAAAAATATTTCAATTTAAATCGGAAACCAAAGAAATAATATAGTAATTGTCATTGCTGCCAACATTAGCGATTGAAAAGTCTCGTTGCCACAATTTCTCCCGCCACTAATAACTCATTGCTATAAGAACATTCTAATTGTTGTGAGAGTTGCCATGGTAACATATTTATTATTGGCTTGGTAATAAAGTCACAGTGTTGTTTTTGTACATCCTACTAGCACTTCTTAGTGGTCTTGTTACTAACTCTATACAGAGTCCTCCATTCATAGTTATTTAATATGAAATATATTGATTTGTTTGTTAAGTTATATCCATGATATGAATTAAATATAATGCTAGGTGTAAAATAAATATTAATAGTAAATTAAATAAACAAAAAAATGAATAAAATGTGAATGAAATTGCCGAAGCACGATAAAAAAAACTTTGAGGAATCGAGGAACGTGTAATGAAAGTATTAGGGTATACTCATTTACATAGTGTTACAAAAAAGAGTACATAAAAGTGTAAAAAGAGAAGTTGAAAGAATAAATTATGTTTTGTAAACTTTAAGCGATAAGGTACCCTGGATATGGCCGTGTATTACGTTTAGGGAAGGTTGTGAATGTGAGGATTAATGAAGGGTCAGGAACGCTCTCCAGTATGGCATTACGTGTGTAGGCCACGTTAGTGGAGCACACTTCATTGGGATAATAAAGAGATGTCCACCTGTTACAACCTCAAGTACGAAGGAAGATAAAGAAGGATAGATTGATGATCATATAGGATAGTTATGGATCCGTAGACCTACTCTCAACCGGTGTGAATGCAAATGGTTACTCGCTGTTCGGCGAGTTAAGACATTGAAATCGTTATAGAATTCGCTAATACAATACACACAATGTATGCTGAGGGATGGCTATATATAAGTCCGTTTAGTAATATTCTGATGCTTGTAATCAACTGAATATTCACTTTTAATGACTTCATAAAGTCATAAAGTAAGAGTTTTAGTTAAGTTTAAACTTCTGAGCTTCAAATAAAGTTAGTCGTATATATTTTACGAGCGTATACATGTACGAGCAGTACATCCCAAGCAGTAAATAGAATATATCTCGTCCTTAATTATTGTCCTTCGTCCGTCATTGCATCACAACAGAACGTTTTATCGCCTTTGTAAACGGTAAAACCAATTCTTTCGTTTTATATACTTTGTAATTCTCTCTTTTACAACCTAAGGTTAACGAAACTTTAAATGTTTGGGATTATTTTCAATGTTATAGATTTGTACGCAGTTATAGATTTATCGAAATTCTGAACTGTTTCGTCAGCTTTATGTTAGGTGTTGAAAGTCTCGGGATCGTTCACGGAAATAACTGCTTAATCGTTATTGATAGTTATTTGTGCTCTCAAGGTTTACACACCCATAATCTGTCCTTTGAAGATCTTCACACCCAGGGTTTGGGCTCTTAAGGTTTATACGCCCAGGGCCTGTCCTCTCAAGGGTCTTCACGCCCAGAGTTTGGGCTCTTAAGGTTTTTACACCTAGGGCCTGTCCTCTCAAGGGTCTTCAAACCCAGGGTTTGTGCTCTCAAGTTCCACACATCCAGGTTCTGTGATTTTATGGTCTAAACACTCATGGTATGTGGTCTCAATTTCAACATACCCAAGCTCTATGCCTCTAGGATAATTGTGTGCGCCCTCAAGTCCTTTACTCTTATGGCTTATGCCCCCATGGGCTATACTCCTAGAGTCTTGTGCCTCAATGCTTATGCTCCAAGGTTCTACTTCTTCGGGGTCTATGGTTCTAAGGTCTAGGCTGTTGAATTTTAATTATATCCAGGTTCTCTGATCTTAGGATGTATACTCCCAGTGACTATACCTGTAAAATCTACACACTCAGGGTCTCTCTTCCCAGTGTCTTATGTTCTTAGTTTCTTCGCGGTCTATGCTTACAAGGTCTATGATCAACAGTAGTTAGGCATCCCAGCTTTACCCTCCTATCGTTATAAACCCAGCGTATACTATCCAACTAAGCGTATACCCCAGCATCTATTCTCTCAGTGTCTATACCTTTAACGCTTATGCCTTTACGGTCTATAGATACCAAGATCTGTGCTCCTAAGATCCATGCTATCACGATCTATGCTCTTAGAGTCTATGCTCTCAGAGTTTAAGTATCCAGGCTCTCTGCTTATAGCGTTTATGCTCCACCCAGTCTATTCTTTCTTCGTCTATGCTCTCACTTTTTATGCCGTGAAGTTCTACTCTCCCAAGATCTATCCTCTTGTTCTATTAGGGTCTATGCTTAAAGGTCCATGTTGTTAGAATTTATCTATCCAATCTGTATGCTTTTAGGTTAATAATTCCAGTATCAATGCCCTGAAGGTCTATGCGTAGAGTATATTAAATTATGGATAGCTATAGGGTTTCATATTAGGTATATTATTTTCTAAATTTAAATTGTGCAAGACCTTAAAGGGCTATTCATTTATGTTTTTACGAAAACAATTACACTTACAAAAGTATTATATATTAATAACTATTTATAAATTTTTAGAAAGGCAAAACATTTTAGACAAATTTGCATGTTTATAAATTATATTCTGATAGAATTTTGTTGTTTAATTTTGATTAGATTTGAAAAACCATCTTTAAGATACCTTGTCACATTAGAACACAATATCCAATGGCATAACCTGAATGTCTAGCATGCATTAAGAGTGCGTTAGTACTCCGATCCGAGCACTTTCTGTAATTAATGCGTTTAAACTTTTTCCCAGATAGTGTTTTATTTTACTTCGACAATGACCTGTAACTTATTCCAGACCAAAAGTGCTCTGATTGCAGAGAAGTTACAGTCAAATCAGTGTGAAAAATCTGGGTGTTAGATTCGCACTGCCAAGAGGCGATAGTGCGCATGCGCATCAGGGCGAGAGCTCTAAACGACACTTCAGTTTGTCGTAAAAGTTGCCAGTGGTGGATCTATACGTACCTTTCCAAAAACATTTGCTGGTGTTATGTTTTGATTTAGGTTTTATGTTATCTTTTGTGTTTTATAGTGCACGTGCTTTTAGTTTCTTTAGGATATAGTGCAACCGGATAGTACCCGGGTTCTTTCTCTTGATATGCATAAATGATTCAACTCACCTGAAAGTATGTAGTCAGGCTAGTAGCGTTTCTACTTAGAACTTTCTATTCCCCATCCCCTCACACGCGGCCAAGCCCCACCCCTCATCCCCACATGCCTGCGCGAGGCGAATTTTGTCAAAGTGATTCAACTGTACTACCGTCCCCCAAAAAATATTGTACTTCACCGTCAGCTATACATCTCGTTAGGTTTGAGGCAGAGTTGCAGCATATGGGCTATGTATAACAACTGTTTGCAGAGCTTTCTAAAATAAGTTTGTTTATAATTAAAATGTTTAGGAATAAATAATTATATGAACGTTTTCACCATTTTATAAATTGATTTGCATTTTAAAATAAAAGTTTAGAAATAGAAATTATAACCTTATCAGGAAACACTTTTGAATGAATTTACTACAATTTACACATGTATCAAGATGTAAAACAAATTCTGGGGTTTAATTTGATAGTAATATCTTGCATATAGAGCTAATTAAAAATGACAATGTCTTAGTAATGGTTTAATTATACGAATTAAGATTAAAATAATTTTATTATAGTGAGGGTTATAAACTGGTTTGTACTTCAATTCAAAAGCAACCAGGCTTTAAAAGTTTGTTGCAGTGAGCCTATCCAAGACCTAGGAGAGTCGTAAAATATGGGCTTATCCTCTTAACCGCTCCAAGCGGCTTCATAAAGAACTATATCGTCTAATTTATGCCTTTACTTTACCGGAATGACATATCTTCATTTAACTCTGTCGGGCTTGCGTGAGAGTTTGCCTTTTGGGTCCACTCAATATAATAACTAAAGAATGCAATTTGTTACAACAGTACTTTCAGAAATTTATTTAATACAATAGAAAGCAGGGACTTTCATAGGAAACCCTCTTTGACATTGCAGAAACAATACGTACTTTGTTATACAATGCTCAAAGTTTTGATTCACTGCGTGTTAAATATTTTACCTATTACATATTCTAGTAAAAGTAGTATCCTAGTAGTATTTTTACTACAACATTTTCCTTAGTCAATTACAATAGGTTACTTAATTTTTGAAAATAGGGTAGGTTACTATTTAATTTGAACTTATTACGCTTTTGCTATTACTTGTGACCAGACCTTTTGTTAACTAAAGGTTGTTAAATTGTTAACTTACACTTGGAGGAGTCTTACGACTTCTTCAGCCTCGTAAATTTGCCGCTAGGGTTGCTTCAGTTGTGCTTCCCCGGTACCATTTTTTGAAAGTTAGACGTAATGTGATTGAAGAGTATGTGTGATCTGTGCCAATACTTATGTGCGTGATCTATGTGTTACTTCCAACTTTGAAAATAATGGTCCCGGGAAAGCACAACTGCAGCATTCCTAGCGGCAAACATTCGAGGCTGAATAAGTCGTAAGACGAAAACGCTTCCTCCAAGTGTAAGTTAACAATTTAACAACATTTAGTTAACAAAAAGTCTGGTCGCAAGTAATAGCAAAAGTGTAAGAAGTAATTAACAACCAGCTCGTCATGAACAGCAACAAGATTTCGATATTTAAGTTTTGAAAATAGAATCATTCCGAAACGGGTCAGCAAAGGAAACTATTATATTGTTAAGAAATGCAGAAAAATGTACACAAATATATATAAATAATCTTTATACAAGTGAAGATGAATATATTTAGAATTTTATCAAATTTAAACATTTAATTATAAGCATAATGTTAATTATGCCTGACCTGTTTAATTTATGCTAAGTTGGGAGCGAACCCCCTATGTAATTCTGGTATAGTTCCTTCTGAGGAAATTGTATAGTTCAGGAGAGAAGCCTTAGGACCAAGTTAGAGTATAAAGGGTTTTTATATAGTAATGCTTCCCGTTCCCTCACGTTCATCAGGTGATATGAGCAATTCTTATAGTTGAAAACACATCGTCAATTTCATTCGTAACAAAGGTAAGTGTCCTGTTATGGAATAAAACAAGAGTTATGGTTGTACAAGAACTCGGGCTCTGAATGAACTTAGAGAAAAGATTGCTAAAAATCAAAGTTTTAAATCACTTACATACTTGTAAATTCAATATTACAAGATATAAATACAATTTGTTAAAACAATTCCTAACTTACAATTTTGAACATATTACTACTATAATTTATCTAGAAATACTATTTTCGCCAGATATTATTCGCTCCACATTCTCCAAAATGTATGCTAAAGTCCACTGACCTTTTTCGTAAGCAACGAAGGCCTATGCAGCATTGTTTGTTGTGGTAACACTGTAACAGACAAATCACAGTACTGAAAAAGTCTATGACATCATACAAGTTTATTTAGAAAAGTTTTTCTTTTTTAATAGTTATTGCATATTTTTTTTAATTACTCACAGTTTAAAATTGAAAAAGTGTATTAATTTTTCAAAATATAAATTGAATGCATTTAATTACTTGCTACAACAACGTAAATATAAAGCAGTATCATACAAAAGCAAACTACAAGTCGTCAGGTTTAGGCTAGTCGGTGACCTTGAGATGATGTTTGTGGTGGGGGAACCGGCTGATATCCCTCGTTAAAGTTCGTACAGTGACAATGTTAGCGAATAATACAGTACTCTCCCTTAAACCTTATACTAATAATACCTTATGCTCTTTCCTTACTGCACCAACTGTGTTCTGTTGCGTTTATTTACCTTCCATTAGGACATTTAACCTCCAAGCTAAACCTGATGACCTGCAACAGCATTATTTTCTATTTATTTTTAAAACATTTCCACCATATTTAAACTTACCTTTATTTCGTTCAGTATTACAATAATTTTCACATAATGACCTTAAATACAGAAGTAAATTTTGTTTTTAAAATGTTATACATAATACGTTCAATGTTTTAAAGAACCATTAATATTATCCACATGTATGTATCTATCTCTTAAGGTAATTTTTGCTTCTGAGTGAATGTTAGTGACTTTAATTACATTTAGAATATAGAAATGTCTTCAGATACAACTTACTTTTTCTCCTTTTTCTTTGCAAGCTTCTACACCGTAGCCGCTGATGAGGAGAAAATAAATCACCGAAATTGAGAAAATCTGGACTTTACATGATTTCTTCATATTATTAAAGCTGAGAACAAGAAATAGAAATTGTTAGACTATAGATTTAATATATTTAACAATTATAGAGAAAAATTATTATAGTTTGTATGATGCAACCTGGCTTGTGGTACTTGTATTAGGCTGGACGTGCCTTTGCGTTCGCAGTTACCCGCAGCTGTCTCCGTAGCAGGTCATGTACTATCATCCGCTAAGTAAAACTGTCTTAAATCATAACTAAGACAGATAAGGGGTATCATGAAATGCCTTCCCCTAAATAATTTTTACATTTCTAACGATTTGAAAAGTACGTAAAAATTTCAGAAAAACGTTTTCAAAGACGACATCATTCGTAAGATTGTAATGAACAACTTTTATTGTTACCGTTAATTGTTTGTGGTTTGTTATTAAATCACACTTTGCCCTGTTTAGTGTCGTTTCTGTTATACTTTTACAAAATTGTTTAATATTTTATAGAATTTTTAAAATAATAAATACGGTAAGATGGAGATTTTCTTAGTAGAAATGGTAGTACATGATTAATTAAGGACACAACGGTTGGGTATAAATTAACTCAGGTAGCTTTGCGGTCAGAAGACAGGTTACTTCATACAGACCATAGAGTATATTAAAGACTTGTATAATTGTTAGTTGTATTGAGTTTATGGCAATAACAAATGGGCTAAATATAATGAAAAACTAAATATTATTTCTAGTACTGAAACCATTAAAGACCTCTAATTGTTGACAGTGTAACTGGAAAAAATAGAAATACATTGAAAATAAAATACAATAAGCACATGACATATTTGCAATGAATATAACTAACCAAAGACACAATACAACAATGCAATAATCATTATTTAAATTTCCCAAGTTGTCCAGGTTACAGCCTTAAGTACGGTTTTTATCAGAAGATAGGATGTTCGGTATCATCATCATGATAATGTAGATTTACAAAGAACTTTAAAAAGCCACGCCTTATTGCTTTAATTTGGTTTTGTAATATCTTTGTAGTTAGACTTTCTGATGATGATGATGATGATCGAAACGTACGGGTAACTTTAATAATTTACCTCTTAATACTTTAGTTATTACATCATGTATTGTGTTGTTGTGTGTTTGTTTAGTTGTATAAAACCAATATAAAGCAACTGTGTTTAGTAACTTATATTTTTATAACTACCACTTATTAGTGACGTCTACCTCTTTTAGAATTGCAGTATTTGTAAAGTAAAAATTACGACAGTTTTAGGGAATTAAGTTGGTATCCTTGTTTTACGTTTTTAACACAATTATAATATAAATTGTAAAATTCATAGGTGAAACTTTGTAAAATGCAAAATCATACAGTCTAGCTCATAATATATGTACTTTATTCTAAACCGACATTGAAATGTAGCCTAGATAAGTCATGTATTATTAAATTCACACCTAACTAATAAAAGTTACAAAACTAGTAACAAAGACTAAGAAAATGATCACTTGGTAAAATAAATACTAGTTCCGGAAGTTCCGAGACCCCCTCGAATCACCAATGATCTATCCTTGCATTACTAAATTCGAATCGAGCTCATCCTATTCAAAGGTTCATAATAATTTATGGAATTATAATTTCGTTTGCTGTATTAAAAACTAACAAATATCATAAATATTTTTAAAATTTTATAATGACTTATTATTTAAAATCTGCCTTTACTCCTATTTGAGGAAAAGACATTTACTAATCACAAAACATTACCTGAGCTATACTAATACAACACAAACTAGTAATTTATAAATAACTCTTAATAATGTGATCTATAAAAGTACTATTATTTTTAAACGATACAAATTATATACATTACTCAAGTACACATATAACGAAAAATTATTATATTTGAAAAATAATAGAACACATAAGTGGCCAATAATAGTTCATACCGTATACAGAAGGATTTAAAAGTAATGCAGAACAAAGAAAAAGTGTAGAAGCGAAAATTAAAAAAAAACTACGTACAGAACAAGGTGAAAAACAAACAAAAACAGAAGAAAACACCTGAATACAGAAAAAGAAGAAGAGCTAAATACTAAACAAAATGAGGAACCGAATACTGAAAAATATGATACGTAGTAAACAGAATACAGAACAAAATGTAAAACAGAAAATAAAAGGAAGAACAGCGTACACAACGAGGTGAAAAACAAAAAACAGAAGAAAATGTCAGAATATAGAAGAAGAGGAAGAACTAAATACTGAAAAAATGAGGAACCGAATACTGACAAATATGAAACATGGTAAACAGAATACAGAACAAAATGTAGAACAAAAAATATATGAAAAACATTATGTAGAACAAAACGAAAGACAGAAAACTGATTGGAGGGAGATTTAACCATCACATATAAAACACACTACACTCACAAACTAATATAGAAACGAATCTAAAAATCCTACATTACATAAAAAAGCAACAAACTAAATATAACAGGAAACTACGCGATGTACACACACCACAAATACTATCCACAACACGTTCTAAACGACATAACACACTCACAGTCAAATACTGTATTTGAACACATAATTAACAACTACTCTATGAACAATAACAGACCACAGAACACCAATAGATCATATAATCACACCAACGCCTGATCAACAGTCTTGTCCGTTATTTTCAGTATAGAACAATGCGCTGATCTAGTGCGAAACGCGTCTGCTGAATAATATCAGTAAGAAGCGGTGTTTTACCAATTTATTACCAAAAGTCTAATAAATTTTATACAGCCTACTATGCGATATATGATATCATGCAATTTGTATTTTTAAAAACCTTTCAAAAGTATTGTTTACTTTTCATACTGTTTAGCAATTCGGCCACAATAGTTTCACTTTAACTGTGCCAGAATGATTATAAACTTGTCATAGAGTTCGCTAAAATACCCTTTAAAGATTTATATATGATGTAGTTGCAACATCGTTGGTTGCTCGCTCTGTGATCAATCGTCGAACTACGTTCGCCATGACATTTGCCTTCAAATTCCCTCAATATATCACAACTGTACAATAACCTACCATAAGAATAACACAGTTTTTTTTGAATACAATTGTCACTATAGTCTTTTCATCCTAAATATATATATATATATATAGTGATTGTAATAAAATATACGTATAAGTACTAATAACAAGTATAAGTACTTTACCTTACGCTGGAAGGCTACTGGAGTGTCGTATAATAGTAATGGCAATACTAGGCATTGCTTCATTATAACGGAAAATAATTGCGTTACACAAGAGGGAACATTGGTCTCCAAAGAGGAATCATTTGCTGTAATTAAGATAACAATTTATTTATGGAGAAACGACAAAAAATATAATAATTAAAATCTAATAATCTATGACTCGAAGTTTATGGTAATGAGGTTTTGATGAGCTGTGAAATTAATTGGTTTGTAAGTTTCGTAATTTGTAAATTTGCACTAGCCTCTAAAATAGAGCTAGTGACGAAGCTGGACAAAGTTAGCTCCCTCGCCGTTTTGGAGTAAGTTATGCTACAATTTAGTCATTGTTAATCCTAGAAGATTGTATTTACGGAAAATAGGATTAGCCATCGTAATTTATATAAGTTTTGTTCACAAGGAATATAGCTTTAATTTTAAGCTAATTTATTGCAGCCATTTTAATTTGTATAAGATTTCATTGACGAGAAATAGTCTCAGCCATTTACGGGGATTCAGCCGTAAATCTTATATTACTACATTGGTGAAGCAGGAATCCTTGAAGATAGAATCTCAACTTGTAATAAATAACACTTTAAGAGGAGATATCCTGCACAAAGTTAGCTCTCTCGCCATTCTGGAATAAGTTATGCAAGAGGTTTAGCCGTTGTTAATCCTAGAAGATTGTATTTACGGAAAATAGGATTAGCCATCGTAACTTATTTAGTATGGGATTTCATTCACGAAGAATGGTTTTAACATAGGAATTGATAATATACTGCACCGAAGTGAAATAGGTTTCAATATTTGAAATTATATCAGTCTAGCGTCCCATGGTGGCTTCACCCACAATCGTTTAAAATTATCACTTTATATGTTAATTTGTAAAATTTAAAAACAACTAATGATTGATAATGATTATGTAATGGGAATACAAAGTTATAAAAATGTATTATTTAATCGAAAATATTAGCAATTGCAAACATATGCTATTATATATAATATTGCTATTTTTGCAATTTTGCACTTTTTACCCTTAAAAATCAACATTTTGCAAAACACTTCATTATTGTTTGTCTTTGTTATGAATGGAATGTACCCTGAAACTTTCAAGCCTCTGCCATTTATAGTTTTGACTCAACGTTGATTCTCTGTCAGTCACTCAGGACAACGATTCATATGTAAAGATTTTATTGATGAAAAATAGTTTCAGACACTTATTGGAATCGACCGTAAATCCTATATTACTGCATTGACGGAAATCGGTTTAACTATCGTAAAACCAATAGAATTGTGGTTACGGGAAAGAGGTTTATCAATATTTTTGATTAAATAATACAGGTTTATTTCGCGTTGTAATCAGGTTTTTTTATGATCATAAATGTGTGGGGAATGTAACTCTTTGTTTTTAATTCAGTTTCCGAGGGACCGTCTGCAAATGGCCTTCACATTATAGTCCCACTGTGTACGGACTGTATAACCGGCTCCGGATTCCAGAAAGCAAATATGTCAGTTTCTAAATTTTATTATTAAATAGACACAAATAGTTAGCAATATGTTCATGTTATTAGGAAAACAACAGATAAATATGTGATATTGTGAACAAAAATCTTTGGCTTTAGGTGGGATCGATACGTCACAGTGTCATTGGTTTTAAAAAGGATCGAATTAAACTTAGAACTATAGAAAGCTTTTAAAAATTATAAATTTTAATATTAATGAATTCCGAGGTTTCAATTTTTGCAACACTAGTATAACGCTTTAGTGAAACCTTTAAAAATGTTTGACAAATGTATATTGTAACTGAGGACCAATAGGATCAACATTTAAAGCTAACAATTGACAGAATGACAATTAGTCAAATCTACAGTAAAATATCTAAACTATAAAAACCTCATTTAAGTTTCAATATCCAAACAAACGCTCTTACGAGCACTATAAAAACGTAATTAATGCATAGTGCATATAATGTTACTTGAGTTTAATTAAATCTAGTTAATCGCAAGTAATATATTAGGTATAGTCCGTCTCTAAAGAGCGTTTGTTCAGTGTTTGAAACATAAGTTAGGCTTTTAAAGTTTAGATATTTTACTATAGATTCGAACACTGAATCTTTTACGTTCCTAAATGCATTGTTGTGAAGTGTAGAACACTTTAAAGTTCTGAAAAATCCCACAAAAATTAGCAAAACTAGAATTGGGGTGCCAGAAGTATCATACTGAAATTAATGTCCTCCGTATTCGTTACTGCAATGAAAGGAGTAGTTAATCCACCTGATTTTAGACTCATCGTTTTGGTTTTCTAATATCTGAATACACATATAACAGTCTGTACGTCTAAGCACTGGTACCCGACTCTCTGACTGGCATGTATCTGACGTTTGTGTATCTGTCTGGTCAGCTGAGCAATCTTTCTCTATATGCACGAGGGTTTATTTGTCTATCTGGCTACCTCTCTCTCTACTCTCTATATTTGAGTCGGCCTGTTTGACTGCATTACTACTTTTCTTTCTAGCTAAGAGTCTAGCTATGTGTCTTTTGAGCTCTGCGTGACTGGCAGTGCTTAGGTTTTTGTCTATCTGGGTTTATATCTCTCTAGTTGTCTGTCTGTCTACTGTTTATTTTTAAATCGGTCTTTTTTCTGGATGTATTACTGTCAATCCGTATGGCTATTTTATGTCTACCAATGAGTTTGGCTGTATGTCTGTTGGATTTTGTGTTGCTGGTTGTGCCTAGTTATGATATTCTGAGGTGTATGTTGGATTTTCTTTCTGACTGATAGTGTGTGCCTACTTTTCCGCATTTTTCTCTGTGCGTTTGTTTGCCCATTTATCTATAATTTTGTTTATCTGT
>JBAIZL010000002.1:20588566-20616066 GCA_036971475.1 Prosapia bicincta | reverse complement strand
AAATTGTAATAGAAGATAATAAGATAACATAGTTTAAATAGAAGTAAGAAAAATTGAGTAGGTAAAAAATATTATAATAAATAAAAAAAAAATTTTCAAACAGGGAAGTAGTAACAGTCTGGAAAACCGTCCAAACGGGAGTGCAGTGAAAATTTTCTAAGTGACGAAAAATGCTAACTTGAGAACTAGGTCACGTAGAACTATCACTGGCATTTTGAAATGACCAGCAAGATCCAAAATGAACAATAGTGAAAACAGAATTTAAATAACTAAAACGTCACAACCATTTTAAAATAATAGACATTTTTCAGTGTTCTAAAACAGATAAAAAAATTATGCAGTTTGAATTGAATACCTCAACTTGTTCAACCCGCCCGTACAAGAAAAGAAGCACGGAGATAGCGACGAGCTTAGAGCAGGGGGGAAGGGTTACATACCCGCAATAAATACAGGAACTTAGTTACCTATAAGGCAGTCTGTAAAAACTTTTAATACGAGGTGCTAACGGCCGTAATTTCGGATCGCGCCTAGAGCCATCATCAGCCAGATGGGACAAAACCATCACGCTTTCGCCGTCTAAGACCATCCATGGACAAGGGCTCCAGGCTCAGCCTCCAGGACGCGGAAATGGAGAAAGACTTCCATCGACTGACCAGGGATGGCAACTTCCGATGTCCAAGGACCAGGGAATCTAGACGAGAGGACTCTGGGACCGGCAGAGAAATCCTTGGAAAGTCACTTTCTCTATTTTATTCAAATTAACGTCAAATTTAGTGAGTTAAATTTATTAAATTCAAATTACCAATTAAACTTAAACAATGAGTTCACTCTATGTTGAAAAAATAAATAAATCTTAAAAGTAGTAAAATTAATTAGTATAACAAAAATGTTTATATAATGAATAATAAATATTAAATTTACAAAGTGGTTTTGGCCATAAGCCAATCATTTTCGAGAAGACCAGATTTATTGAATCATATACATTTTAAAATTATTTATAATAAAATGTGAATTTACCAATTCAATCTTGAAATGAGGAGATAAAATTTTTTATTTTGTTAAATTTGGAAATAATTTTGTTTAAAAATGTGTAAATGTAATTAATGAATTATATATGAAATGTAGGATTTAAATATGTGAAAATTAACTTTTAATTAATTATTTGTGAAGATAAAGAGAGAGTTAAATGTATTTTATTTGAAACGATAATATTTTAGTTTAAAATCAGTAATTAAATGCATTATAAAAATTTACAGTATTTGAATTTATCCTATGTTGAACAACCAATAAAACTTTTAGTTTTTTCCAACTGATAAATAATGATTATAAAATCAAAGTCCAGTTTAAATTAAATTTCACTAATTAGTAAATATATAACATTCAGAACCTAATGTTTCATCAAACGAGTTCTCTCTTGAGAACAATTTTATTGAGCTATTCTAAGAATTAGTTGGTTTTTTGTATTTAAGCCCAGAGATGAAGTGGTAAGATTCTATGAAAATTTTCTGTGTTCATATAAATGTTTTTTTCTTTCCAGCTGACTATTTTACTGACATGTGTGACTATATACAGACCCAACAAACTTGCCAACCAACTTAGGGGAGGTCATACAAACGTTAAGGTAGAAGTCAGCGGGAATAGACTTGCATTTAGACGTGGTCCATTACGCGTGAACACAAGCCAAAATTTAGGGATCTTAACACGGAATACAAAACGGTGTGAGCTGCAGATATATAAATATATAATAAATATGTAATTGTGCCAACAAAATGAACCGGGAAGACGTTGCAACACACACACACACACACACACACTTACACACACACACACACACACACACACACACACACACACACACACACACACACACACACACACACACACACACACACACACACACACACACACACACACACACATACACACACACATACACACACACACACACACACACACACAACGTACCGACGTACACGCATCTTACAAATTATTTTTTTTTAATTTAATATGGATGATTTGTTTCAAATCTCTATTTATATATAAATGTCTAATATTTAGAGATGTGAACATTTTAAAAGTAAATAATGTATTTAGCAACAAACCCAACAGCACAACATAATATTTACAATTAATTCTTAAAGTTGTACTACAGTAATACAACTTTGGATTTGGTCTTACTGTTAATATTTTTATATTGAGAATAATATCGTCAAGATATTGCAACTATATTCATTGCGGTCCCGCCCTTCTACAAAGTTATCATCTGTAATAAAAACTCCAATAAACTCTTGTCTGAGATAATGTCCCATTTAAAGAATGTGTTGCTCTCACGAGACCGTGACTTGAATATTCATCTTTCTACAATGTCTTCTCTTTTGTCCCCCTTTTGTCTAAGGAGGCCGTTTTTAGGATTTTTAGGTAGTTAAACAACAATACGTTAAACACCCCATTTGTTTCAATTTCATTTACACAAATGTCTGTATAGAATTTTATGTTTATTATTATAGTTATTTAATTAAGTTACGTAAGTTATTGCCATTAAATTACCGTAATGTTGAACGTTATTGATAAACCGTTGATTAATAGACTTAATATACATTATGTAGGCCCTATTGTATAAAATTAGGTTTTAAAAGCAATATTCCACAGATCTATCTCTAAGGACTAGCTAACATATAATGATTAATATCGAGCAGCTGATATTTGTAAGGGATCATCAGCTTGCTTGATGTAGGGAACAAGTAACATTTAGATTAATTAGTTTAATTTTGGTAGACAGACAGATTAGTACTAGATAGGATTTTACTAAAAATAAATGAAACTTAAGAACTGCATTTACCAGGCTATGGTAGCAATCGTATTTCTGTATATATATATATATATATATATATATATATATATATATATATATATATATATATAATTAATAAATTAAAAATATTTCAAAAACAAGAAAGAATACTTTTAATGAATACATTTATTCAAAGCTTTTCGCCGATTAAATAGTACCAGCATCTTCATAGTAATAATCTTATTATTAGATAATTATTTTCCTGAAGATGCTGGTACTATTTAATCGGCGAAAAGCTTTGAATAAATATATTCATTAAAAGTATTCTTGTTTTTGAAAGTTTTTTTAATTTATTAACTATATTACAAGAAAACGTATCACCATATTTAATATATATATATATATATATATATATATATATATATATATATATATATATATATTTAAAACCTTTTATATGAAATATGGCACCGTAAATAATACATTTATAAGAACGTCTGTAAAATAGCTACCTGGCAAAATAATTAAATAGTTTTATTAATGAAAAAACGCATCAAATATATTGCTTGCTAATTTTGATAAGCAAAATACTTCCCCTCCCCTGCCGTAATGATTCTTTTCATTCCAAAGAAGTCCCATTTTCTCACAAAGCACTACTTTATGACGCGCCCAAGTTTGACAAAGAAACGAACAACGTATAAATGCAGGAGGTAATTTATTGAGGGAAATTCCTGCCCCAAAGTTGGTATTGTGGTCAATAAATGTTCAGAGAACATATAGATCTCACATAAATTTCTTAAGCCTACACACTTTCTCAATTAAATTGTTAGTAGCTTTTGTAAACAATTGTATTTTATCTTTCTGTTGAGAATGGCAAACACAATGAATTATTCTCAAGAAGTAATAAACATTCTTTAATATAATCGTCTTGTAGTTGTATCTTTAAATTTGTTCACTTTTAAATGCAATAATGTTTCTCTGATGGTTCTGTGATCCATGGGAGATGTCACATTTTATTTATTAAAATTATTAAATTTTCTTCAATTGAATCCATATAATAGGACAAATCACACGTCTCTGTCTCTACTCCGATAAACCAGGAGCGTGAATGACACCCATAGCAACCCTCTTTGTCAGGGTTGTCAAGGGAACCGCCAGTGCCTTTATTCGCCGCCACTGAGGCGCATCTCTTAGACCTTGAATAACAAAATACCTTCGTAATTCCTATTTGACTATTCTTAGAACAGATCATATGTCACATTATAAGATAGGTGTTTTGTACATTACATTGCTAAGTAAATTTCTTTACATTCCGAATAGGAACGCGTGTCAACATTTTTTTCCATAGGTTTATGCATTATTTGGAAACGCATCTATCGATAGTTATACACAAATATAAACGGTGTTATAATACAGACTTTCTCCACATGACACTGTATTATAAGTTAAAGTGCGGGTAGTTTTCCTTGTCTTGAAAGGGTAGCATTTTTAGGTGGAATACATTGTTACGATTAATAAATTACTGGTGTGAAACAGTTTTTGAATCTTTGATAAATAATCAATATATGAAGACCAATGGAATAAACATTAAAACTGTTTAGAATTACCTCCTGGGTGATTGGCGTCACTGACGCAATGTGGTTCAAATTAAAACCTTTTAACTCTTTAATTAAAAAAAAGGCAGATTCATTGAGGTGTAAGGCAAAAGCATGGGCCTCATTTATTTTCTTCAGCTCAACCCGTAATATAAATGGAGTAACAAATTGTTTTTATGTGAAAAAAAACAGCGTTTTAATCACTGTACAAATTTATATGAGTATAGGAAATTTTAATGAATGGTCAGACATGTTGTGGCGACCATATTTATAAAAGAAATGGTAGTAGAACTTAGGTTTAATTTGTTTTCTTCAACTCAACTTGCAAGATAAATGGAGTAAAAAAATTATGTTTATTTGATAAGAATCAACGTTTTACCCACTGTACAAGTGTCTAAGAGTTTGAGAGATTTAAATGAAGGTGCAAACATAATGTGGCAATCATATTTAAGGGGAAAATTTAAAAAAAACAATAGTTAACACTTTCGCTATTTACAGAATAACTTTAAAGCTAAAACGTTAACCAGAACATGTCTGCAAACAATGGTTTACAATAAATATTGTTTTATTAATCACTAAAATTTTGAAGAACTGTCTTTCAAAATGAATTTGGTTCTGATTCAGAATGATACTTGAGAGCTCCAGTATTTTCCATTGTTAAAAGTAACTAAGGTACAAGTATGAGGAATAGGATTTCAAATGTACTCATACAAAGCTGCATGAAACAACTGTTGCCGCCGCAACAATCACTGCTCCTTATGCACTGCAACAAATACATATCATTTTATATACATATTTCATTTAAAGAGGGCTGAGTTCAAGCTTAACTATTGTTGAAATCAGCAACCTTTTACATGTTAGTAATTTTATGGTAACTCATCGACGAAGTTATTAAATGAAGTTGAAAATGAAAGTTAAAACTCAATAATGATTCATGATTTCAACCGTTAGGAACATCTACTTTGTATAATAAACGTATACATATAAATGTATACAAAATGTTTTTTTTCGAAATGACATTTTACTTACAAATTTCAAGTTGTTTCGACTTTAAAGTGACAAAAATAGTCCGTTTAATATCTAACAAAAGTACACACACCAAAGAGATATGTATTTAGGATCTTTCGCATAAACTCAACGCTTAACAATTTCAGTTATGAGTTTATAGAATGTCTCGTATTTATACTTTGAACATTGCAAAAATGTTTCATGTCAGAAGTATGTGGAATTTAAGAATGTATCAGTATAAGAATTTGAGAACGACAAGAATGTAAGGACACAAGGAATTTATAATCTTAGATAGAATTTCAAAATAACAATAAAATACCAATGGATGGTAGTTACCAAACAATAAAATATTTGAATGACATATAAATAGATCTATTATATTAAAATAATCTTTAGATATATAATTTAAAGATACACACACACACACACACACACACACACACAAACCCACACACACACACACACACACACACACACACACACACACACACACACTCACAAATACACACACACACACACACACACACACACACAAGTATATATATGTACTAAAAATCCCTTTATAAGCAGTGACTAAAAAAATCAGGAGTGTATAATGTAAAATGGCATTGACGTGGTCAGAGAGGTAGTTTTTTTTGGACCTTATTTATCAAGAAGGTGGCCCACGGTTCAATCTAGGATTCAAGTGGAGGGGAAAATAGTAAAATATATTTAGTTGATTTTCTGTAGTTTTTATTCATTTAAGAAAAAATGATAGTTCGTTTTTAGTTTTATTTAGTAGTTTTTGTTTAAAAAAGATGTAAATATATGAAGTTATTTTAAAATATTGGTCCTGTATTAACTTTACTGTAGAGTGTTATATGTTTCATAATTTATAAACCTATAGTTCTACTTTTGAATATACTTTAGTATTGCAATAAAAATATAGCCAGAAACTCCAATACATAAAATACATAAAAAAACACTAATATTACAATTTTCCTAAGATTAAGCCCTTTCAGTGTTACATTTTACCCAACTCGTAATAATAGTGTTCTCTCCCAATATATTAGTTTGTACGAGAATAGCGCCTATATTGTACCACTCTGATCTTGATATTTTAGTAATGTAAATTTAGGATACATAATATTAAAATAAAATAATATTTACCCCCGTCTAAACATTACACTGTTGAAACTGTCCGGAAATATAGTAGAGTAATAGACATAATAGTATAAACCTATAACAAAACCTATGTAAACAAATGAAAATTAGAAATATGAAAGAATGTATTTTATAACTTTTAAAGGGTTAAATGTTGATTATTTGTTTCAGGTTTTTCATAATCTGTTTTCTGGTAAACTATTGCTTCTGAAGTAAATTATATAAAACCCAGTATTTTTTTTTTAGTTCTACTGAAACTTTATACAACAATTGCAGTTGCTCTTGGAAATCAACATAAAACGACCAATTTGTGAACGGCATTGAGTTGAAATTCGCTCATATTCTTTATCCAAGTACCACTTGTACTTATTTCATATATTCAATTCCTTCTTTTAGTTGACACTCTCCCTATATATACACACACACACACACACATATATATATATATATATATATATATATATATATATATATATATATATATATAACATCATATGTTATTCAAATACAAGAATATTTAATAATTTATATTCAAAGCTTTTCGTTGGCAAACAGTACTAACATCATCAGGAATGAAAATTACAATAATGCAAGATTTAGGCATAAAACATATGTTAAATTAGAAATAGAATTGTTGCTAAATTTATATAAATTGCCAAGTTTATTTTGTTGCTATAACATTATAGACTTTAAATATAGTATCAAATTTATAATGTATTTGTATTTGTTTTTTTACTAATTTGTTATTATTACTATATTTATATATTTCAAATGTTTCATATATATTCATTCTAAATCCATTGTTAATTTCTTTTATAAGTTTCATATTTTCCTGATGATGTTGGTATCGCCTTACCAACGAAAAGCTTTGAATATAAATTAATAAATATTCTTATATTTGAATAACCTATGTTGTTATAGATTATTAAACAAGAAAACATATTACATAGTTATATACATTACATACTTTTATGTAATATTAAAGTACATTCAAAATAATAAAATACTTTTGATTCATCCACTCAAATTAAATACATTTTTTTTAAACTTGTAGTAGAAGACACTTGTTGCTAATTATATTTATTTAAATATTAATGCGTTAATTTAATTTAATGAATTAATTATAATGTTATATGGGAGTTGAAGATTTCTCAATAGGGACGAGGTATGCAATATAGATATTTCTTCCCATTTAGCTTACAATAAGTGATAAGATAGGACTTCATATAACAGGTGATTTTAAGTTATAGCTTACGTGTAGAGCCGCTGTTTTAAAGGATAGGTTATGTTATTTTATTTCTAATATTTGTAATTATTTAATAAAAGGTAACTAAAATAATCTTTGTTGATTTGAAAGGAATTGACTTATTTGTTACATTTTGTTGTTTATATTCCATGTTTTTAATTTTTCTCGTGCAACGTAATCAGCTAGAGGATTCAGTTTTCACATCACGAAAAACTATATAATAAAATTAAAATAAATTTATTTCAAGTCTATACCTACTTAGGACATTAAAGAAATATTTTACTTTAGTTACTTTTAGAAAATAAATAACAACAATAGATTTAAATTTGTATATATATATATATATATATATATATATATATATATATATATATATATTCGATATATTCTTCACAATATTAGGCGCCATATTAGAAAGCGTAATTATTTATTAAAACTAACTATTTAAATTTAATAATGAAATTAAATTTAAAAAACTGTATTAACATCAAGTGTCATCCACTATAAAATTTTCAAAAACGTATATTAATTTCACTGGACGAATAAAACGTATTTTTTTAAAGATTGAAAATTTGAACAATATATATATATATATATATATATATATATATATATATATCGCAATATGTATTCTTCTGTATTAATGAAGAACTAAATCAAAATACAAATACAAGAATTATAATTGTAAATTCAACAATTATTTACATATATATATATATTGTCCCCAAACCCTCATCAATCCTCAGCGCTAATATATCCACATACCAATTTTTTATGAGACTGGCATTCAATACGCCGAAGTACTCCAGAGGCGAACGTCAGCCACGAACTCATTAATATGAATATTACCATGCTGCGTGATACAACCATCTTGTCAAGATTATAGCAATGGAAAAAAACAATAAAAAGGGCACAAGTTAAATAGAGATGCTTTCTACACCCAACACATTTACATCCTCATAAAGCAGTCAGATTTGAAAATATATTCTCCAGTATTCTTGCTCACGTTTCGCTTTGTGTCACTTTGCGCAGTCTTACAACTCCACTCTACCGTAGGATTTTCCTGGAATCAAAAACAATTTTTAAAGTCAATTCTTACTCAGGTCAACAAAGAAAAAAATTCTCTTTAGTAACTAATTATTCAGTAATACAAATAATATAAATAAAGTATTATAACTTATGCATTGAAACATCGGTTCTACCACATAACCCAGAACATAGAATCAGCTGTTTTATGAAATCATATGTTATCACTTATTTTAAGCCAACTACAATGAAATAATTATATTGCATAACTTGACCTTTTCGTAGAGTGTTTTCTCCCATAAAAATTAATTCGTTAATAAATAGTATTAAATAATAATTACAAAAAAATTGTATTATCATAAAATGCCATCTATTACAAGTTTAATAATATTGCATTTGAACTTCATTGGACGAATAAAAAGTATTTTATTCACGATTGATTGAAGGTTTGAATATATATATATATATATATATATATATATATATATATATATATATATATATATATATATTGAAAATAAAATTATTTCAATACGTACAATTCGGGTTCATGGTGACGTCACATTCATATACTCAATATAGAACAGCGTATGAATACGATTTAGTTATACATTTACTACAAACTTATAATCGGGGCATTGAAGTTTCTTGGAACTGTACTTGCCACTCGTAGCATTTATAAATCAGTGCGTACCTTGATTAAGTGTAGAGTTGTGTGATTAGTTTTATTTGTTGACTTTAGAATTTATTACTTTAGACCTCTCGTTCACTTCATAAAGCTGTTTGCTAACATAGGTTTTACGCAGGCCTATTTGAGCCTTACTCTACGTAATCTACAGCCACCTCTTATATTAACCCCGCCTGTTTCTCTAGTGGGCCACCTTCTGGTTGGGGAGAGTACTTAATACATATCATAAGCACTGTGGACTAGATTTTACTAAATAAATAAAAACCCCACTAACCGTAACATAAAAAACTGTTATTTTACTAAAAAGTATTTGATGTACATTTCGATAACACGGTCTTCGTCTTCAGATATACTTAGAGATTTTTTATTTATGGAGAACACTGTGTAACAAAAACATATTTTTATCAGTTATTTGAAATTTAAGGAATTTTGTTATAAAAAAATACACTGGTAATAACTTTATTTATATTTATACTTATTTTAAGAACAGGAGGGCTAAACACGGGCGCGTAAGACTTTTACTTTATACCGACAACTTTGGTTTTCGTCAAGTGCCTAACCCTTTCTTCAACACACCTGCAAAAACGTATAATATCTGTTTACATTTATTTTTACTAATTTTGGTTTAATCCCCACAGGAACTTAATAAAACGTTATGGAATGATATACAGATTACACTATATTATGTTTTAAAATAAAACTGTAACATCTGCTAATTACTAAGACTTGTGTATTCACTATCCTTACCTTAGTGATTAACTTTAAACCTTTCGCTTCTAACTCGTACATCTTTTCTGTAAGTAGTAAGAAAAATGTTTCTACAAACTAAACAATATTTCCTAACCTAGAGCGAAGACATGTATAGTAATGTATAAAAGTCTAATGGTGTCTGTATGGATGTGTGTGTGTGTGTTTGTGTGTGTGTGTGTGTGTGAGAGAGAGAGAGAGAGAGAGAGTGTGTGTGTGTTTGTGTGTTTGTGTGTGTGTGTGTGTTTTACTTAATCACGTAAAAATTACTTCACCCACTGAGCTGGAATTTTACATAGACATTCATAGTCCTTTTTTTAATCAGACATTCCGTCATGGCACCGGCCCACGGGCCTTGAAATCCCCCTTAACACTCAATTTTCTATATTCTATTTAATACTTAATTTGGCTTAATCAGCTGATAATCACCTGTAACAATCAATTTTAAATACATTTCAACAGCTGATAGTAACTGTAGCTTGTTTGCAATTCAACTTTCGAGGTTAGTTATAAGCTACTTTACAAATGTTTTGTTACATTGTTTCCCTTCCCTTGGTTTTCAAGGCTATAATCAGTAAGTTTATAGTTGATATATTTATTGGGAACTAATCTATACTATTATATAAAAATCTTATGGTGTCTGTCTGTGTGTGTATCACGTAAAACTACTGAACTCATTGAGCTGAAATTTGGTAGTTATATCTAGTTCCCACTTGTTCAGTTTTAGCGAAAACAATTATACCGGGCGACGAAGAAAGTCATCAGAGATACGAAAACATTATGAAAACTCTCGCTCACGCCACAAAAGTTTACTTTGGAAAAATCTGATTGCCCCCAAACGGGGTGCTAAAAGTACTAGTAAAAGTGAACCCCTAATAAAATGCATAACAAATGAAACAAAAACATGTCCTGAAGCTATATTGACAATTATTGGTTGTTATTGCTACAGAAGGTTAATTTTATATATCTATAAAGTATCCAGTCAGGATAGATTTGGTTGTAATTTTATACCTTTAACCAAATGTACACATGTAAGGCTAGAATAGAGATCACGTGACGAAGTATTATCCCGCGGAAGTAGACGTTTAATTAGATAAAGTTTAATAAAATTACAACCAAATATTCTGACTGGACACTTTACAAGTATATTTTAATATAGGTAAATAGTATTGTATAAAATTACAACCAAATCTATTGTAACTGGATACTTTATAGGTATATTTTAATATAGGTAAATAGTATTGTATAAAATTACAACCAAATCTATTGTAACTGGACACTTTACAGGGATATTTTAATATAGGTAAATAGTATTGTATAAAATTACAACCAAATCTATTGTAACTGGACACTTTACAGGTATATTTTAATATAGGTAAATAGTATTGTATAAAATTACAACCAAATCTATTGTAACTGGATACTTTATAGATATATTTTAATATAGGTAAATAGTATTGTATAAAATTACAACCAAATCTATTGTAACTGGACGCTTTACAGGTATATTTTAATATAGGTAAATCGTATTGTATAAAATTACAACCAAATCTATTGTAACTGGATACTTTATCGGTATATTTTATTATAGGTAAATAGTATTGTATAAAATTACAACCAAATCTATTGTAACTGGATACTTTATAGATAGGTCTATATCTAAACATATATGTCTTTAAAACCGCCATCGCTTAATCCAACATCTCCAAACAGAAGACGCTGCTGAACATTGCCACATAGCGAACGAAAACGTTCTGTCTTAGTAAGGTTTTACAAATTTATAAAATTTAAGTTCGATGGTCATAAACTAATGTTAAAATGATTAATTAAGATTCACTGAAGGTAATGGACTACAAAATTCAAGGTCTAAATATATATAGGCTATACGTAGTACGGCGCTCCATTGATACGCGGACGTAGTACTTCTAAATACTCCGCAATAAATTTTGACCCAAAATTAATTTGATAAAAATTGTGTTTATTTCCCTAAGCAAGAGTTTTCATTACTTCTTCGTATCCCTGATGATTATCTGCGTCGCTCAAGATAGCAGGATAATTTTTTCCTATCGAACACGTAGAAACGGGAAATAAATACCTGAAATTTTTCATGGACATTCTGAGGGTCCCTGGCTTTCACTTGGCATATTTGTATTTAGAAATTCCGTCAAGGCATTACCCCACTGGCCTTGGAAACACCCTTAATGGTAGATTTATAAACTATAGTTTCTTATTTATTGGGATTTAATTTCAGTAAATTAAATTACACCTAAATTCAAATACAAATTAAATCAATACAAATATTCGTCAATCCCGTACGGACAGGTACTCTGCTAGTATTTGATAAATGGGATGACCCCATTGTAGAGTTTAATATCATTATCCATTAGGGTTTTGGAATATTTCAAATAACTGATGAAAATATGCTAAGGTTTTATAAAGAAATAAATATGTCTTTGTTGAAATATAACAATTAGGTGATTCGTTGGGGAAACAGCTGCGTACAGGTTCCAATTGGGGAAAGGTTTACTAACGGTGGACACAGATAGTTCCTGTAGTCCCTGTTCCAGGACTCACCTAAATCAAAAAGTATAGGTAAACCGTAATATATATATATATATAAGTTACGTGTTATATTAGGCTTGAAAGGTTTTTAAAAATGATTTTATTTTTACAAACCTTTGTTAATTACGAAACATTTAATTTTGAAATGATTACAATAATTTAGCCTAATAAAAACAAATACAATTAATGTATATTCAATCGGAGTGAGAACGTCTGTATGATACAGAGGCGACTTGCACACTGCCGAGGCTCTGTTCTCACCACCTATATAATACAAAAGCTGCGTAAGCAGGAAACTTCCTAGCACGCATTTTATTATGAAAGGTTCACATAAATTGTTCACATAACTCCTCCATCCCTAATGAAAACTTCAGGGGTTGGCGAAGTTTCGGCATCGGTTGAAGTCCTCTTCATCACTTTGGAGAGGGCGAAGTATATAAAGCTGCTGAGTAGCCCTCCGTAAAGGGCAATTTTCGGCATCGGTTGAAGTCCTCTTCACTGGAAAAGGTCGCCAGGCGAAAGTCTGGGATCCAGTTAAATGGGTCGTCTGCGATTTCCAACGCAGTATACTCGTAGTTTGTAGGCGTTATTGTTTTTGATGATGGTCATTTTACAGTCTAATTTTCTGTTCATTATAATTCAACTTAGCAAAAGTATTTGCAATTGATTAATACAATTTATAATGAGTCTTTTCTATCATAGGATAGACACAACATGTTTATAACATATACAATTGTTATTAGAATATAATTTATAATTAACTCTAATCGTGTTTCTAATTCAACAAAGTCATTTTCATTATAATTCACAATACTTGACTTCTTTTTTTTTAATTCTACAAAATTTTCATTTATTACAATAAAAGTTGTATATAATTTTTTATAATATTTACCATCATTTACATTCAAATTGCCTGTTATAGATTTGATAAAGGATCCTAGTCCGTTTATAAGAATTCCTTTCTTTTTGTTTTGATATCTCTTTAAGAGTATAGTTTCTAATTTGCTTCAATTACATTTCTTTTGGTGATTAACATATTTCAAATAATTAACAATATTTATTACCTTAATTAGTTACATATCATTCAATTAATTACAAAAGTTTGTAGCACATACAATTAATAAAACAATGTTGCTTAAAAGTTTAATAAAGTTTCTTGCATAGAACTAGTGGACAAAGGTATGGTAGGGATTTTAATTTTCTTGTGTTGAATATGAACAAGAAGGATTTTGGTCATTAATTGCATTTTTCATCTTCTTAGGCCTTTTAATTTTCGACAAATGTATTTTGTCTTTTGTGTTATGATGTCTAGGCTTTATTTTACCAGTTTTTCTTTCCTTGTTTATTGAAGCTATTTCTTCCTTGCTATATTTGTTTTTCGTTTTGCTTTGCTTCTGAACTGTCTTTACATAAACTTCAGATGGTATTTCTGGAAGTGGTTCTTTGTTTATATTCCTTTTTTCTAAAACTTTTTCTTTAATTTTTTCATTACTATTCTTAATGTTTTCATAGGGTATTTTTGTTTTTTCTTTATGGTGTAAAAAGTAGTCATTTATAATTTGTTTTTCTAAATCTATATCTAATAAAGTGTTTGAATTTATGTGTCCAAATAAGACTTCGCACGGCGTTAATTTCGTGACTGAATGTATGCTATTGTTATAAGCTATTATAGCATATTTAACTTTCTTAATTATACTGTCTTTTTTAAATTAGATTTGATTATTTAAAAGCCTTATTTGTTCTATTAAAGTGGAATGAAATCTTTCACATAATCCGTTTGATTGGGTGGTTTTGTGTGCTTATAAAGTGAATTTTGATCTTATGCAGGTCCAATATCTCCTTTACAATTCTGTTATTAAACGCCGTTCCATTGTCTGAGATAATAACTGTTGGTAGGCAGAAATGTGTGAAGTAATCTAATAACTTGTCTGCAATCTCTGTAGCTTGAGAGCTTCCCAAGCGATAAGCTTGAGCATATCGTGAGAAAGCGTCAACTATACTGATAAAAGAATTCTTTTCTAAAGCGATTGTGTCAACGTAAATTATTTGAAATGGTCTGGCAGCTGTTGGTGTCAAATTCATTTCTAGCTGTAAAGGAATTCTGTCGTATTTAGTTCTTTGACATATGCCACACTTATTTATGAAATTTTGAATTAGTGATTTTAAATTAGGCCAATAATATCTTCGCTTAATTTCTTCGTATGTTTCCTGTATCACACGGTGGTTAGTTTGGCTAACATGATAATTACTTATTGTTTCTAAAGTATCTTCTTCCGAAGTTAGGTCTAACAGTTTGTTATTACACTTAACTAAATTTAATTCAGTTTGCTTGAAAGTTTTGGCTATGCATGATGCAAATTTCTCATAAAAGTCATCTTCAAAATATAGATTATATTTTATTTTGGGTACCAAATACGATTTTACAAAATTAACTATGTCTTCTTTAAAATTATTTTCTGATATTTCGACCATTAAACGAATTTTTGAAGTTCCAAATAGCTTTATAATTTTTACTTTCTTTGGCTCATATTTTACTAATGATAAAAATATTTGGTTTTTTCCAAAGTTTACAGGTTCGTCGGAAATTGGTATTTCGATTTGGGGGTTCGCTTCAGAATTGGAGTGGATAGTTTGACTGTCGCTTTCTTCATTGTCCTCTAAGTTGGCGTTATCTGTTGCGTCGAGTTGTACTACCATAGATTCGTTATCATTCAGTTCTGGGAACTAACGTTGCAGTAAGTCAGCTGCAGATAAGTCAAGGTCTGGTTCTACAGTGTGTTGGGTGTTCGTTGACCTTTTATCAGTGATGTTTAATTGTATTCTGGACAATGCGTCTACATTTTGGTTTAGTTTGCCTTTTTTGTATCTTATGTCATAATCATATTCTTCCAATTTTAATCTCCATCTTAAAAGTTTAGAATTTGGCTCTTTAACTGAAAATAACCATTGTAAAGGTTTATGGTCTGTATAAATTTTAAATTTTCTCCCAAATAAATAAGGCCTGAAATGTTTTGTGGCCCATACGATTGCTAATAATTCTTTTTCAATCGCAGAGTAATTAGTTTCGCTGCCGTTTAAAGTTCTGCTGGCATACGCTATAGGAAGGTCTTTTCCATTTTTGTCCTGGCTTAAAATTGCTCCTAGTGCATAATTGCTAGCGTCTGTCGTTAGAGTAAACTCCTTTTCAAAATCTGGGTATTGTAGAAGGGGCTCATTAGTCAATATATTTTTACATGTTTCAAAACATTCTATAAAGTCTGGATTTTCTATATTTATTTTTGCATTTTTCTTTAAACAGATAGTAAACGGTTTTGTTATCTTGGCGAAGTTTTTAATAAATTTTCGTTAATAGCCTAATAGTCCTAAAAATCCTTTAATTTGTTTGGTGGTTTTAGGTATTGGATAGTCCTTGATTGCCAAAATCTTTGCTGGGTTGGGTTTTACGCCATCCGGTGTCACAACATGTCCCAAATATGCTATTTCTTTTCTTAAAAATTCTGTTTTATCTAGCTGTACTTTAAAGTTGGCTTTGCGTAACCTGTCGAAAACTTTTTTAAGTCTTTGTATATGTTCTTGGAGGCTAGTAGAATAAATTATAATGTCATCTAAATACACTAAACATGTTTCATTTTGGATGCCTCTCAGAATATTATTCATAATTCTTTGAAATGTAGGGGGGGCTATTCTTTAGTCCAAAGGGCATTCTTAAAAATTCGTATTGTCCCGTTTCTGTTAGAAACGCTGTTTTTTCTATGCTATTTTTATCCATTTCTACTTGGTGAAATCCTGAGGCTAAATCTAAAGTCGTAAAATACTGAAACCGTCCTAATTTATCTAATTTGTCTGTAATATTCGGCAAGGGAAATTTATCGTCAATTGTTTTTTTGTTTAATCCTCTAAAATCTATTACTAATCGAAATTTCTTTTGCCAGAAGCGTCTTGTTTTTTGGGTACAATCCAGACAAGAGAGTTCCATGGAGAATTTGAAGGTCTAATAATTCCTTGTTTAAGCATGTCCTCAGTTTGTTTATTAATTTCGTTCTTGTAAATCTCTGGATATCTATAATGTTTAGAGTATACGGGAATTTCATCAGTAGTCCTAATAACATGTTTTATTTGGTTGGTAAAAGTTAAATCGTTTCCCTCAATATGGAATAAATCTGCATAATCTTCTATTAAACTTGTTATAGCGGATTTTTCTTCTAAGTTCATACGTTCCATTCTAAATTTTGATAAATCTAAATTTTTCTTCTCGATTTTTTTTGTATATAATCTAACAAATTGAAATTAGTGTTCCTTTGCATTGTATCAGGTTCAAGGATATTGTATTCCTCTAAAGATTTTAATTCTAATGGTTCATTCACTGTTAATTCTACATTTTCTTCTGTGTTGTTTATTATAGGGCAATAGGCTTCTCCCTTGTGTACTGAGACTATACACTGCGGAATTTTTAATCCATTTAAGTGTTTGTATGGTAAGAGTCCTTCTCCATCTTGAATATTTTGTATTCTAAATTTAATCGTTTGGCTAGTGCGGGCTTGTATAACATAACTTGTTCCCTTTTTAGCGTTCTGTTCCTGACATTCGCCTTTATTATTATTATTATTAATATTATTATTTTGTTCTTCTTTGTTAAAATATTTAATCGGGATTTGTTTATTGCGAAATATTAATTTATCATTCACAAAATTTAAATTAATTTTTAATTCTTTTATGTTATCTAATCCAAGGAGTAAGTCGAAATCTTTATGGAAATCAAATAAATAGAATTTGGTTGTTTCTTTTCCCAAAAGTGGTAGTGTACAACTGTATTTTTCTTTTGATACTCCATGATCTGTACTCATTTCAAATGGTTCTTGTTTTAGGGTGTTTTTGAAAAATTGGAAAGCTATTGATTTTTTAATAAATGATCTCGTGCTTCCAGTGTCAATCAGCGTCTTTAGGTTGGTTTTGGGATCGTGGATGTACGGTAGTTCGTTTGTGTCGTCTTCGATATGCATTATGGAAAATGTCTTTTTATTTTGGTTAGTCCTAAAAAATGATTTTGGGTATGATTGTCCTCTTGAGTGAATCCACATGCGTTTTCCTCTTGCGTTGAATCATCAAAGTCTATGTAGCTGTCAGGGTCCTCTTGCGGTTCATAATCCGTTTGTTCGGTCAGATAAGAGTTAGTCATCTGTTCAGTCAATCGATTCATAGTTTGATCGTAATTTTCTTCTTCTATTGGTTTCCCTGTCATCTGATAAAGTCTATTTTGTCTAATTGTGTTCCCTGTTTGACGTGTGGAAATGCTCATTGGTTCTGGTTCAAATTTTTGATGAGCTTTTAGTGGTGTGTAATTGTTAGATTGTCTCGGGTGTTGATTTTGCTGTACGTATGAGTTAGGTTTAGTAAATTGGTTAGGATTATTTTGGTAGTTTGGCCTATAATTTTGGAAGGTTTGTTTGTTAGGAATGGGTTTGCGAATAGGCGGGTATTGTGGGGCCCTAGGTGGAACGTTCTGTTTAATATTTTGAAATAATTTGTTATTTTTAAATTGAAAGTCATTAGTAAGCATGTTAAGTGCTTCGCTAAGAGAATCTGGATTTTTGTGCGCATTAGCGATCCTACGGGTTCATGTAAACCTCTAAGGAGAACTCTTAACCCTAATTTCTGTACATATTCTATCAAAACATCTTTGACCAATTGTCTTTGAGGCTCTTTATTAATAAAAAATGAGATCTGTAAATTTAATAGTTTTTGAATTCTCTCATAAAATTTAAAACGTGATTCATTATTTTTTTGTTTTAACTCAGCCATTTCTAAATTTAAAGTAAAGCAATCTCTTTTGTCTGAATAGCTGGTTAATAATACTTTTTAATCGCAAACCAATTATATGAATTCGAATTTACTACCATTTTTAATGCTTGGCCTTTTAACTTAGCTAGTATAGAAGAAAACAGATATTCATTTTGAAAATCCTCTGGATTTTCGTTTACATAAAACTTATTTACTACTTTATCGCATATTGAAATAAATCTGTGGAGCATAGTGGGCTCTCCACTATACTCAGGAATCATATCAAGATATTCCTTCTTTAATGTTGGCGTTGCCATTTTAAATTATTATTTTCTTTAAAATAATAAAATTAAAATCAATGATATAAAATTAAAAAGTATTTACTCTACTTTTTCTTGAATGTATTTCTTACGATCTACTTACAAGTGGATCCAAAATACTTTCCTCATTTGAACAACTTTTCACTTTCCACGATATTCACTCGTGCTCTTAATAGATATGCGCTCTATTAAGTTGTTGTAGATATTCACTCAACTAAAGTTTTCTTGATGTCGTTACAGGTATGCGTTCTGTAACGAATCGCGTTTTTGCAGTATCTCGGTTAACGATTGAAATCGAAAAAATTATGTTCCTTAATTTTCCCGAGATGTCCTACCGACTGCGCCAGTTACGTGTTATATTAAGCTTGAAAGGTTTTTAAAAATGATTTTATTGTTACAAACCTTTGTTAATTACGAAACATTTAATTTTGAAATGGTTACAATAATTTAGCTATAATAAAAACAAATACAATTGATGTACATTCAATCGGAGTGAGAACGTCTGTATGATACAGAGGCGACTTGCATACTGCCGGGGCTTTGTTCTCACCACCTATATAATACAAAAGCTGCGTAAGCAGGAAACTTCCTAGCACGCATTTTATTATGAAAGGTTCACATAAATTGTTCACATAACTTATATATATATATATATATATATATATATATATATATATATATATATATATATATAATATACATAAATAAATAAATATATATATATATATATATATATATATATATATATATATATATATATATAAATATAATATACATAAATATATATATATATATATATATATATATATATATATTCTTAATTTAATCTTAATTTGACATATGTTAATTTTAATTGTTTAATATTCCTGATGATGTTGGTACTGTTAGCCAACGAAAAGCTTTGAATTGTAAATTCAATTATAATTCTTGTGTATGTATTTTGAATGATTTCTTTATATATATATATATATACAAGAAAAAATATATAGAGAAAAATGAATAACTCCACACGTACTCACAAAAGAACGCACAAAATGCATTTGAATGACTTATGTCATCATCATCATCATCAGTAGTACTACAGTTGCAGTAAATTTGTAGTGGTGTCACTGATGATGATTGCATAACTCATTGAAACGCGTATGACAATAAAGTATATTGTTTTGTGAGTTCTCGTGCAGTTATTTATTTGTTTATGAAAAATATAACTTCCAATGTTAGGTTTATGGAACGGTACAGTGGCGTATATATAGAGATACTTTTGAAAGCTCCTGGGAAGAACATAAGTTTACCCCGACAATGTAATTTCTGATCAAAAAATTCAATATATTAATAGAGAAAGAGTTCCTAAGAGTAAATGCAAAATAATTAGTTTCGAAATTTGTTTCCAATTTGTTAATTCCTGTCTCCCCAGCCATACAAGTTTCCTGATTTCCTGGGCTGTTCCTTCCTTGTAAATTATACGTGTTTTAAATTTACCGAAAATCAAATGGCGAGATAATACCCAACTATCCCTGTGGCGACGCATTCTCAGCGTTTAATGCACAGAAGTGTTTAATTAATAAAGTAAACCAAATCTAGGATGACGTTCTCGCCAGCCTGTGTACTAATGCGTCTAAATCGTGGTATTTTATGCACGAAAATAAAACCATAATGTATAGATAGGTTTTACACTTCACAGATGTTGCAAAAACATTCACCATGCGATATACGAAGTGATGACGAACACGAAAAAAATAAAAATAAAAATTATTGGCTACGCCACATGTATTAAAAATGTTGAAAATAAAATCAAGAGTAACCATAATTCGCAACATAAAGATTTCTTTATAAGAAAGAGCACTATGTTATACTTATTACAATACAATACATTTAAAAGTATTCCATTACGATATTAAGAAAAAATATAATAAAATTTCCCAAACTTGGTTAACTGGTTGAAAAGTGAAATGGTTTCAAAATGTGTACGTTTTCTATTTAGAGCACATAAGATGGCTGCCAATTTTCACTTCGCGCGTCAATTGATTAGCAGCGATTGTAAAAGACACAAACCCAACTAAACCGGTTGATTATGGAAGAGATATTTCCATTACTTAAAAAAAGTATAAATTTTCTGTAGGTCTTGTTACGTGAGTAATCCACGAAGGTCAAATCTTTATTTTTATAAGGATCATTCCACATAACCGGACGATGTTTTACTGTTTCTAATCACCTGGTAGTTTTCACCTGTAATACTGTATTTAAAGATACGCAAAAGAGCAAATACCATCCTCAAGTACAGTCTATCATAAACAAATCTATTGTACAAAAATGTTTCAATACAGTGGAACTCTCTAATTTGTCACGTTCAAGACCGAAAGTGTGACAGATTCAAGAAAATGACCAGCTACGAGAGTCGTGGTATTAAAATGTAATTTTTGGTAAATGTAGCACATAAATACGTAAATATATATGTAATGTATTTACTATTGTAGGGCTTCACTTACATTATTTATGTCAGTAAAAATACTCAAAAACTTTATTACTCAACACTAAAAATACAGTAGCTTGCAGTATAGTTCGTAATTTCAAATATAGTACATTATTCTATTTTCGTAAAAGACATATAAAAACGTATTACAGAACCATGTAAGGACAATAACACTAGCACGACAAAATACGGTATATTAAATCTATTTACGTTTTGGATTAAAAAAAAAATTCAGTTGTTTTTTACGAAATAATTCTTAATTACTTAAACAATATTTTATGAATATCCGAACTTTTTATTTAGTAATTTTGTTAAAACTTACTGAGACAGAACGTTTTCGATCGGTATGTGTCGATCTTTATCAGTGTCTTCTGCTTGGAGATGTTGGGTCAAGCGGGGACGGTTTTAAAGGTAGGTTTTCGATAGTATCAAAGAGTATGCGTGATTTGTATTGTGTTTGTTCGTTTAATATGTTTGTATTTTGTGTTTTTGTGTGTCTGTATATTTCATATAGTTCTAGTGTGTTGAGATGTGGTCCTTTTTTTGTTGGTTTGTGGGATTTCTAAATTATGTTAAATGTCTGTGTATTTGTGTTCTGTTTCTTTTAAGTGAATGTAAAATGTTGAGTTGGTGTTCTGTTTGTGTTCTTCGACTCTTTGTTTAAATAATTCTGCTTTTATGGCGTCTATACTAAGTGACAGTACATACGAACGTAACGATTTAGTTAAAGTGACGAATTAGAGAGGTTATGCTGTAGTACAATTAAATTATAATGATTTATGAAAAATTAAACTCGAACCTTATTATAAATAAAAATCACTTTCCAAGTGTCATTTTAGGCAGATATATTACTTAAAATTACCCTAATTAACTACTTGTAAGACATATAAGTTTCAGACTTTGTGTTAAAATTGAGAAGCGTTTTGTGCGACTATATACCTATCTGTACGTATGAGGAGTAATTCCTAAAGTGTTATACTTTGTTTGATTGAAGTTTTCAACTCCTTAATTAGTATAATAAAATAATAGTGCTAAGTTGTATTGAATGATAAAATACAAACGTTCATATAGTTTGTAGTTTTAATGTATCATATGACTTGTTCAAGTTAAAAACTGAAAAAAGTAAACTAAAAATTATAAAGTACAAACATTTTTATTAAATTAAGTACTCGTAAGTATATTACAAAACCAAAAACATTTTCTTACCCCAAAAGTTTTATCAAAAAATGCGTGCAATTTGCAAATTACAAGCAAATCCAAGTCTACGGTTACTTTTATAAATAGGCAAAGAAGACACAAGTTCTACAAAATTCCCGAATGTTTTCCACTGACTATGAGTTCGATATTTTGTTTGAATTGATCAAATTCTCGACTGATTAGAGAACGAATTACAGTGAGCGTCAAGCTTAAGAATTCGTTGATAAAGAATAAAACAACCTAATTAGAAAACAAGAATGTTATGCAATGAATTACTGCAATTACAGTATTCCATAGTTGCTCCTATATATAATATATATATATATATATATATATATATATATATATATATATATATATATATATATCTCGATTCGCATGATCGATTATGTGGCATACCATTACCTTAGCCAAAACCCTTGTAGGATATTGTAATGATTTTACTTGCCAAATATTTGTACGCTATTTGAAAGGCAAAGATTGTTCTCCTTTTTTGATTTGAATTAGAAATGTGAGGTCAGTAAAAGGTTGTGGAGAATTGTTATTAGGAAAACGGGCGTATGAAGGAGGCATTACAGAGTTTATCAGAATGATATGACACCTCTAAGGGCGCCTGTCACTTTTAGTTTATCTCGTGTGACGTCATCTCTAAGTAACAAACCGGTTAGGTCATGCAGGTTATCACGTAGGCCGATAGTGAGTCCTCCTTTGTAATGATAAACTGTGCAATGGTTCATCACCCGCCAAAGGATAAGCCACAAGCCTACAAAGGCCAGAACGGACACATACACACACACACACACACACACGCACACACACACACACACACACACACACACACACACACACACACACACACACACACACACACACACACACACACACACACATACACACTCACACACACACACACACACACACACACACACACACACACACAAACAAACATATATATATATATATATATATATATATATATATATATATATATATACATGCACGCACACTCACATAATTTTTCATTTCTATAAAAATGTTTTTTTTTCATCCCCCATACTGTCCCGTCCAGTTTTAAAATTGTTCTGGGAGCTAACGGCATTCAAAATGTTTTTTCTCTGAAATGTTGGCCCTCATGGAATGACCATAAATCCGTATATCTTGGATAAGTAATAGCGCTCGTTTGTCATTTATTTTGACTCATTAGCCCGCAGGGAGACGTCACTAGCCGTAAAAACCACGGGGAGTCTAAGTTTTAATTTTGGCTAGATTTATTGATTGTTTCACAACCTTTTAGATTTACAGATGTACATACCTCGTGTTCTTGATGAGACACACATTGCACCATCAGGGAGTCACAACGAGTAACGTAATGGTTTTCGCTATGTAGGACTTTGAAAAATTTCATTTGTGACAATCCATACCATAAATTAGGAAAAATAATCTGGGATAGTAAACTTCCGAGAACAAATTTGACTTATTAGGTTATTAACTTAGTAATCATAAATTTGGTTTATTTTGTATTAACCTATGACCACTATTAATGGATAATGCTTTATTAATCTGTGTATTAATACAAAATGTCGTATTATTCTTTAATTAATAATGATATATAATTTTGTAATTATTTAGGATTAGTATTATTTCACAGTTTTATGTTATTTCTGTGGCTAGTATAATGTATAATTTTGCATTCGTCAGTTACTAGTAATAAACCATAAGTTTGTAATAATCCGTGACAAATTTTAATGCATAATTTTGTAATAATTTTTGACCAGTAGAAATTCACAAATTGGTATTATCATGTGGACGGTACAGTAAATAATTTTCTATATTGACTAGTAATAATGTATAATATTGTAATAATCTGTGGCTATCATTATAGCATAATTTTGCATTATTCAGTGGAAACTGTTAGTACATACATTTATTAATCTGTGGCTAAGTAATAGTCTTAATGTTTTAGTTACCTTGGACATGAGGGTCTATATAAGTGTGTATTTATCTGGCACATGAGGCTCTATATGATTTTGTATTTATCTGGGACATGAGGCTCTATATAATTTTGTATTTATCTGAGACATGAGGCTCTATATAATTTTGTATTTATCTGGGACATTATGGTCTATATAATTTTGTATTTAACTGGGTCATGAGGCTTTATATAATTTTGTATTTATCTGGACATGACGAACTTTATAATTTGTATTTATCTGGCACATGAGGTTCTATATAATTTGGATTTATTTGGAAAATCAGGTTGTATATAAGTTTGTATTTATCTGGGACATGTGGCTCTATATAATTTTGTATTTATCTGGGACATTAAGTTCTATATAATTTTGTATTTATGTGGGACATGAGGCTCTATATAATTTTGAATTTATCTGGGACATGAGGATGTATATAATTTTGTATTTGTTTGGGACATGAGGATCTATATAATTTTGTATTTATCTGGGACATGAGGTTCTATATAACTTTGTATTTATGTGGATCATGAGGTTCTATATAATTTTGTATTTATCTGGAACATGAGGTTCTATATAATTTTGTATTTATCTGGAACATGAGGTTCTATATAATTTTGTATTTATCTGGAACATGAGGCTTTGTATTTATCTGGAACATGAAGCTCTATATAACTTTGTATTTATCCGGGACATGAGGTTCTATATAATTTTGTATTTATCTGGAACATGAGGTTCTATATAACTTTGTATTTATATGGAACATGAAGCTCTATATAACTTTGTATTTATCCGGGACATGAGGTTCTATATAATTTTGTATTTATCTGGGACATGAGGTTCTATATAACTTTGTATTTATGTGGATCATGAGGTTCTATATAATTTTGTATTTATCTGGAACATGAGGTTCTATATAATTTTGTATTTATCTGGAACATGAGGTTCTATATAATTTTGTATTTATCTGGAACATGAGGCTTTGTATTTATCTGGAACATGAAGCTCTATATAACTTTGTATTTATCCAGGACATGAGGTTCTATATAATTTTGTATTTATCTGGAACATGAGGTTCTATATAACTTTGTATTTATATGGAACATGAAGCTCTATATAACTTTGTATTTATCCTGGACATGAGGTTCTATATAATTTTGTATTTATCTGGAACATGAGGTTCTATATAATTTTGTATTTATCTGGAACATGAAGCTCTATATAACTTTGTATTTATCCAGGACATGAGGCTCCATATAATTTTGTATTTATCTGGGACGTGAGGTTCTATTTAATTTTGTATTTATCTGGCACATGAAGTTCTATATAATTTTGTATTTATCTGGCACATGCGGTTATATATAATTTTGTATTTATCTGGAAAATGTGGCTATATATAATGTTGTATTTATCTGGGACATGAAGCTCTATATAATTTTGTATTTATCTGGGACATGAGGATCTATATAATTTTGTATTTATTTGGTAGATGAGGATCTGTATAATTTGGCATTTATCTGGGACATGAGGTTCTATATAATTTTGTATTTATCTGGGAAATGAGGTTCTATATTATTTTGTATTTGTCTGGAACATGAGGCTCTATATAATTTTGTATTTATTTGGTACATGAGGCTCTATATAATTTTGTATTTATCTGGGACATGAGGTTGTATATAATTTTGTATTTATCTGAGACATGTTCTACATAATTTTGTAATGATCTGTACTAATATATACAATAATTTAAATTTTGTTCTTTTATAATATAATGTTATGCGAAATAAAAGCCTATCTTGAGAAGGAGAAAGGTAATTGAATTCGAAAAATAACAAACAAAAAGAATACGAAGAACAAAATAATCGAGAAAATAGTATGAAAGAGTAAAGCATGAAGCGTAGAAAGGTAAGATGGATGGAAGGTTCCGAGTAGAGGGTGATCACAAAGTGTAGGGTAGGAAAGAGCTTTATATGTTTATTGAAAGGACCATGTACTAGTTCAGGAAAGAGAAAATTGGAAGGAGATGTGGTTCGATGCTAGGAGGAGTCTGAAAAGAGCATGTGCTAGTACAGGGAGGAAAGAATTGTCAGGAGGTGTAGTTCGATGTTAGGAGGAGTCTGAAAAGAGCATGCGCTAGTACAGGGAGGAAAGAATTGTCAGGAGGCGTGGTTCGATGTTAGGAGGAGTCTGAAAGGAGCATGTAGTAGCATAGGGAGGAAACCATTGTCAGGAGGTGTGGTTCGATGTTAGGAGGAGCCTGAAAAGAGCATGTGCTAGTACAGGCAGGAAAGAATTGTCAGGAGGTGTGGTTCGATGTTAGGAGGAGTCTGAAAGGAGCATGTTGTAGTACAGGGAGGAAAGAATTGTCAGGAGGTGTAGTTCGATGTTAGGAGGAGTCTGAAAGGAGCATGTACTAGTACAGGGAGGAAAGAATTGTCAGGAGGCGTGGTTCGATGTTAGGAGGAGTCTGAAAAGAGCATGCGCTAGTACAGGGAGGAAACCATTGTCAGGAGGTGTGGTTCGATGTTAGGAGGAGCCTGAAAAGAGCATGCGCTAGTACAGGGAGGAAAGAATTGTCAGGAGGCGTGGTTCGATGTTAGGAGGAGTCTGAAAGGAGCATGTACTAGCATAGGGAGGAAACCATTGTCAGGAGGCGTGGTTCGATGTTAGGAGGAGTCTGAAAGGAGCATGTACTAGCATAGGGAGGAAACCATTGTCAGGAGGTGTGGTTCGATGTTAGGAGGAGTCTGAAAAGAGCCTGCGCTAGTACAGGGAGGAAAGAATTGTCAGGAGGCGTGGTTCGATGTTAGGAGGAGTCTGAAAGGAGCATGTACTAGCATAGGGAGGAAACCATTGTCAGGAGGTGTGGTTCGATGTTAGGAGGAGTCTGAAAAGAGCATGCGCTAGTACAGGGAGGAAAGAATTGTCAGGAGGTGTGGTTCGATGTTAGGAGGAGTCTGAA
>JBAIZL010000002.1:20541066-20583566 GCA_036971475.1 Prosapia bicincta | reverse complement strand
GCTTCGCACCCCCACCACTACAAAACCAGTGTTGATGTCCTTCGCCCATGAAAGTCAGGCTACACAAAGGAAAACAAGACCTATACCTGCGGCGACCCCCAATACAAACTTATCAACTCGAAACATCCTTCAGTTGTTTCACCAGCGAGTCACTAACTGGTTATCTTATTACCACGATAGTAGAACTGGGCATAGAATAGGACAGCCACCCCTAAACTCGGCCGCTACGTAACCTAGGACTATAGGGGTAGTTTTGGATGATGCTCAAGGTCATCCCGACCTCGACCCCAGACCAAGGGGTGGTTTCGATCACGTTCAGGGGGGTAGGGGGGTAGTTTCTCGAAAAAAAAAAAAAAAAATCGGCCGCTACGTAACCTAGGACTGTAGGGGTAGTTTCGGATGACGCAGGAGGTCATTGCCTACCGGATCCCAGCCTTGGGGGTGGTTTCGACCACGTCTAGAGGGGTGGGGGGTAGTTTTTCGAAAAAAAAATAAATTCCGGCCAACTAACCTAAGCTAGCCAAAATGGATCTAACCCAGCCAAACATACGTGTTGGGGGTGACCTCAGCTACGTTCAGGACCATCTCCGGGGGTAGCTACGGGGGTGGATTGGGGGTGGGGGGTAGTTTTCGAAAAAATTTTGGAAAATCGTGCCTTGACCGATAGGGTATGTCTAGAGTGTATTATTGCATCGGTAGGGGTAGTTTCACCTAGGGGTAGTTTTTACAAAAAATATGAAATTGCCGAAATTCGATCGGACGGATCAAATGACCGTACGGGATATGTCTAGAGTCCAATAAGGAACGCTGCGGGGGTGGTTTCACCGAGGGGTAGTTTTTACAAAAAAATATGAAATTGCCGAAAATCGACCGGTTTGATCAAATGACCGTATATGGTATGGTTAAAGTCCATTTTGGTGGGCTGTGCGGGCGGTTTCACCTGTTTTCAGATAGCCAAAAATAATCGGGGTCCTAGGTAAAATCCACCGGGGCATTAGTTAAACCCGCCAAGGTAGAGCCAATATGGAGCAAGCTCTCGCTTAAAGCCAATCCGAGCCTAGCCACCCAGCAACTAGGCCTTAGGTAAAGCTAACACGGAGTCGTGCTCGAGGTAAAGCCAGCCAGGAGCCAGGCCTTAGGTAAAACTAACACGGAGCACGGTCTCGGTTAAAGCCAATCCGAAGCCTTGCCCAAGGTAACCCCTGGAACCTGGCCTTAGGTAAACTCACCCTGGAGCCATGCTTGAGGTAAAGCTACCTTTGAGGTATGCCCCAGGTAAAGCTAACATGGAGCACAGCCTCAGGTAAAGCCAATACGAGGCCACGCCCTAGGTAAAGTAACCCCGGAACCAGGCCGTAGGTAAAGCTACCACGGAGTCGGAGCCTAGGTAAAGCTACCATGGAGTTAGACCTTAGGTAGAGCCAATAAGGAGCAAGGCCACAGGTAAAGCCACCCAGGACGTAGGTAAAGCCAATCCTAAGCTATGCCCTAGATAAAGTAATCCGGGAACTCGACCTTAGGTAAAGCTACCACGAAATCGCGGCCTAGGTAAAGCCTCCCCGGAGCAAGACTTTAGGTGAAGCAGTCAGCCCTTAAGTAAAGCTGCCCAAGAGTCGGGCCTTAGGATGGATGCTATATCAAATACAGCCTCTCAACCAAGACAAATACCTCCACCAAGTCTTGGTGAGCGTTCAGCCCCTACAGGCCTAGGTTAAAACCACCCCGAAGCCGGGCCCTAGCTAGAGACACCCTGGAGAAAGGCCTGAGGCAAAATCACACTAGAGCAAGTGGGGGGTTGATTGCCAAAAATGATCGACCAATCACAACACAGGGGCCCGGTAGGTCTACGCAAACGGTCGCAGTAAGACGTGAAAGCCCATATACCATGTTAAACCAATATATATATATATATATATATGATAGTCCACATAATGTGTTAAACAAATATGTAAGCCTAGATACATACTATGCTAGGCCGACATACAAGGGCCTACCATGTCTGTAAACCACAGGCCAAACCCGTATGACCTGAGCTATTTTCACCTCCTCTATCAGGTCGATCCTGGCAACCGTATAATATGGGAGGTACTATAGGGTACATCTACCAATGCATAACCTATCAAGCCCACGTAAAGATTTATGACGTATCGGCGTTCGAGCGACTCAGGTATCAGACCCACCCTAACTAGAGGGGCAAAGGGTTATGATTGTCAAACTCAAAATTGTCTATGCTACAAAATAATAAACAAAGCAACAAAGCCCCGTCGTTTCAGGGAATACGCTTGACCGTGTGCTAGACATGTACAGACCTGCAGCGATAACGCATTATCTAAAAACCGCAACGGCTGCCGCTATAGCAAGCTTAAAACCCGCACGGCTGTGTCGTTGTGAATCTAGGCACGTGTCTATGTTTTGATTACTGTATCAATTTACTGTGTACTGTCGTCATACCAAGGCCTATAATCAGAAATCAGTGTAAATAAACAAATAGCCTCAATGGACATCTCCTATAGCTGTAAATGTATCTAGATATAATGGTATATATGGAGAAACACTAATAATGAGGCCTATCACAAAACGAGAATAAATATATGATATAAAACGATCCTAAAACGATGCTAAGCCATCATGCATGCTATCATACATAGGCTTGTTAAGCCAACACACGTGATAGGACACATAATGTGTTAAACAAATATGCGTGTAAACCTGCATACATACTATGCTAAGCCGACTTACATGGGCCTACTATGTCGGTAAACCACTGGCCAAAGCCTATATGACCTGAGCTATTTACACCTCGTCTATCAGGTAGAACTTGGCAACCGTATAATACGGGAAGTACTATATGGTATAGCTAACAATGCATAACCTATCACGCCCATGACGGTCAACAAATATTACAATATAATTAAAAAAGTTACGCAACCTATATACATACAATGCTAACCAATATAGGCATATATACTATGTTAAACCAGCATGCAATATACTCGAAATAGCCCTATATACTGTGTTAAACCAATATGCAGGTTAACCTATATACATCCTGTATTAGGCAAATATCCCCGTTACCCACACAGGCCTATGTTAAGCCTGGATGAATGATAGCTTATATAGTGTGTTAAACAAATATGCGTGTAACCTACATAAATAATATGCTAAGCCTACATACTTTGTTAAACAAATATGCGTGTAAACCTACATAAATACTATCCTAAGCCAACATGCATGCTATTCTACATAGGCTTATATACTATGTTAGGCCTGCATACGTAATTACCCCATATAGTGTGTTAAATAAATGTGCGTGTAAACCAAATAAATACTATGCTAAGCCAACATGCGTGCTATCATACTATGTTAGGCCTACAAAATGTGTTAAACATATATGTGTGTAAGCTTGCATAGATATTATGCTAAGAAGACACGGGCCTACAAAGTATAACACATTATATCCGGTGCATAGTTTGGCTAAACGGCTATCACACACTATCCTACAAGCTGCCCACAAATTACCTGATACATAGCCTGGCTAATCATTAACACATAGTAGGCCCCAACACATAATATCCGGTGCATAGCCTCGCTAAATAAGCATAAACTCCCCAAAATTGGCTTATCAATTATGTATGGTCTAGATATAGTCACACATGTCATTTCAAAAGTCAGCTGGAAAGAAACACTAGCCTGGCTAATCATTATCACATAGTAGGCCCCAACACATAATCTCCAATGCATAGCCAGGCTAATGTTCATCATGTAGTACCCAATGCATAGCTTGAGTATGGTTTATCCAAAGCATAGCCTGACCAGGGGATATCACATGAGTAGGCTGATTACAAACTAACACATAATAATCATTGCATAGTCTGGCTAATGGTTATTAAATCGTACCTGTTGCATAGCCAGGCTAATGAATAACACATAGTACCCGATACATAGTCTGACTAGGGTAAACACATAGTATCCGAACCATAGATTGAATAATGGTTAACACATGGTATCCAAAGCATAGCTAGGCTAGTGAATAACTAATGGTTAGTTTGACTATGGTTAACACACAGTATCCGATGCGTAGCTTAGCTAACGGATAACACATAGTAACCTATGCTTAGCCTGACTAGGGCTAACACATATCCGATGAATGGCTCGACTAAGGCTAACACACAGTATCCGATGCACAACTTAGGATCGAATATGACGTCATCCAGGGCGAAGACGGCTATGTTGATACCGTGATGGCCAGTGTAGGCTAGATCAAATAGCCAACGTTTAACCAACCAACATACGCTAAGTTCAAACGAACAACATTTACACCAAGCTCAAATAGGCTACGGCCAGATCAATGTTTCAGCTAATGGGTTATGGTTAGTGAAGGCACCAACAAAAGCCTTAGGCCTTAGACATAGCTACCAACGCATACCAAAATAGCTATGCAGAAACCGTCAAGGCCTGTCTAGGTATGTTGTATCATTTACAGCATACTAACTAAGGTAAAGCTACCTTTCAGGTATGCCCCAGGTAAAGCTACCCTGGAGTCAGGTCGTAGGTAAAGACACCCAGGTCTTAGGTAAAGCCATCCTGGAGAAGGGCCCGTGTTTTGCCCTAATCAGATTTTAACGACAGTTTACATTTTTGTTAGATTTAGCATGAGTTTACATGTTTTTGCGAGGTTATATTTAGCCTAAATTACGCCGGATGATTGGAATTTTTACAGAGATATGTCTAAGCTAGTGTTAAACTTGTCTAGAGGCGGAGTTTACTAGATATCTAGTAATGTGTCTCATGCGGGATGCGATCTGTCAAACTGATTGTAATGTGTATAATGCAGCTGTAACTAGATTTAACACTGAATGTTTAATTTGGTTATCGTTCAAATCATATTATTATCAAGACACTAGTACTTATCCTATGTTGACCTCTACCTATATAGTTTGTTTTAGGGGTTTCAATAAGTACAAACACGTTTAAACAAAATCATTTTATTGATCACATAGTATTATTTACATTAGGCTACGATAGATATACTCTTATCGTAGCGGATGTCCGCACTCTGCATATGCTACACTCTTGAAGGTTTAATGCACACCCCAGACAGGCAAACACATGTCCGCAGGGTAGAAGGGCAACCTGTATTTCTTCGATGCAGCAAATCTTGCACAGCGTACGATCATTCTGATTGTTTACACCGTCATCGTCGTCCGAGTAGTCTTCATCGTCTGTTGTACAGATGTCTTCCCCCATCTGTGCCTGTTTAGCACATATACCCACTATGTATTTACATTTAGGAAACCACTTTGCATGTTCCTGTAACGGATCATCATTCGCTGACCAATCTTTAAGGCCTCCGGCGCATGTAAAGCACAATGTTTGATCTTCTGGGCCGGTGTAAAAGAATCCCGCTTCGCTGAGACGCTCGGGGTTGACAGTATCGTTTGACACTCCTTTCCAAGTACGAAACGATCTTAATCTACGACGATACGGTGATAGTTTGGGGAAGGCTTTCTTCTCGATTGTGAGAGTGTCTGTCCAGTAGTAGACACCTACCATGCTGTTGTCTGAGGACTTGGGTCTGTGCTGTCCGTACTTATATTGTTGGTTAGGGGATGATTACGTCGGGGTTGATCAGAGACATGTTGAACTCGTTCAGATTTGTACACACCCGCCCTTTGGCCGACTTCTCCTGCAGATGGACTAGTGTTATGGCAAGCAACAGTTAAACCTATACAGATGACCGTCCGGACGCCATCTTGACCGACATTTTGTTTGACGTCATTTGCTGCGGTTATGTTGATATCGCGGTCATAACAGTATTAATGTATAGGTTTTAAAGAAGCATTGTCGAGCTCTGTGAGTATGATCTACACCTGCAATGAAACGTTACTCTATTACCGTCGGTCATAGAGGTAATTATATACCGTTTTTCGGCTTGTGATGTGCAAATACGTCATAGCGGGGAGGGGTGAGGTAGGTATATATGCCGGGAATTTCATACAGAGAGCACCAGTCTTCGGCGTTTTTGCAATTAGGTGTGTTAGGATTAACGATGACCGATAAAAGTATTCAGTCAGAGGTGAGTATGAATTAGTGTGTTCTTTTTTCTAAATACTTTCTATTTTTTCGTTATTCCAATTTTTCCATTGGTTTTCCAGCCAACAAACATCGACGATGAAACGGGTATTTGGGACGATAGCAGACGCAGCCCAGGGACATCGTACTATAGCCGCAATTCGATGGAAGCCGAACCGAGTACCTATGGTACCACATCACAGGTAATTATATACAATTTAGACTATTATCAGAGGCTCATTTTCATATCTAATAATGATATGTTTCTTTCAGGGGACAAACACTCCAGCCAAAGGACCCGAGTCTACCAACCATCCAACACTGGTGATTATTGTATTCCTATTGCGTTATTAACGTTATCTTTGTATTTTTCATTACTAATAAATTGTATTTCATAGGTTGGACCAATAAATCACGCTATCATCAGGGTCGGAAATCGAATTTTCTATTCAAGCGTATTAGAGGAGGAACTGAAGCACATACGAGGGGTCGAGCACGCCCGTATTGACTGTTTACTTTGTTTAGGACGCAGGATACGATATCCTCCTCAATATGCGGTAAGTTTTATTGAACAGTGATAGTGGTAGTATAGGCTTATACATGATTTTTTTTAATTTCTATTTATTCCTTTTCTAGACTGTTGTGGAGTATGCACGTGCAGCTGCAGCACGTAGCGTAACGACTGATGCACTACATATGCTAAGACGGCTTGTATCGGACCTGGAGGCGGCGTTGCGTAAAGACGCGTGTGAGGATAGCTTTTACGCAGTCGGCGTATGGAGGATTATGATTGGCGAGCTGGACAAGCTAGTTGAAGAGGGCAGAAGAAGAGTGGCTGTCGCTGAAGCGAAGGCAGTAATGGTCGAGCGAGACCCTCCATACACGGTCGTAAGTGTTACATTTTGTAGCGATACCTGTATTTATACTATTCGTGTACAATAATATAGATTATCCACTTTGTACGTGTGTTGATACAGAGAAGTTCGGGAGAGCAGATTGAAGGAGGCGGCTATCGTATAGCGGACTGCACTGTCTGCTTGGGAAAACCACCATGCACCGTCATCGTACCCTGCGGTCACGTTTATTGCAACGAGTGTGCTGAAAAAATGCAGGTGTGCCCCATATGTAGGAAACACGTAGACAGACGCTACCGGCTATATCTGAACCTGGAGTAATTGTTCAAAATATCATAGTTTAAATATTCGTTAATAAAGTCTTACCTGTATATCCAGAGTTTTATTTACACCATCATATTTCACAGCATCGATAGCCGCTTAACTATTGTTAAGGGTTGACTCCAAGCTAGCTTTACCTAAGGCTCCGGGTTGGCTTTACCTGAGACTTTGCTCAATGATTGCCTTACCTAAGGCCCTGGTGGCTTCACCTAAGACCTGACTTCAGGACGGTTTTAACCTAAGTCCAAGGTGGTTTTACCTAAGACCTACCTCAAAGGTAGCTTTACCTAGGGCCTACCTGAAAGGTAGCTTTACCTAAGTTAGTATGCTGTAAATGATACAACATACCTAGACAGGCCTTGATGGTTTCTGCATAGATATTTTGGTATGCGTTGGTAGCTATGTCTAAGGCCTAAGGCTTTTGCCGGTGCCTTCACTAACCATAACCCATTTGAACCAGGTGTCAGTTTGCTGGTTGATTAGCGTAAGTTTTTCAACGTTGATCTGGGCATAGCCGCCATAGCCTATTTGGACTTGGTGTCAATGTTGTTAGTTTGAACTTCGCGTAAGACAGTAGTTTAGTTATTTGATCTGGCCTACACTGGCCATCACGGTATCAACATAGCCGCCATCTTCGCCCTGGATGACGTCATATTCGATCCGGATACTGTGTGTTAGCCTTAGTCGAGCCATTCATCGGATATGTGTTAGCCCTAGTCAGGCTAAGCATAGGTTACTATGTGTTATCCATTAGCTAAGCTACGCATCGGATACTGTGTGTGTGTTAACCATAGTCAAACTAACCATTAGTTATTCGCTAGCCTAGCTATGCTTTGGATACCATGTGTTAACCATTAGTCAATCTATGGTTCGGATACTATGTGTTTACCCTAGTCAGACTGTGCATCGGGTACTATGTGTTAATCATTAGCCTGGCTATGCAACAGGTACTATTTAATAACCATTAGTCAGACTGTGCAATGATTATTATGTGTTAGTTTGTAATCAACCTACTCATGTGATAATCATAGTCAAGCTATGCTTTGGATACTGTTTGTTAAACCATACTCAAGCTATGCATTGGGTACTACATGATGAACATTAGCCTGGCTATGCACTGGAGATTATGTGTTGGGGGCTACTATGTGTTAACGATCAGCCAGGCTAGTGTTTCTTTCCAGCTGACTTTTGAAATGACATGTGTGACTATATCTAGACCATACATAATTGATATGCCGGGAGTTTATGCTTATTTAGCTAGGATATGCATCGGATATTATGTGTTGGGGCCTACTATGTGTTAATGATTAGCCAGGCTATGTATCAGGTAATTTGTGGGCAGCTTGTAGGATAGTGTGTGATGACCGTTAGCTAAACTATGCACCGGATATAATGTGTAGGCCCATGTCTTCTTAGCATAATATCTATGCAAGCTTGCACACAGATATATGTTTAACACATTATGTAGGCCTAACATAGTATGATAGCATGCATGTCGGTTTAGCATAGTATTTATTTGGTTTACACGCATATTTATTTAACACACTATATAGGGTAATTACGTATGCGGGCCTAACATAGTATATAAGCCTATGTAGGATAGCATCCATGTTGGTTAGCATAGTATTTATGTCGGTTTACACGCATATCTGTTTAGCACAGGCTTAGCATATTATTTATGTAGGTTTACAAGCATATTTGTTTAACACACTATATAAGCTATCATTCATCCTGGCTTAACATAGGCCTATGTGGGTAACGGGGATATTTGCCTAATAAGGGCTGTATATAGGTTAACCTGCATATTGGTTTAACAGCATATATATATGGCTATTTAGAGTATATTGCATGCTGGTTTAGCATAGTATATATGCATATATTGGTTAGCATTGTATGTATATAGGTTGCGTAACTTTTTTTTTTTAAATTAAATTGTAATATTTTGTCGACCGTCATGGGCGTGATATGTTATGCATTGTTATCTATACCATATTATATGGTTGCCAAGTTCTACCTGATAGACGAGGTGTAAATAGCTCAGATCATATAGGCTTTGGCCAGTGGTTTACCGACATAGCGGGCACATTTAGGGATTCATGTAAGTCGGCTTAGCATAATATGTATGGTGGCTTACACATGTTTGTTTAACGCGCTATGTAGGCCTAACATAGTATATACGCCTATCTATGATAGCATGCATGTTGGCTTACCAGAGTATTTATTTGGTTTACACGCATATTTATTTAACACACTATATGGGGCAATCACGTATCCAGGCCTAACATAGTATATAAGCCTATGTAGGATAGCATCCATGTTGGTTAGCATTGTATTTATGTGAGTTTACACGCGTATCTGTTTAGCACAGTATGTAGGCTTAGCATATTATTTATGTGGGTTTACAAGCGTTTTTGTTTAACACACTATATAAGATATCATTCATCCAGGCTTAACATATTATATAGGCATATGTGGGTAACGGGACTATTGGCCTAATACAGGATGTATATGGTTTAACCTGCATATTGGTTTAACACCGTTATGGCTATTTAGAGTATATTGCATGCTGGTTTAACAAAGTATATATGCCTGAATGTTGGCTTAGCACTGTATGTATATATAGATTGCGTAACTTTTTTTTATTATATTGTAGTATTTGTTGACCGTCATGGGCTTGATAGGTTATGCATTGGTAGATGTACCTTATAGTACTTCCCATATTATACGATTGCCAGGTTCTACCTGATATATGAGGTGAAACTATCTCTGTTCATATAGGCTGTGGCCAGTGATTTACCGACATAGTAGGCGCATTTAGGGATTCATGTATGTAGGCCTAGCATAGTATGTATGCAAGCTTGCGTATTTGTTTAACACATTATGTGGGCTATCGTATATATTGGTTTAGCTATACCTTATAGTACTCCCCATATTATACGGTTGCCTGCCCGTGGTTCTACCTGCTATATGAGGTGAAACTATCTCAGTTCATATAGGCCTTGGCCGGCGATTTACCGAGCATAGTGTGTATGTAGGCTTGCATATTTGTTTAACACATTATGTGGGCTGTCATATATTGGTTTAACACGTTATATGGGCCGTCTCGTCTTACATTGACCGTTTACGTAGGCCTACCGGGCCCCTGCGTTGTGATTGGTCGATTCAACTTGTTGACTATTTGACCTCTATGTAGGTCGTTGGTCGTTTGATCTAACCGATCATTTTTGTTAATTTCATATATTATTTGATAACCACCCCCACTTGATGCCTGAATCCGGGGTTACTTTACCTATCGGCTGGCTTCGAGATGGCTTTTACCTGAGTCCTTGCTCCGTGTTTGCTTTACCTATGGTCTAACTCCATGGTAGCTTTACCTAGGCCCCGACTCCATGGTAGCTTTACCGTTGGTCTGCCTCAATGGTAGCTTTACCTATGGCCTGGCCGGCTCTACCTCAGGCCCGACTCCTCGGTTACTTTAACGGAGGTCTGACACCCGGCTGGCTTCGGGTTGGCTAGGCCTAGCTCCTGGGGGCTTTACCTCTAGCACGACTCCTGGTGTGACTTTACCAAAGGTCCGACACCTGGATGGCTTTACCTAAGGGTCGGCCTAAGGGATGGCTTTTCCTGAGGCCTTGCTCCACAGATAGCTTTACCTAAGACTTGGTGGAGGTATTTCTCTCGGTAGTTGATATAGCAACCGTCCTAGCCCTGCTCTTATGTAGCTTTACTTATAGGCTGACTGCATTGTTTATTATTTTAGTAGCATAGACAAATTTTGAGTTTGCCAATCATATACCCCTGGGCCCCTCATCATCAAAATTTTTTTGGGGTAGACCACTATAGTTACGGTGAGCCTACTACTTGCCTAGACTCGCTCAAGCGCTGATACGTCATCAGATAACCGTTAAATCTTTCCAAAAGTTACCCCCACCACCAGAGCTATTCCTGGGTTACTTTACCTAAGGGTAGGCCTCGTGATGGCTTTACCCGAGGGCTAGCTCCGTGTTAACTTTACCTAAGGCCTAGCTGCCAGGTGGCTGGGCTCGGTTTGGCTTTAACCGAGACCGTGCTCCGTGTTAGCTCTACCTTGGCGGCTTTAACTAATGCCCAGGTGGATTTTACCTGGGACCCCGATTATTTTTGACAATCTGAAAACAGGTGCACCCGCCCCCACAACGGTCCATTATAGAATTTAACCATACCATATACGGTCATTTGATCCAGCCGGTCAATTTTCGGCAGTTTTATATTTTTTGTAAAAACTACCCCTCGGTGAATCCACCCCCGCAGCGTTCCTTATTGGACACTAGACATATCCCGTACTGTCTGTTGATCCAACCGCTCGATTTTCGGCATTTTCGTATTTTTTTAAAAAACTACCCCTTGGTGAAACTACCCCTACCGACGCGATAATACACTCTAAACTCACCCTATCAGTCAAGACACGTTTTTCCAAAATTTTTTTCGAAAACAACCCCCCACCCCTCAATCAACCCCCAATGCTACCCCCGGTGATGGTCCTGAACGTAGCCGAGGTCACCCCCAACACTTAGGTTAGGTTAGGTTAGATCCATTTTGGCTGGCTTAGGTTAGTGTGTTGGAGTCAAAATTTTTCGAAAAACTACCCCCAACCCCTCTAGACGCGGTCGAAACCGCCCCCAAAGCTAGGGTCGGGGTCACGACGTCCGCCCGCGTCATCCGAAACTACCCCTATAGTCCTAGGTTACGTAGCGGCCGATTTTTTTTTTTTTTTTTTCGAAAAACTACCCCCTACCCCCTGAACGTGGTCGAAACCACCCCTTGGTCTGGGGTCAGGGCCGGGATGACCTTGAGCATCATCCAAATCTACCCCTATAGTCCTAGGTTACGTAGCGGCCGAGTTTAGGGGTGGCTGTGCCAGGGTGGGCCGAGTTCTACTCACGATATAATATCCATTATAAACACTAAATGTTATTATAGTTATTTTCATCAGTTATTTGAAACTTACAAAAATCTCATGGAAAGCGATACCAAACACGACTATAGAATGTTTTAAAATTAAACTTATAGTACTTACTAATTAGAAAATGTGTATTCGCTTCCCTTATTACGTAAAAAATAATATGTATTGACAACTTAGTCATGTTTTGTACCAATATCCATAACGTTTTAGTAGGTTTTAATTACCCGATTGAAATAATTGTATGTCTCAAAATATAATAATATATGATAATACAAAATATAATAATATATACTCATATTAGGATAACCAATAGGTTACTCATTGGCTAAACAGTGCTTGTTTATTGGAGGTACTGTAAATTGTCCCAGCTCCAGGTCTCACCCTACACTTGCACACACCATAGTTTAACTTGAAAAAGAGGTTAAACAGACAACCTGCTACTTTTTAATCTCATGCTGTAAATAATGTTCTTTTTAAAGCAGAACACACTTTATATATGTTTACTAAAAAGCCAAAGTTCGAGTCAAACAACAAAGGAACAAAGAATGATGACACTATAAATTAAGGATTTTTATTTCACCCCTTTAACAGTTTAACGATTGTAATAAACGTACGTATCTATAGTGATAGTGATAAGATATGCCAGCTTTGTAAAGGATAAAAATAACAAAATGTTTAGAATAAAGAAGGAAGATATCATCAGCATGTTGGAAGGACGAACTAAGTAGACTTAATTGCACAAGTTTCAAGTTTAAATGGATCCAATTAGAAATACGCAATAAAAGAAGATCTCTTGTGATCTCGCCGTAGTCATCAGATTATCAAAACCCACGGGATCGATAATAGCAGTAATATTTTCAAAAAAATGTAAAGAGAAATTTTAAATAATTCAAACAGTTTTAACAGCCCATCGTTAAAAACAGTTTTAAAGTCTCCCATAAAATAAATTTATCAAATTTGCACCCCGGCGTGTCCTTAAACTCTCCTAAAACTTTTCCCTCTTGTAATTCGAAATTTACAACTAAGCCGTTAGTTCGGATGATATACTGCAGAGCGAGTTACCGTTGCAGCGCCACAGAATCGCCATCTTTCACAGATCTGTTTTCTACATCTGTGACCTCTCCCACGTTAGCTCGCTAAATAAAGGTTTATTTGTTACTTTTCCATGATTGTGGCCAAGTTAATACACCTTGAAACATTTTCACTGTATTAAGAAATTATATATAGTAATTAATTTAATGGATTAGTTAAATTTAATCAGTAAACCACTTATGATTAATGTCGTTAATATTTTTTTTTTATATATTTTAGTGAGGGAGAAAAATTGTATTTCTCTTGGAAAGGAAATACAATCATAGCTCACGAGTGGACTGTTGCATGCTTATAGAAGACCATCTCTCTACTAAACCATAAACCTCCTATATCACGGGGTATGTAGAGGTATATAACGTTATCTCGGGGGTCTAGTGGTAGAAATATAGGTCGAGTAGGCAAGGTAGAGGTTCAAAACTATATCCGATTCAATCAGGCAGGTTTTTAAAATTATTATTACGGTTATTGTTTTATTAAACTTCCCAAAATATTATTTTACAACATAATTTTTAACTCTTAAAAAATGTAAAAAAATTAGTTTCAACGTTAATTTTCCCACGTACGTTTTATTCAATGTGATGGCTATAGTATATTGCACTTTAACAGAATATATACGTAGCAAGTTCAGCACAAACTGGCTGCATCTATACTTTTCTTCCTTACTGTCATGTTTGTGTTTCTTGTAGCCTGTACTTTACAAGCTGCTCTAAAGTTCCATTTGCCTGGGTTATTCCAACCTAGGAGCAAGTCCGTCTGAGAGTTCGGCTCTTAGATGCTCGAAAGTGAATAAAGATCTTTGAGATGGTTCTACTGGTCCCGAAGACAAGTTTTAATTTAAAGGGGTCGTAAAAGTAATGTTTCGTGTTGGAGTATCAACTCGGCCCAAGGCCGGTTCGGTCACCAATCACGTAAGGCCTTCGAGGTCTTTCTTAGTTAGTAGCCCCTAGACTCCCTCCCTGACGCTAGTCACCCAGGTTGGATTCGTAGGGGAGTGATTTCACACGCTTTCACACGATTCTCCCTCTCATTTGAATCTACTTCGTGTTCTTCGGCCGAGGGGCTTAGGGGCGGTCGTATAGTCGCCTTTCATCAACCTTTTTCTTTTTCCACCACTTTTTCTTCTAAAACATTTTCATACAAACACTAGCACAATGTCTAAGATGATATCGTTTCTAAATCTTACTAATATGTAATAAACCTAAACTTTATCACACTTTCACCTGCACCATAAAGGGGTTTGGAACTTGTTTATTTAATTTTTATATTATTAGTAGCCCTTATATTTCCTTATGAGCTAATGTATTATATAATTTACAAAACATATAACCCCAACAGGTCCTATCTCTTATCACAGGCTTATTCCATCTATTTGTTCTCCAAACCAATTATACTTACAGAAAAGATATTGAAGTCGTCTATAAGGCTTTACCGAAATACTGAAATTATTTAATAATAATCAATTAATATTGAATTGTTAGTAAAGAATAAATAAATCATAAATATATATTAATTAATGAAAATAAATTAATGAAACTTTGTCTCATTTATGTTTGTAAATTGTTTGTTTAGCAGCATTTAATGTACGAGTATATTGTGATTAGCATTCAACTGTATTTACTATTATGATTTCAACTCCTTCTAATAGTTCACTCTCTCTCTCTCTCTCTCTCTCTCTCTCTCTCTCTCTATATATATATATATATATATATATATATATATATATATATATATATATATGTATATATATTTATATATTTGTGTGTGTGTGTGTGTGTGTGTGTGTGTTTGTGTGTGTATGTGTGTGTATGTGTGTGTGTGTGTGTGTGTGTATGTGTGTGTGTGTGTGTGTGTGTGTGTGGGGTGTGTGTGTGTGTGTGTGTGTGTGTGTGTGTGTGTGTGTGTGTGTGTGTGTGTGTGTGTGTGTGTGTGTGTGTGTGTGTGTGTGTGTGTGTGTGTGTGTGTGTGTGTGTGTGTGTGTGTGCATCTTGTTCCAATTTTCAATCCTTAATAAAATACTTTTTATTCATTCACTGAAGTTGAAATACATTTTTGTAAATCTTGTAGCGGATGAAACTTGATGCTAATAAAGTTTTTAAAATATTATTTCATTTATTTAAATCTAATAATGATTTAATTTTAGTTCTATATAGAAGACAAACTTTTCACTAAGGGGGCAAGGATGAATATAGTTGTTTCAACCTATTCGGCTTAATACTAGAGATAACATATGATTTCATAAAACATCTGATTATATGTTATAGGTTATGTGGTAGAACATCTGTTTTCCCGCAAAGGTTATGTTACTTTATTAATGTTAATTGTAATTATGTATTAAAAAGTAACTACAATAAAATGTTTTTTTCGGTCTCAGTAGGCATTATCATTAAATATTTTGTTTTTAATTACTGGTTCATATTACGTTTAAAAAAAACAATAACTGAATCTCTTATAACAGCTTCTTTTTAAAAATCAGACGGTTTCGAACATCCTTAGACGAGGTTTTTGCAGGGAATATTGAAGGCGTTTAGATTGATTTGATAAGTAAATGCGAGAACATTTCAGCTGAAGGAAAGTATCGCGTGTTTGTTTAAAGTGATTGGAATTTAATCCGCCAATATTAAACGGATCGTTTGCATTCCAGGGTGTTTGAACACACAAAATTATAAAGTGGAAGTCGTGTTAGCTTTACGTTCGGTCTTAATATAATGGTAGCAATTTGAGTGCTTACTTTCCTTCTTGTCCACGATAAGCGGTTAATCACCATCCTGCGCACCCACTATATATCCTCTAAATTCTGTATCCTAGTATCCTAAATTTCTTGCTTCATAATCCAATCCTACCCTCTATGGTCAAACTGGATTCTACCCTTTCTTGTCCTATTTCTTACAGAGAGATGTAACTTTGACACAACTCTTTGAGAGTCTGATAGAGAGGAGGTCTATATCAGGCACACGTTGAGCCATAATTTGTCTGCATTTTATACCAGGCAGGAGGGTGGTACTGATCTGGTGATGGCCAGAATATCTCAATAATATTTTTGTTGCTTAAGAAAGGGTTACGGTCGTTTTAGTCCAATGGTTAGTAAGCAAGTAGAGGCAGAAAGTCCTGGAAGGACCCCTTACACTCACTGCCCGAAGACAGTTCTTATCTTGATAGTCACAGTTAGCGTTTCTAGAGAGACGAAAAAGTGTATGTTTTCTGTGTTGAGTCAGTAAAAACCTAACCTAATTTAACCTAACATCAGAATTATTGTTATAGTTTGATGTTCATGTGTGATCTCGTCGGACCAGTTCCAGGTGATACTTTCCTAGATGGTAGCACTTCCATTGAGTTTTCTCATCTCGCCGGATCCAAGCTTTTTTAAATATTGAAAAATGTTTATAAACATGAACAACTTGTAGTAGACTAGATACTTATATCATATATATATATATATATAACACCTTTGTGTAATTCATAAATTACGATTACAATAAATTAATATTTGATTTATGTCCGAATTATGGCATACAAAGTATTGCCAGGGAAGGCAGTAAGATTCTGAGAATCAGAGAAGGCAGAAAGTTTCTGGAAGCCGGAGAAAACACTTACGTTCTGAGAGCCAGAGAAGGCAGATAGGTTCCAAGAGCCTAAGAGGGCACTTAGGTTCTGAGAACCAGAGAAGGCTGTTAGGTTCCGGGATCGGAAGAGGACAGTTGGGTTCCGGGAGCCGGAAAGGACACTTACGATCTGGGAGCCGGAGAAGAGAGTTAGACTCCGGGAGCCAGACAGGGAACTTAGGTACTGGGAGCCAGAGAAGGCAGTTAGGTTCTGAGTATCAGAGAAGGCTGTTAGGTACCGGGAGCTGAAGAGGGCAGTTAGGTTCTGGGAGCCGGAAAGGACACTTACTATCTGGGAGCCGGAGAAGGGAGTTAGACTCCGGGAGCCAGACAGAGAACTTAGTTACTGGGAGCCAGAGATGGCTGTTAGGTAGATTTCGGAAGCCTAAGGAGGCAGTTAAGTTCTGGAAGCCGGAGAAGGGAGTTAGGTTCCGGGAGGCTAAGAGAGAACTTAGGTTCTGGGAGCCAGAGAGGGCAGTAAGGCTCTGAGAACCAGAGAAGGTAGTTAGTTTCTGAAAGCCGGGGAGGACAGCTAGATTCCTCAGATCTTCATCTCCCATACATCATCTAACCGAGATTTCTTTTAGTTTATTTTAGCAAAGAGAACGTTTTAAATATCTGCAGGACACCCAACACCATCCTTGATAGTTTTAGCGGTAATTTTAAGTTTTATGTAATATCAGGCAATTTTAAAATTTTAGTATTGTTCTTTGGTTTCATATTCTATGGATAGAACAGTAACCACGTTCGAAGAGTAGACCGCTATGTTGCTCCGCGTTCACATTAAGATCTTTGGACTTAAAGATACTTTACGATGGGATACCAAATATCCAATAACTGAGTCATTGGATTGCAGGGGTAAGAAGATCGAGGCCGGTTGGTTTCTTACGTTGAGAAGTAAGAAATAAATTTTGGTATGGCCTGGTGTGTGATGGTGAAGCCTGAAGGCAGGTATCTCGACTACGTCTCCTGATTTTTCCAAAGGTCTTGAGCTGTGAAAATCACTTACATTGAACCCAGAGATTTCTTTCCTCGTAGACTTTGGTTAGTTGTGTTCTTGAATAGCTTGGTAGAGTTTGGTCGGCCGCAGTCTAAGAGCTCCATAGAGTTTGGTCCCCATTTCTAAAATGGTCCAGCTCGAATACCCAACTTAAGGGAAATACTCTTTAGCGTGTTCCCAAATTTCTAAGGCATATAATGTTTACGAGACCTTCCATAATACCAGGCCACCACTTTTGTTCTTTTTTCCTATAACTGTTTTATAACAACAATATATTTAACACCGAAACCTAACGCTGGAGGAAATTAATATTTTGAGCTTGTTAGAGGTTACCACGGATGTCTAAGGAACTAATAATTTCACACCATCGGAGTCTTAAAAATTACCAAGATTTCTGGAGAGTATGAAAACCGAATAGTTCTAAACTAGCTCCCTTCTATCTGCTTGATTTTTATCTTACTCTATGAATACAATCGATTGTTATATAAGCAATCAACAACTTACTCAACAAGTAGTTCTAGGAACAATCGTATGCCCCTTAGTCCTTAAATTACCAATTCAATTATTCATTTGGAATAATAAATATTTATCATAAATTATTTTATTTTTATTATAAGGTGGTCCCACTCCTTTAAGCTTGTGCCTAAACTGTTCAACTTATATTATAAGTCATAGTTAAAGTTAGTATTTTTGCAGTTTTGTACTTTTTTTCTGTCTTTGTTAATGTCTCCACTTGCATCATTATTTATTATGCCTCCATAGTTTTCATTTTATTCTTTATAATTCTGTTCATCAGTTTACTACCTTATAAACTCAATTTAAACAGAGTTGTCAGTTTATTATTAAAAAAGGTAGATAAAAGTATAGTTATTGTATGTTTCATAAATAATGTAAATAGGTCGAACAAGTGCTACGGTAAAAACAAAAATATCCTTCTAAAACTACTTACTTTGATTCATATAATTGTCAATCGAATCACTTGCAAACATTGACATTTTAAAATATTTCGAAATGTTTCCCCTTGAGAAAATATTAATAAAAGTTGAAGAGCATTGTTCCTGATTTCGAATATTAATTCTAAGGTTTTTATTGTAGAAAAATGTTCAGGTCTTTACTCTCAGTATGTACTTGTATATGAATAGATATTTATGTTTCCGCAGCTTCATTCTCTATTTGTAAATGTTAACAATAATTTTTCCAGAATCTCTGTGGAGCATCAGCTGATTGAAACTGTTATTTATATCTGTGTTGGTTTCGGATTTATTGCTGTACCTTAGGGACAAATATTGCAGAAGATTTAGCTGTGTCTCTCTATACAAGGGAGGTCCACCATGCGTACTTTGAGTCATACACCACGTTTGGCCAACAGAGGCGGGGAAAAGAAGCGGAGGGGATGCAAGTATTCCTAACCCAAATTAAATAATTAAGATATTATTATAATCTGGTCAATTTACTCTTGGAGCTCAAGTGCTCGCCGTTTTCGAATTGATTGATAGGAAGGAGAAAAAACAGTGAGGAGAGGAAGAAATTAGTACTAGAACAAGTATATAGAAAATAAATAAACAATAATAAAAAGAGAGGAAAAAGTAAAAATAGCTTGGAGTATGAGAAAAGGAAAATATAAAATTCATGTAAAGAAAAAATCAAAGATTAAAACTAAATTAGTCAATATAACACATTAGTAGAAGTATATACAAAAAAAAACAGAGAATAATAAAAAGAGATGAAAAAGTAAAAATAGTTTGGAGTAAGAGAAAAGAAAGAATATAAGGTTTATGTGAAGATTAAATCAAAGATTTAAACTAAATTAGTTAATATAACACATTAGTAGAAATATATACAAAATAAACAGATAATAATAAAAAGAGAAGGTAAAGTAAAAATAACTTGGAGTAAGAGAAAATAAAGAATATAAAATTTATGTGAAAAAAATCAAAGATAAAACTAAATTAGTCAATATAACGCATTAGTAGGGGAAGAGAAACAAGAACAAAAAGCAAACTAGGCGGTGAAAGCGAAAGAAAAAGGGAAAATTTAACATGACACATTTTTCTAATAAAGAATAGAACTAATTGTAAAGTAAATAAAAAAATTAAAAAAAATTAAACAAAACAAGTGTTTGAAGCAGTGAAAAATTGTATCCCAAAATCAACCCTTACTGTATTCGTTAATATTCAGCCAAGGTTACCCACCCCCTTGAGCATGTAACAATATCGTTATTCAATCTTGGATCCTGGTGTATTGCATATTCTTAGTATATTACTGTGAGTAAGCCTGAAGGTACGTACAATACTTATGGATGACCACTACAGCAGCAGTGTGACAAAATTTTAAAATACAAACAATTAAATTCTTAAATTATAAAGTTATAAGACTGAGCAGTAGAAAATAGAATATAAGGATATTTTAAAGAGCTAATGTTTGAAAAGTATTATTTTAATATCGCTTATGGAGTAGACAACTCTCTCCAGCGCAGTTGAGAGCTGGTCTGATTGAATCGACCTTAAATTGTAATGATTTCCAAAACTAAAGTATCATTAGACCCCCCTTCCTTAGCCCTACGTATTGCATTTTCTTCTTCTTACAATGTGCTGTCAGGAATAGAGTTTTATGATCCTAGTAGAAAGCAGGTCTGTATCCTGCCTCGGTCATTTGATGCCATAATAACTCCCCTACATTCTACAACAAAGGACTTACGCCCCTATATTAGCTACGTATATTCACAATGCTTTGCATCATTTAGTCAGAGCCATACTAACTGAGCGCCTTAAAAAATAAAAATATTCACAATTAATCTTAACAACAACTTTAAGTTTTTCTTGTGACTTCTAATAAAAGTTTTGGAAACTCGCCCCTAAATATTCACTACGAAGTTTGGGAGTGGTCAAAATAATATATTTATGTTATATTATCTCCTTCCTTCCTATAGGTCTTCCATACGCTAAGATGAGAGACCTAGCTATCAGAGTAATGATTCGGCTAGAAAGATGGTTCTAGCTAAGGGGATGGTTCTAGTCAGGTAAAAGAAGGATTCTAGCAAACTAGAAAAAGGACACCAGGTAACTAGGAGAAGGATTCTAGCTATAAGAGGAGGATGTTAGCTAGCTGGGAGGAAGATTCTAGCTAGTTGGGAATATGGTTGTAGCTAGGAGGATGGTTCTAGCTAGATAAGAGAATGATTCTAACTAGGAAGATGGTTATGGCTAACATGGGGGTTCTATTAAGGTAAGAGAAGGATTCTAGCTAGCTAGGAGGAGGATTCTAGTTAGCCAAGAGGAGAGTGCTAGCTAGCTGGGAGTAGGATTCTAGCTAGTTAGGAGGAGGATTGTAGCTAGGCAGATGGTTCTAGCGAAGTTGTAATACATCGCGAGGTTGGAAACAATGGTCAGACTAGTTTATGTAAACTCCCTTCAGCCAGTGGTTGTTGCCATAAACGTTTTAAATTTGCAAATAAAATATTTCATTATTTATAAAACTTCTTATACTGTTAATGCACTTGGTACCGGCTATATGTTGTAAAAAATATGTGTTATATAATATTGCCGGTCCAAAGTGTATTCTAAGAATAATATCTAACACAAATTACAATTGTTGAAACAAACTGGCTACATATCTTATCACGAATAATTCCAGCTTCATTAAGGCCCTGATGGTGATGACGAATACGTTATAGAAACGTTTCTATCGATTTGATTTAATAAAGGACATAATTGACTCGCAAATAAGTCGTTTTATTTACATAATTGCTGTGAGGGTAAAAAGAATAATATTTTCGTTTCTTTTATTATTACCACCAGTCCTCATTACAATGGAAAACTTTAGGGTAAGTGTTATGATTAGAAATAGATGATAAATGAACCCTTAGTGCACAAAGGATGAAATAAATTGTCGATGCATTGAAATATTAAAACCCCACCTCATTGTAAACGGTAACTTTACGTTTCGATTTTGCCTGTTTGACTCCTGACTGACTGTGATGGAGCGTGAGCCTATTAAAATGCCGAATTGCAGCGCAAGGTAATAAACAAGCTCTACAAACACACGTATTAGTTGCAGGCCCTTAAATCAGGCGACTTTAAGCAAAGGTTTGATTCCAAAACGGAAATTAGATTTCGACTTTGACAGGAAATGGAGGTGCACAAGTTATTCTACTGAGGCGTCTAGGAAGCCACCGCTTTACTTTGCATACATCTCTAAATGTGTTTTCCTAATAAATACTCATCGTGGATGATATTTGCGGTATCTTAGAAAAAAAACGTTTCTCTAATGTCAGATAAAAACATTTTTATTCAAAAAGTTAAGTCACTAGACATTAACCGATATAAAAAACGTTAATAGAAGTAAATGTCCAAAACATAAAAAAATGTAATAATAGTAATATAGTTATTTGCTCAGTGTTACAAAATATACCAATTAAAAAAAACCGAAGCAGGAATAACTTGAGAATAAAAAAAGTAAAATGAGTGAATAATAATAAAGCAAAGGATTAAGAGAATTAGGAGAGTAAGAAATAAAAAGAAAATAGATTAATAAAACGGAAAACTGTTAAAGTTTTGGAGGTAAGAGGGTAAAAGTGAACAAATGTAAGTAATACAGGAATTGTAGCGAGAAACAAAAGATGTATACAAAACAAAAAGGCAATAATGGCAGGAAATCGCAAAAGAACTAAACAACTCTAAAAGCAATTATAGGTACAAATGTATATAGAAAAGGTGTGTGAATTGGGAGAAATAAAAGGAAAGGATTCAAAAGGTGAAGAGGAATAATTTGATTAGAAGAATATTCGTAAAAATATGACCAAATTAATTGTTGAAGGAAGAGTACTAAATTAAGAAATAATATAAAAAGAAGAAACTAACAAATAAATACGAGTAAAGAGAACATGAGGTGCCTAAAAATATATAATTACAGTAAAAAATACATTAAAATTAACTAATAAATAAAAATGAAAATAGCAAGATGATAGCAAAAACAAAGCTGAAAGAGAAAATAACTACATACAGAGAATAGATAAAATATATTTTCGTAAAAAAGAATAGGGAGAGAAAAACTAAATACTGACTACTTACTTACTAGCCAACGCCCACCCTTGACTGTTGAGCAATTTGGTAACACACTGACCAGTATAGACGTACAAGTGGGTCATTATCATCTCCGGAATTGCATTATATCAGATTTTCCGCATCCATCGTATAGTGTCCACACAGAGGGCATTCCAGTACGATTTCGTCTCTAGAAAAACTAAATAATAAGAGGAAATAAGGGGCAGATAAGAAAAGAAATGAAGGTCAGAGAAAATTAATTAGAGAATAGTGTGAAATGAAAAAAAACGTAAAATATAGACATCTCTAAGGTTTGAAAATATTAAGTATTTAAGGAACCATACAGCTGAGTTCTAAATGCGTATTATATTACATGAGCTGTAAATATTTTTTCCTGCTACTGAACTTATTAAATCATTAATATTATCTTTTAGAAGTAATACGCATAGAGTTTAACAATATATACATTTACCGTATCTTAACAGTAATTAGGCAAGGGCTGTTCGAAGCAAAAACGAAGCAGCCTCTCCGAGATTAGATAAAATGTAACTGCTGAGGAAGGCATACTGTCCCACAATTCCTCGCATTCATTTATCTGTAGGGGCGTTATGTTTGACCCTGCAGTGGCTGTTGTGCAAAACAATCAATCAATGTAGTAAACACATCAATACACTTCGTTGTGAGCGATATCTCTCCGACCGTAATGGATAGGTTTGTAAGTATAATTTAAATTTTTAGTTACGATTACTATTTGAAAGTTGTTCTAAATGTAGGCAACTACAACAACGTGTTTACCTCACAGCAATGTTCTTATTGGTTCGGTGAATATTAATGTGGAAAACGTTTTTGTAAAGTAACTGATGTTGAGATGTAAAGCATCAAATGTTAGCCCAAGGTTTCAGAATAAAAATTGTAATCATTACTTCAAATTAAATAAAAAAATGTATTTATAAAGAAAGTGAGGACCTTGATTTTTTACAGTAGGGTTGAAATTTGGTTATCAAAAATATTGTAGAAAAAATCAGTCAATTCTTTTTCCTTAAGAAGAGTAAATTGTTAGAGCTTAATACAGTACCACTTGTCGAACACGAAACATTAAATAAATTTATAAAGACGTTTCTGATACATCGTTTTCCAAGGAGCTAATCGATCTTCATCAGTGACTTGGTTAACCACTGGCTGGACCAATGTTGGGGTAGGCAAATAGGTTTTAGAAGCAGGGGTTGAAAATGTGGTCTCATATTCCATGTGATTTGTATACAATGTGTTTTATTTTAATTAGGCGTTTCATTATACTTTAATGTAGTCCTTTTTTGATTTATAGCATTTTTAGGTTGTGGTTGATGGGTATTACGAGTTAGGTTGTGGTTGACGTAGGCGTGCCCTGTTCCTGTTGACACAAGAAGATTCAATGTTGTACCACTGAGATTGTTTTCCTGAATTTACGATGAAAGCTGCGACTTAGTTTTTGCGTGTGGAATTTATTCTATCTAAGCCTAGAATTAGTTACAGTGTGTATAGTTTGGTTTGTAGATCTACCTAGCGTCAGTTGTTTGTTATTTTTAATTCATATTTTTTTTTTTTTTAATTAGTGAGATGACTAGTTTATTGGTATTTGTTTTTTTGTTTTCGTCTGTTAACACTTTTGTGTTGTATACTTATTAAATACGTTTGTATTTTTCAGTTCTCTCGAAATGAAAATATTGTGTCAGCTGGTCCTCTTCATGGCGACCATAGGCTCGTTTGTAGTGCATGGTTGTTGGAAATCTGTGCTTAAATCTGTGACCGAAACTGTAAGCAATCTTGTGGAATACGAAGAACATAATGAATGTGTAGAAGAATACGGACTGGTAAGATAACAATTTCCTTTACAACATCAGCCGAACAAATAACGAGATAACCCGAAAGCGAAAGTCATGAAACAAGCAAATAACCAGTAGTAAAAGTGTTAGTAATAACTTGTATAGTAAAAGGGTTTAATATAAGATGTTTGGCGCGAGAGAAAAGCATCAATTTACAAGTAAGTAACGGATGGGGTTTCCTTTGTGATGAGGTACTACAGACTACCTTTTAAGGGTAAATATAGCAAACACGAAACAAAGGGTAAAACGATATGTCTTAATGGAGGTATTTATATAAATTGTTAAAAACCATAATGTATATATATATATATATATATATATATATATATATATATATTCTTATATACACTGTTTTTGTATTCACTTATCCTTTACAATTTAATGTACATACACTATATTTGACTTTCAAGACCTATATCACAGTACTCTCATTTTCGACAGCGTCTAAAAGAAATTATCAACTATCAACCAAACATAATTACTATGGAGGTAGAAACGAACAATACAATAAACTTCGTAGACTTAACATTTCAAGAAATCGAAAAAAAACATTGAAAACAAAGCCTACGCACATTTTGGAATCACTCGAATTAAAACGGCTGCTTATACTCACTTTTATGAGAATGCTTGAGAGATCTATTAAATTCAAAGAAAGGGAGCAAAAATATATAATTTATCAAATCGTCCAAAAAAATACAACTCAAAAACAATAAGGTATTATCTAAATTATAAACTACCTAGATAAATTATTTCCTAAAATTCAAATAACAACATCCAAAACATGAGCAACAAACAACAACAAAAATGGGCCATAATCAAACACACACACAAACATATAAGACGATACATAAAGAAAATAACGTAAATCTTAAATAATAATAATAATAATAATATAACATATACCAATAAATAATAGCATCTACTATGCTTAATTTAATCAATAAAGTAAAACAATCGTAAAAAATATATTCTATTCTTAGTAATTTAATTTACTAATATAGGCCAAAAATATATAAAATGATAAATACTAAGAACATCTTAAAGCCTACATTAAATTAACCCACACACGCAATCAAATATATACATTCATTTTCCACAATAGAAAATAAACTCATGGTAAAATGTTCACAATAAGTCCTGTAAATGGAAATCTGTGAACAATTATACATTTATAAACATAATATTATAAAAAGTTAATTATTCCAAAAAATAAATAATCATGAATTATTCAACTTAATAGACAAACTTGAAGTAAATAAAGACCAGTGTAGTGAAACAACACCGTTATACCACGTGATCCAAACAGTCTGCCACGCCAAACTACTTCAAGAACACACTGGTATAATGCTAGAAAATGAGAGCCTTAATATACTCTCGAAAGGGGAATCGCAATAATATCAAATAAGTTTCTTAATTCCTAACAAATATACCATCATAAATATTTACCATGCGTTAATTTGATTTTCTAATTGATAAAATCAATTGTTTTATAATATTTTAAAATATAATTTGTTATTGATTATTCACACTGGTGAAATAATTGAACCTAGCTTTAATAGCGTTGGAGGTACAATTGCCTGGTTATAATTAGAAAGTTCATTGCAATTGTTTGTATGACATTGAACAATTATCTTAAAATAATTATTGATATATTGTTTGTTAAACAAATATACATTTATTACTCTATTGCTGTACATCTTCCAAGCAATTTGTAAATAATTATTCAACATATCCTCGTTAGCTGTTATAACTATACAATAATTCTATATATTTAGAAATTACAATAAAAATATTTTTTATGTTTTATGAAAGTTAACACTCTTGGTCGAAATCAAGTCTTAATATTAAATTTAACAAGTGTCTCTTATTTTGCTATTAATTTACACTGTTTTCTTAAAACCTTCCATTTTTAATGATATTTAGTTGCAGCTGAAATACATCTAAAAAATGTATATATAATGGATAAAAGTCAGCAGTAGTCTGTCTAACAAACTAATATATTAGTTCCGACTTTTCTAACATTTTTTACGGAGTAAGAACCTAGAGTAAGATAACCTATTATTTCTTGTTATTAAGTAAAAGTATAACAGTTTTTTTACAATATTTATTATAAATTTGGTGCAGAAATTTATTAGCAAACCTACTTAAAACATTTAATTTAACTAAAACATTTGTAAATACGTTACACTTGCCTGGGGTAGCACTTACTTTTATGTTTTTTGAAGGCGGCCGTTTCGGGAGATGTGTCTCCTTGTCAACTCAAACCTTAACTCAAGTTACAATGAGGAACGTCTCTCGAAACGGCCGATATCAACATTCATAAAAGTAAGTTTTACTGTAGGCAGTGTAACATATATACAAATGTTTTTAGTTAAAAACTAGTAGCCAAAGTGAAGATGGAAACTAATATTTATTTTAACTTATTAATTTCTTGATTTAGTTATGCAACTGTTAACCAATCCAATCTAAGCAGTAATTGTAAATAACTAATTTATAGTTTTTACAAATCTATTTCTACAATAGTAATTTTTTTTTTTTTTTTTTTTTTTTTTTTTAACGACGAGAATGCTTTATGCACAGAGTGTGGGACTCCTCTCGATACTGCACTAGGCTCTACATCTGAGAGTTTACCCACTAAACTCGTCACCCTCCATGCAGATTTCCACCCCGGAACCGCCGAAGCATTACTTCAGGGTGGTGCCTCTTATACTTCCTCCATTATATTACGGATCTAGCCATCCTTCTTCTTTTTTACATCGTAGAATAGATTCGATGTATTTCGATGCCATATTCCAGTTGGCTTCCGATGCAAGCATCGTCCGCACAAAGCTCTCTGGGGAGAGACCCGTGGCATGTGTCATCAATCGACTCCTCTGGTCTACGAATCTGGCGCACTCAAGAAGGTGTCGATTGGCACAACACCTGCCTCAACCAGCACAGCTGCCGACGGAACAGTACGGTAGGCGCTCGCTATTCTTAGCGCTCCCATTCGTTGAATCGTATCGAGTCTGGTACGGTACTTCTGTACCTTCAAAGTGTCGGCCCGGATTTCAGCACCGTAGAGCATGATGAATTGCACCGTAGACCATAGGAGTCGTCTCCTGCTTGACCTTGGGCCACCGACGTTAGCCATCAATCTTGCGAGTGACGAGGTCACAGCCGCAGCCTTATCACAGGTCGTGCGAAGATGTTCCTCGTACGTCAGCTTGTTGTCCAGCTTGACTCCTAAGTACTTCACCGCTCTCTTAGTGAAGAGCGTCTCCTGTCTCACAACCATTGGTACCACCATCGGCATCCTCCTTCAAGATAATAAAACTATCTCAGTCTTGGAAACGGCCAGCTGTAGACCATGTTCTGTCATCCATAGGTTAATCCTACGCATGACCTGATTCAGCCGTACCTGCGCCAACTCAGTACTGCGAGCTGTAATGACAGCAGCAACATCATCGGTGTAGCCCACCAGATATGCATCTTCTGGCATTTCTAATCTCAGAAGACCCTCATATGCCACATTCCACAGGTCTGGTCCTAGTACCGATCCTTGGGCTGCTCCAGCTGTGATTTCATTTGTCCACTGTCTTCCGTCAGCAGTCCATATCAGCCGCCGATCTGTCAAGTAGTCTCTGATCACGGCCAACAGATACCTTGGAATAAAGAATTTCCGTTCCAGCGCCTCCATTATGGTCGACCATCGCACAGAGTTAAATGCGTTCTTCACATCTAACGTTACCAGCATAACAATCGGTCTGGCACCATGACACACAAGATCTCCCAATTTCCTGGCCTCTATCACCGGTTGGATCGCCGTTACTGTGAAATGCCCTTCCCTAAATCCATGCTGGTTGTTGGTAAGGTCTCCTGCCGCTTGTTTTGCCTTTTGTAGCCTCGGTCTTATTAATTTTTCCATTACCTTTCCCAATGTGTCAAGCATGCACAACGGTCTGTAAGATGATGGATTGTCAGAGGAGCCCTTCCCTTTATTTATGAGCACAAGCCGCGCTACCTTCCACTGTGATGCGAATATGCTTGACTTCAGACAGGCATTGTACATGTCCAGTAGAAGGCTTGGTTGAGCTCGAACCACCACCTTCAATACCTCTGGTTGGATTCCGTCTGGTCCTGGGGCTTTCCCATTTTTTAATGACATCACGGCCGTGATCAGTTCTGATTCAGTGAACAAAGGAATATCACCGCTCCCACGTGGTTCTTCAGGAGAGATCAGACGCTGGTGATCGGGAAATAGTGCTTCCACAATTCGTCTCGTTGCGCTGGCGCTCAATGCCTGGTCAGAGGATCCGCCGCTCAGCTTTCGTGTGACTATTTTATAGCCCATACCCCAGGGGTCTTCATTAATCTCTTCGCAAAGGGATCTCCAGCAACAATCCTTGCTCTGCCGGATTGCCAAAACAAGAGCCTTTTTTGCCTCCTTGTGCTCTAAGGCTAGAGCCGCTGCCTTAACCCTTCCACGAGATCGCTGTGCCTTCCATCTAAGTTGAAGTCATCTTCTTCTGAGATCGGCTATATCGTCGGTCCACCAATAGGCTTTCTGTCTTGCTTTGCGGATGCTCTTACGAGGCATTGACATTTGGCAGGCTTGTCGTATGACGTAGGTCACCTGTTTAACGGCACTTTCTATATCCCATACATTGGATGAATCTGGATAGGAGGCCGGATTACATTGCCACATGAAACCAAGTGCTTCCATCAACATTGCTCCATCTATCTTTCCTACACTCCACCTTGGCTGGCATCGGATCCCGGAACGAGATGTTATATACTCCTCTTCAATATCAAAAGATATATAATCATGATCACTCCCCGAGTAGTCCGGGAGCACTCACCAGTTCCTACATTTCCGCCCCAGGTTTTCCGATACCAGCGTCACATCTGGAAACTACAATAGTAATTAGTCACATTTTATTTACTTTTATTAATAAACTACGGGTAAATCATTTTGTGATGTTGGAAATGTATTTCTATTGTAACAGACCATTTTAATTTACTGGAAAGTTCAATAAAATTTTATTGTTTATATAATTAGGATTCCTGAATCCCGTCTTAATTCATTTCTCTTCGAACCTGCGTTTGCCACCCATGTCTTCTCTGGATGTCTCGGATCAGCATGCAAAGTTGGCGACAGATCAAATCATTCAGAGAATATAACGTTTTTTAATAGAACATTTACGACGGTCTATTTAAATTAATTTGTATGGACTTATAGGAATTTCAAAGTAATTCCGGATGATGTATATTTTTTCCAAAACAAAGAAATGCCCTGCGCAGTTGTATATAAGAGCTAGGCTGCCACATACCCTAGCTACATCTCAGATGTGTCATAATCACATATCGTACAAAAAGAATCTATATAATATATTTCCAGTAAGTATTTTTATATATTTTAAAAAGCGAAATTTTGAATTTACAATAATAAACAAAACGTTTTTAGATTTTTCCACTTTTTGAAAAGGGTTAACCCCCATATATTAATATAGGAAAGTCCCTTTCCCTCATACCTAACGATTGTTCTCGAGACCGAAAATTTATTATATATTATATAGTTATATATGTAGTCAGAAAAAGTTGTACTTAATTTTGAATTTTCGGGACCAAATAGTTATCTCTTAATAATACGTGTTCATTAGCAAACTATCTTTATAAATATACTTAAGGCTAGACAACCGATTAACACTAGTTTAAACTAGATAAAGACAATTTAAAACTATTTTAAATTACACATGCATATATTTATGTCGATATTTCTAACACGTCTACTCTATTCTACTGTCGATAGTTTGTAACAGTAAGTGATATTTTTAGGTTATAAAGGACCAGAGGTTTCCCCAACCGTTAGCTTGCTTCTTATCTCTCATGCACGTTTCCAATTTCACACATACACACACACACACACACACACACACACACACACACACACACACACACACACACACACACACACACACACACACACACACACACACACATATATATATATATATATATATATATATCGCAATATGTATTCTTGTGTATTAATAAAGAACTAAGTCAAAATACAAATACAAGAATTATTATTAAATTTACAATTCAAAGCTTTTCGTTGGCTAACAGTACCAACATCATCAGGAATATTAAACAGTTTAATATTCCTGATGATATTGGTACTGTTAGCCAACGAAAAGTTTTGAATTGTAAATTCAATTATAATTCTTGTATTTGTATTTTGACTTAGTTCTTTATATATATATATATATATATATATATATATATATATATATATATATATATATATATATATGTATATAGCCTATATATTTATGTGTGAATATACATCTTGTTCAAATTTTCAGTTGTTAATAAATACTTTTTATTTATTCACTCAAGTTCAAATATTTTTTTATAGCTTCTAGTGTATGCAACTAGATGTTAAAACAGTTTTTTTTCAAATAGTAATGTGGTATATAAATTTAATGAATTAATTTTAGTATTATATGGGAGAAAAACGGTTCAAAATAAGGGCAAGGTATGCAATAAATTTATTTCGTTCCATTTTGCTAGATATAACTAAAATAACCATATTATCTCATAAAACAGCGGATTTTAGATACAGATATTGTTATAGGATGTTTAACGCATAGAATATGGTCCTTTATTTATATTAATTGTAAGTTTTTGATAAAAACTAATACTTTTTTTACTTGAGTTGGAAGTGATTTTAACATTTTCTGTTTATTTTACTTGTTCTAAATATTTAATTTCACTTGATTACGTTTTCATTCCAGTGCAGCCAGAACAAAGACTGTTGCGATAACATGATATGTGACGCAACTAGAACCGGGTACAGATGTGTGGACTTGATAAAGGACCAGCTTCATCTTGAAGACTTGAAGGATTACAACGACCCGACGTTCCAGAAATGGCAACCAGAGTGGATGTTGAAGCCGGAGAAACCGCAGCATCACCAACCACAACATAACACACCTGGACCACGTGACGGCCAGCAGGAACCTCAGCATCCACAGGTGGATATGGAGCAACACCAACCCCAACAAAACACACTTGCACCACGTGACGGTCAGCAGGAACTTCAGCATCCACAGGAGAATATACATCGGCGTCAACAACCGATTCGTAAACAGCAACGCAGAAAGCGAAAAAAGAACAAAAAGAAAAAGAAACGGAAAAGGAGACAGGGGTAAAGGAACAAATAAAGGATGATACAAAAAGAGCGCCGGTCGCGATATATTAAATTAAGAGATTAATTTAATGGAAAACTCAAACTAAATATATCAACATTTTCTAATAACCTTCCGATTTCATTTATGAAACATTATGTCGTGCAAGTGTCCTCCTCTAATGCGTTTGGATGCATCAACTCTGTCCATGAAATTCAGTACGAGTGCACAGGTGTCCACTTCTATTACCCCGATAACCCGTCGAATTTTCTCCTTCAAGTCATTGATCTTTCGTGATTATTGGCATACACCAAAGACTTCAGATTACCCCAAAGATGAAAGTCACGAGGCGTCAAGTCACACGACCTTGGCGGCCATTGGTGATCGGTGTCATGAGAAATGACGCGCTACTGGCACTGTTCATGGAGGAACGCAATTTTCTCGTGGGCAGCGTGTCAGATGGCCCATCCTCCTGAATCCACCACTCGTCAATGTCCATTCCATTCAAAAAGAGCCACAAAAACTTCCTAATCATTTTACAGTATCGGACTTCATTTACAACTTGCCCTTCCTGATCTTAAAAAAAATAAGACTGATCAAAAGCCGTACCAAATCGTCCCTCGCTGTGCATACATTTCCGTTACTTTAATCATGCGATGGTTTTCTGAACCCCAGATACGGCAGTTCTGTTTTTTAATAAATCCATTTAAATGGAAGTGCGCTTTATCGCTGAAGATGGTTTTGTTTGCGAAGATCTCATCCTCAATACAGTCAATACAAACTGTCTTCTCTTCTGGTGATCTGACACTTTCAAATGTTGCGTCAACAGAATTTTACAGGGGTTTTAATGAAGATAGTACCAAAGGATTAGCCATACAGAAGCACATCTTAAACCCAATTGTTAAAAATGGGGATGTATTTATTTCGCTAGGCTAACTGCAAGACTATCACGAACCGACGCAATATTCTGTTCAGTTCGGCCAGATCGATTTTAAGATCGACTGTTAAACACGTCTCAATGAACTGTTCCAGAGTCTGCGAACTGTTGATTCATTCGGAGCTTAATTACGGCCTATGCCACTGCGAAGTCGCCAGACAGTGGCTGCATAACTCGCTCCACTCTTAAAAAACTTTTTAACGATTAACTCTCGCTGTGCACAGATTGTAAAAACGAAAATATAGCCGCTGATTAACAATCGGAATATTCCCAAAAAAAGACACGAGGCCAAACATTGTTGCCAACCGGTAAACGAAATTTTACCAACCGTTTAAAAACTGGCCTTTTTCAAACCACCCTTTACAATAAAGAGAGCCTTTGTCATTAAATAATTACTGAATTGTACTTCACATTTTGTTAATAATTTTGTGGAAATGTCTTTCAATTTTTGTTTGTTTTTGTAAATATTTTGTTACAATTTTAAAGATCTGCTTTAAGACTTGTATGTGTTTTAAGTAATTCTATTTTAAATTTTATTATATTTTGTGTGGTTTTGGGCCGTTTTATTAAGGACCGTAGAGAGATAAATTTAAGCCTATGTTATCATTTATACGTTGGTAAAATCAGAATATTTAAATTGTATAAATTTTACAATATTATGTATTAATAGATTTATATTTTAATTATATTATTAGTATTATTATTTATGATATAAATGGTAGACACCTTCGATGCTTTACTCATTTGTTAATTACACATGTCTTACACAAAATTAACAGTTATCAAGTTGGACAAAATATAATCGTCATTAAATGGCAAATGTGAAATACAACCTCAGCGGCAACACATACAAAACCTAAAAAACTGTCCAGTTATGATAGATTTGGTGATACAAACAAAACTCAAATAGGAAAAAGGTTGAATACTCACAAATCGATACACGTTGACACAAGACGTTTCCGCTTGTCGCGAAAAATTTTATAAACGGAATGTTTATTCAGGGGCGCGCACGCCCTAGCATCTGACAATGGAGCCCGAATTTTACTTTGAAACTGCTATATTTTTCTTTAAAAATGTTTTCCGTTTATTATTTTATAAATAAATCTGTCCTAAACAAATTCTTTTTATTTTTACTAGTAGCACATATACGTAATTATAAATGTAGTGTAGCATAGTCAGGTTGTAAAGGGTTTTTTATTAAATTCCATCTATTAGCTCACACTCTTCTGATATATATATCTATTACACATTTTCAATCGTTGATAAAATACGATTTTATTCATCCAATCAAGTTCAAATACACGTTTCAACTTATAGTGGATGGCAATTGGTTGGTGTGTGTCAGATTCAAACTGAGTATTTTCATATTCTAAGTATAGTGCATTTTGGCACTGAGAAAATTTTACTTAGTTAAAAATAAACGTATCAAAGATCTATACGAAAAACCTTCATTGCATAACTTTTAATTGTTACCACGGTACCACACACTATCATAAATAATGATCTAGGATAAAAAATGAATGAAAAGAATCAAATGAACAAACAAACTAGATTAACGTAATCAAAGTTGGCTTGACAAACGGACAGTGCGAAAGAAAAGGGAAAAGAAACTACAACTTGATGCAAACGACTGAAAAAAGCGTATAAATAATAACAAATACAAATTACAGTTAAACATATTACATAGAAACGAAAATGGAAAATTGCAAGAAAATTCGCCTTCTATTTTGCCAATTAAAAATGTTATTCTGGCATATGTATATGCATATTTATATTAATTTTTATTATAGAATTTAAAAAAACTAAAATGAATTTTTTCTTTGTTGAATTAGGTGGGAATTTACTTATCAAAAATTTTATATTGTTGTTACTTGATAAGTGAGGCTATGATTTAAACAACATAATTTATGTCGCCCGTTTCGTGTTTGTAACGTATATTTAAGTTAAATATGCGAAAAGGAAAACATTGAAGCTGGTCTGTTGGGTCCAGTACCACCTTGGATATTTCTGCTGAGTTATAATTCCTTTGAACAAACATATTTTTGTAACATCTGGGAAAAAATGACTAAAAAAATTGTTTGATTTATAACCTTAATTAAAATATATCCTTCTTTTGAATGTAATCTTTGATTGTTTGTATGATTTTCTTATGTTTCAAGCATTCTTCTAGATATTATACTCTTGTCGGAAAATTAAAAACCCTACTATATAAAATATTGTTATTTTGAATAGACATTTTGTACTTAGTTGAGAGTAAAAACGAAAACCTATTACATTGCCACGTGTTTGTTTTTTAAATAAATGATAAAAAGATACGTAAAAATGAACAAACAGTCCTGAAATCAAATCGTTTATCATCTTCACTATTTGTAACTTCAGCTAGCACGCGGTTAGAAAGGTTTCACGGTGAAAGGAAGCGATGTAAAAGCAAAATCGTGTTGGTATACACGAGGGACCTCGAGGGGGTGGGTGAAATGTTTGTCTAGAAATTAATTGCTTTTCAAAGTAAAAATGAAGTAAATTGCTGACAACGGTTAACCTATTTTATTTATATTTCACTTTTAAAAATGAAGGTGGATGTGTTGTTTACTGCCTTTTGTAATATTATGGTTGGGACCTTTTCCGAATTGATATCCTATTATATAGATTATTTTACAGTTGTTCGCGCAGATTGATTTTAGAGGTCCAAAGTAAATCAGACACCAAACATAGATATATAATTTTCTTGTCTAAGGCTTTTGCGTTCTTAACACAGATACTCTACTTGATTGTTCACGTGCCAAGCTAAGACATGTGACTTGCACATTTACCATTAACATTTAACTCTACAATTACCAGTTTTAAAATAAGAACACACACACCCAAAATGTCTTTCTGTTTTTCAAACTATTTAATATTTATGCATTACAATACCATTAATTGATTTAAAACCAGGGAAAGTTGTAGAGTACTTTTCCTTCAGGGTTTCTGATTTAGTAAATCTACCCTGCGATAGGTATTATAGATCTACACATCCTATAGGAAATATAGGTCAAGCCGGTTTATAAACGTAAATGTGTCAACAAGCATGTGAGTTGTTTGTGGATTTTGAGCTCTTGTCTTGGATGTAATTTCAAATATTTGTTTACTTGGTATTGTTCTGTTTAGTGATTATTTCTATTTAGTTTGTGGAAAATTTGTATTCTCTATGTATTTTATTAGTTATGGTTTTCGAACTTTATTTTTTCAGTAATTTTTTGTTATGATTTTCGAGTGTTTTTATACGTTTTTCGTAACATTCAAACTGATCTTATAGTTTTGCTCAATGTATAAACGTTGGCATGAACTAAACGCTAGTTCTAATATCATACAGCGAAGGAGTTGTATATGTCTTTGTTTCTGATTCGTTACATCTTTCTACACATCAGGGACATATGCGTCTACCAAATACAACCTTTAAAAAAAAAAATGAAAATTAGTGGTAGAAGGATCGCGGTAGGACTAATAAGATGCCATAATGATCAATTGATACATAATCAAACGAAATCCAGTCGACAGGAGCACATATTTGAAGTGCACCTACTCTTTCTCGGTGTCATAGAAAGATATCTACCCTTCACAAACTTTTTTCTAAGAAGAAGAAACGTAGATGAAATGGAGTATAATAATCACCTGGCTGGGAAAAAATATATAGCATACCGTGGTCAGGGTAGCTTCCCACAAATTGATCTACTTTGTTTCGGTGTGTAATAAGGTCCTACGTTTTACAACCTTTCTAAGAAAAATGTCAAAGAGAAGTAGATGCAAAACTGTAGGTTTAATAAAAGTTCGTAAATATCCTCTGAAACCGAAAATAGGGGAAAGTTATGGCATTAGGTGAGCAGAATAGCGTACTATAGAGATTTACCATCTTTAGACACTTGATAAAAATGTCTCTACCCTTTTTTAACCCTTCTATGAACGAGGTCAAGGTGGAGCAATAAAAGAACTAATGATCCTAAGGCACTGGCGACAGTGGGAAATAATGGGATTGGGAGGGCAGAATAGCGTACCTTGGGTGGAGTTACTATCTTTAAACACGCGATTAAAAGGTTGCATACCCTTTTAAACCCTTATAAGAACAAGGGCAAGAAGGAGCAAGAAAATAACTAATAATCGTAAGCACTGGCGATAGGGGGAAATTATGGTAGTGCGTTGGCAATATAGCTTACCCTAAGTAGACTTACATGTCTTTAAAAAGTTTTCAACCCTTCTATGAACAAGAGCAAAGAGAAGCAAGAAAAGGATTTAATCATTCTCCTTAGATACTGGGGGTAGATGAAATAATAGCATTGATTACCTGATGTAATATAAGTCGGACATGAAATACTATAATTTGATATAAGAATTACTCGCAATATCAGATGAACAATAAAAGGTAAGCAAATGTACAAGAATAACCCTGATTGCTATAAGCTCACGGTTTGTGCAAGAACAACCTAATATTGATTTAGACTTCCAATATTGCCTTGAAAAACGTACCTGGTTTTATAAATAGGGTAAAGAAATTAGTTGTAAATTAAATACTTTTAAACTTTTGTTCAAGAATACTAATTAAATAATATAAAAATGGGCTAGAGTTTACATTTAATTTTATTTTCCATAGTTTATGCAAACAATTAGAACAGCTCAATGTCTCTTGTTGACCTTTGTCTCTGCGTCATTCTATTTGAATAAAAACTTTAGACAGAGAAGGTCAGGAGATAGCGTGTTGTAGATGGACAGAAGTCCGGGACAACATTCCAAGATGGCGTTGGGCTGAAACAGATAAAGCATTACGTAATCAACAATCAACAATAACTTTTTTGTCAAGAACTGTATAAGTTTTATAACATTGAAATTTTGTGAACAAAATCCAATCATACACAGTGTTGTAACTCTGTCGCTTATTGAGATACTTTGCGGGCAATTTGACCTACCTCTGTGCCTTCCGCAAGCTCATTGGACTCGAAGAAACTAAGCAGCGCAAACGATATCGCAAGGAATGACAATATTTGGCGCACTAACTTCATTTTAAGAGAGCTGAAATGTAGAAAAATAGAAAAAAATGAATCTAGGCACATTAATAAATAGCACAAGCTTGGGAATTGTGATTCTGTTGAGGAATAAATTATGGTTTTAGCACCTCTCTAAAAGATAGTAATAATCATAATAAACCAGCAATTATACTAATAACACTTAATAATGATAACGACAGTAATGACAACAATAGAAACTACAGCAATAATGCATAAACAGAATACGATCAATATCGATGAAGAGAATCTAAACCAAAAAAGGTGTTTTGAGTTTCGTTTTCTTGAATATTTAGGAAAGCTGTTGATTATCAATTACGAGAGATAATTAAGGTTCTGAACACAGGTAGAGACATAAAACCACCTGGTGGAGGATAGGGGGAGAATCATGACATTATGGGCACGTAAGTCATATGTATCTAATAATGGATTCACCAGGAGATATCTACCCATTATTATAATGATATGGTAATGTTTATGGTTAAGAATGAAATTATAATGTTGTACGTAAACAAAATTGTTTATAACACATTATATTATTTACATATGTATTTGGTTAATGAATAAAATAAAATGAAGAAAACCTAATATTGAATTAACTATGTAAGAAACAGCAATAATAATACTACAAAATAAATAATAAATTTAATGAACAAAACAACTTAATTTTAAGAAACGTAAATAATATTTATTTTGAAATTGCGTAAGAAGAAATAAAATTTAATAGCAATAGTACAGCAATAAATAAATAAATAAATAAATATATATATATATATATATATATATATATATATATACAATAACCTTTATAATTAATTAGTTGAAATATGCAAAAAGGCGGTTAAACAACAACAAAGTATGAGAATGAAAGTATTTTATGAAATGAAAACGATTATTGAAAACAGAAAAAGTAATAAACATAACATTTAAAAAAATTTACACAGCATAAATACCAATGCTTTAACACTTGCAGATTTTGTGTTGTAAATCTTGAGGTTTTTCTTATCATTACACTTCTGATATCAACTAGGCAATAACCCATTTTCTTACTGATATCAGTAAGTATTATCAGAAAAATATCAGTGAGTTTCGGTTAATTTTCAAAAATTGATACAAAATGTGTAACCAATGTTTTATTGCTTAAACAAGGACATGAAGAAAATAGTGAAAATTATATTCTCATTATTAAGAATAGAGAAATAATCAATAAAAGACTTTTACAATAAATTAATTATTTATTGACTCACTCGCATTTCTATGCCAAAGTAATTTTCATCAGTGAGTGTTGCTACTACAAACTGTAACTTATAACTTGGGAGAAAGAAAGGATACAGTTTTATATTTATACAGTAGGCGTTGCCACTGTGTATGTATTTTATTTGTTTTAACACAACCTCACAAGCTAAGCTCAAAGAATAGTTACATTAGAGAATTGATTAAAGTTGAAATAAAATAATTTCAAAATTTAAAAGTATAAATAAAAATGATTTTAAATCAAATGTTAAGTTATTTAAATAAAAAACCTATTCCTCCTAAATGCAGTTTGATAAAACTATACAAAATATGATAAACCTATTTATTCTTAATTTAACTTTACAAATGCTAATTAATTATAACCTAACTTTTATGAAAGTATTTTATTAGTTCGCTCTGCCGCGTAGGTGGTTAACAACGCGTACGTGATAAATGGGAGCCAAAGGATCAAGTATCCCGGACTCCGTCACTGACGTCATTGTCGGTCAGTCCTTCTAGTTTGTAGGGGGAGCGAGATTCAGAGAACTTTAGAGAATGGTGCTCGGTGTTAGGACATGAATGTGTTGTCGGTGATTCTTCCATGTATGGGGGGGGGGGGGGCAAAAAACGATTCAGGTCGAATTCTCTTAGACTCGGTTACTGTCGTCATTGATGGGCAGTATTTATTGTGTTAGGAGGGAGCAGGAGACAGCGTACGAATGAGAACGCTGTAGGCCTATCTCGGATTCAGTAATTGTCGGTCAGTCTTCTATATAGGTCGGCACAACAGACTAGTTTCGGCGACGATGTCGCCTTCCTCAGTGCTTGGCTACTACTCTCTAGATAGTACTATTAGTAGCTTGTATACTAGTTTGTTTGTTCATTAAAAAATAATTTTCGCAGAGATTTTCAGTCAACTATTTTGTGTTTTACCGTTATGAATAAATATCACTAGCTAGGATCTAATTAACTAAATAAACTTACGTAGCTAAAATTTAGGAATATGTTTGCCAACTTACTTTTTTCCTTTTCACACATGGTAATAAAAACATGTTCGTATAAGAAAATAGAATTTAAAATAACTAGTCATATATAGTGATTGAAACGTATTTTATTTACCGTACTGGAAACGTGACGTCATTCAAACACACTCTTTTACCAAAAAAACTGCTTTGCGACCGCTATGTTGTGCTACAATATAATTTAGCTATAAAGTGAGTAACAAATGAGCTGACTTGTGAGTTGAGGTTATATATAAATGAATAACTGAACTCTAACTCACAAAACAATATACTTTATTATCATACGCGTTTCAATGACTTATATCATCATCATATTCATCAGTCTACTATAAATTTTGCAGTTTTAAATATGTAGTATTGTCACTTTTGATGATGACATAAGACATTGAAACACGTATGCCAATAAAGTATGTTGTTTTGTGAGTTCGTGAGACGTTATTTATTTATTTATAGCTACAAATTGTTCAATTTAGGTAGATTTGGTTTTGAATCAATTTGAATTTGTCTATGTAAAGTAAGCAATGGGCGTATTGGACTAGCGGCCTATTTCCTTTAACTTACGAAGGCCTATCTTGTGATGTCAGCCTGCAGATTACCTTACGCGATAATTTTTTTTTTTTTTTTTTTTCCTGGCGAAAAACCAATTGTGGTTATCATCGCCACCTTACGCGATAAAAATAATTGTTTGCTTTGTATAACCAAATTTATTGTTACGACTTATTTTGTATTATAGCTGTATAGAGATCTAGTATATAATAAGTTAAGAAAGGTATTTATACAGAATTTGGCATTTACCTATATCATAATACGCCAAATTCCACCATTTGCTGGCTTCAATGCTACCGTCAGGAAACTTATTATTTTTAAACAACCAAATCTGTTTTTACTAGACTTTTTAGGGATGCTGTAAAATAACCTATATTTTGTTGTAGCATTAAATGCCGCTCGGACTTATGGAACAGACTTTATACAGTTGTATTTGTCGTTACTTAGAGGTTATATTTCAATGTTTTCAAATTAAACATTATTTATGTGAAAGCGGAATTTATAACAACCCTCTTGTTTAGATTGTGTTTTTTGTATTTTTGTCAAGTTAAAGTGAACGAGAAAAATTATAAATTAAATAGAAAACTTAGTTTAAAAATTATGTAATTACAAAAATTAAATGTTAATTTAAATGTTAAAAATTAACAATGTTAATGGTTGATGTTAGAATGAAGTGAAAGGAAAAAATACGGTAAATATAAGTTAAGATGAAGCTCCTAAGGTTGAGTCTGTTGTTAGTCTAAATAGCAGTCTATCACGAGTTATTACAAGATGCAAGGGTAACAAGGATTTTGTTAGTGTAAAGTGTTTTCTACAATCATATATATATATATAGACAAAAAGTAATATACACAAAAAAAATATAAAGTAAATTTCTTTTCAACAATTCCTTTTCATTTTAGTTACTTTTTATATTAAATAATGCCAATTATTTTAATTGAAATAACTTAACCTAGGCGTTAACACAGCTATCCTACCATATACTCTTATTTTAAAAACAGCTGTTTCAGAAAATCATATGTTATCTCTTATTTTAGACCAAATGTGACTATATATATATATATATATATATATTGCATACTTTTGTTTATGAAAATTGTATCTCCTATATAAAACTAAACTTATTTCATTATTAAATTTAATTATTATTTGAAAAAAAACTGTATAACCATCAAGTGTCTTCCACCACAAATTTAAAGAAATGTATTTGAACTTAAGTGAATGAATAAAAAACATTTTATTAAAGATTGAAATATTGAAAAAGATATTTATAAGGAGAGTGTGAACTGACAGAAGGAATTGAATGCGCAAGGAATCCACTAGACAATCATTTAGCGCTTATTTATTAGAAACAAAATTTAAAAGTTACCATCCTAACCTGTTGTTTGTAATGTCCATGTCGGTTGTGCGAGTGAGTTCCTGTACTTAGAGAACGAACTCTATTCCTCGGTACAAGACGTATTTAGCGTGAGGGGCATCATGACATCAAAAAGGCTATAACATTCATCAGAATGTACAATACGTCTAGCATTATACCTAGTAAACCGATAAACTTATTATTAGCCTGATAATAAGATATCCAATTATTATAAATACATATACTAATAAGATAAAGACAAAATTAAAATAGCAACAATATATAACTATCAGAATAGAATGGAAGGAATGACCTACAACTAGAGATGGAACCGTCTGGCATGAACAATACAGCAAGAGACACACACTTTCGTTGCTCTTAACATAGGCAGCTCTTTTGTCGTTGGGAGAAAAGGT
>JBAIZL010000002.1:20533566-20538566 GCA_036971475.1 Prosapia bicincta | reverse complement strand
AATAAATACCAGCTGGAATGAGTCACGCGCTTGGCTTAGTTGTGACTAAATAATTACTGTATGTTCGTATTACCGCTGGAATTATACTTCGATCAGATTTTCTAGCTTAAAAATTATTTTGCCAAAGCTCGTTACAGTTATTTGTGTGTTAATAAAATAGTTAACTGGAGCTAATATTGTGCAAACTTCAAGTTGCCTGACGCCTGGGAATTAACAAAAAATGCGGTATCGCTCGCGTAATCATTTGGCTTAGAGCGATCGTGGGTTACGTGTCGCTCGTCGGAAATTATGCAATTAGCTTACACGTCATCAGCTGATGTGTTATCACAGCCTCAGTTAATGTCCTGCAAAAGGGTGAGTTTAGTTTTATTTGTCAGTACTACCGGGGTAGTATTACAGATATTAGCTGTGTTGTTATAATTTACTAACTTCTTTAAAATTATTTGTTATGCTATTCCAAGTTTTTGGAATATACAAATTATGTTAAATACACAACTAAACCCTGTGTCAACAATATTAATTGCACTATCAATGGTTAATATCGTTTTATGAAACTCCTCCCACTTGGTGATTTCTATAACTGCATTCTATGAGTCTTTTTTTAAAACATTTTTTTATAAAATATTTATGCTTTCGATGATTTGACTGCAATTTTTTCAGAATGGTAAAAATTAAAAAAAAAAAAAATTAGACACAAATTATTGTATACCAATTTGAACGGGTGTATTATTTATAAGATTAAAATATTTTTACATTTGTTTTTTTGTGGGAACTGAAAAAAATGTATCGATTAGAATGAAAATAGATTAGTTATTAAATGGTACACGTGGAGATAGAATATAGATTTTTTTGAAAATAAAAAACTCAAATATTTTTAACTAAAACTGTTAAAATCTAGTGAAAATATTGTAAATTTTTACATGCTTGGTTGTAAAACTGTTTCAACGATTTATCAACCCTGACGGTCTGACCGTTGGTAGCGGAGTGGCAAGGAGGACCTTTAAGTCAACAGGAGAACCTTAATATAATAAACAATATATAACAATTACATAAACAGTGCTCAACTTTAGGCTCAATAAGACCATAAATAGAGAAAAATAACTTTTCAAAATACCTTTACGTTTTGTGACGCCAGTCTTGAGCTGGAAAATATACTAAAATAAACTCCACATGACCCATAGCTGCTTGGAGATTAGACATATGGGTGGGAGGGGGTTGAGTTTATTCACTATATACGTACATAGAGCAACGACTACAGACAGGCGTACCGATAGAATACGCTAGATAGACTGCACGTTCGAATTGAGGTTAGTTTTAAGTTCGTGCTTCCATAGCGGCCACTGTCGATTTAGAGCGCTGACTTCTCTTAGAAAACAATAGTTCCTAATTTAATTTACTTTTATTATTTCTAATTTTACTTTTCATATCAAAACTATTGTTTATCTTTTATTTGTTTCTAAATAATAAAATAAACCACTATTATGCACGATAAAATATATGTAAACACTTGGCTGTAGTAGCACTTACTTTTGGTCTAACTGTAGAGTATTATTTCGGGAGTTAGTCCTTTGTAGACTTCGAGTTCTTTGAGGTTCCCTTTTTCAGCTAGGACAGTAATTTATCTTTAAATAAGGTTATTTACAGGCAGGGAGGGAACTATAATAATTAGTTCTATGACACTTTCAAGAATAGTATGCCAATAAAGTGCGTAAAGGGGACCAACCTAGTCTCGTGTAAGTTATATGTAGTTTGAAATGTCTGCATACGTCATATCTTCGGTTTTGAGGAATATTTTAGGCTTATGTCGGATATGCTTCACCTTGTTCTGTAATACAAAGTGTTTGGCAAAGTTTGATTTATATAACTCATGAGGACTCCCATGTGCTCTTGGTGTAGCATGCGAAACAATCTTTGGCCTGAGTAAACCTAAAGGGATTAACTACATGATGGTTTATATATGCTAAAGGGGTTGTGACTCACACATTTTTGCCTATGTACTATTTCCCCTGTATAGCCTCCACCAAGTCTCACCTACATGTGCCCTTGTCCACCCTCACACCATCGCACACACCACACTATTCACCTACATACACCTATACACACTACCTCACACACACTCACATCCACCCACACACACCAACGCACACACCACATCATTCAACTACATACACATTCACACACCAACACAACCACCCACACGCCATATCGACACCCACACACACCTACACCTATACCCAACCGCACACTAACATCCACATTACATCTACATCCATTCAAATTCATCTACATACATCGTCATATGCTCATAGAGGCACATAAACAGATATTTATATAGCCCTACTTGCGTCTTGGGGTTAATTTTGTATATCAAGTTAAAACATTTATAGTGTTTTCAATTTTATTTGTTCGTTTATATTATTTTTGTGTGTATAAATTTGTAGCATTTCCCAGATTGTAATTTTGAGGCCTTTTTGTACTTTTTTTTTAGATGTAAGTTTTCTAATGTGGGGAATTTATGGTTGTTTTTGATGGCGTGCGTGGCTAAGTTTGAATTGTAAAAGTTTGGTTTGATGGATCCCTTGATGTGGCCTTTATATTTGTCTTTTATTTATTTATTTTTGTTTTGTTTTGTTTATGTATCATTTGTTATCATCTGAACATTCGATTTATATATTCCGATCTTAAGGTTGAGTTTTTCCGGTTGATTTATTTGATTGATTATGCTTCCTGAATTTTTGTACTCTATGTTAACATTGTTATGTTTTATTATTTTGGTTATTCGTTTTATGTTGTATTCTGTGTATGCGAATGTGGCCCATTTTTTTGTTGTTCGTGGTTCATGTGTAGGTTATTTTAATTAATTTAATACTTTAAATTATAATTTATCTATAGTTTTTTTTATTGTATCCCTTTTTTGGGCTATTTGATATATTGTTTTTTTCTTTTGCTTTTTCTTCATTTTTTAGTGGTACTCTTAGCATTCTGTATATATATATATATATATATATATATATATATAGATGTCCATACAAACGACTACACGACTAGTTTAAGTAAATCATTAGTGTTACTTTTGTTATAACGGCTAACAGGAGAAAATAAATTGGTTCATTAAATTGTCGTTTTTTCAATATATATTGTAAAATTTGTGTGGGTATATTTCGTTTTATATCCTCTATTTCGCTCATTATTCATTGCAAGTTACAAATAAATAGGTTCATTCATTACAGACTTTGGTTTCTTTCAGCCACATCCACTGACAATGACAGCGGCAAGTGCAACCATCGAGAAGTAACGCCTTCACCGAAGTAGAACTGCAATATGAACTTTCCATGTCAGCTCCTATTGCTTTTGTTTTGGTGCGTGATTCCCGCCTATTTTTCAGATTTATTTAGGCAAATCGATTTTTTCCGTTCTACTACAAAACCTTGCCTGAAGCGGAATGCAGTGGTAAGTTCAAAACACGTTTTTCTAAAATTTCGTCAATGAATATCTTTGTATATTAACACAATTGGCAATCGACAATTGTATAAATATTTTTATAAACTTTAGAGCGAAATATCTACACAGCATTAAGTGATAAATACTAAAATATTAATGTTTGGCTCACGAAAAAATGTTATATAGTTCATAAAATTTTATCCATTGTTTTTCAGAGCATAGCTTTGACGATGACCACATCCCCTTCTACCTTTTCGTCTTGTCCTTTATATTGCCTTCTTAAGATTTTATTGTTATTTCTCCATTTGTATTTGTATGCTCCATTGCTTTGCACCCTCTGTCTTCTTCTATTTGGTATATTTTTATAAAGTTCAGATGTATTCGTGTCTTCATAATTCTTCACAAATTTCTTCGTTTAGTGTTTCTTTTTCATTTATATGTTTCATTAGGTTTTTATTTCGTACTTAGTCTCTTAACGGTAGTTTACAGCCGTAAACGTCTTTAACATTGCATTTATTCTGTTTTTTATTCTTTCAAGCCCCTTCCATGTTTTTTGAACTGCACAGTGAGCAACGTTTACTATGTCAGTGATTAGTGGTTAACGTTTTCGGATCTGATTTTCCATGGTTTAGTCTTGATTTAATGTTTGTCCTTGTTTTTACTCTTCTTCTTCTGATCGCTGCACCATAGACTTTCAAATATAACCTCGCTTTCGGACTTTGAAGTAAATCCAATATGTAGAAAGGAATATTAGCCATCATTAGCAGATGAAACATTTACTTGCACCAGGGTCGTGTAACTACAGCCCTACTTTCAAAGATACCATCCATCGTACGCCGTAAAATTTCGGAGTACGTCACCCAGGGTCTCGCCACACAGCTTAAACATGAATGAAACGTTTTACTTTCGGTCTCTTTTATCACCGGCTAGAAAGCAGTGCTTACGATATGAAACATTCCAGTGGCAGATAATGAAGTAGATATGGAAGTTAAACTTAGGTTTTACTAGCTTACTTTGCCTAGACACTATACCAACTATTTTACCTAAGTAAGTTAAGGTAAAGTTAGAATAAAGCAGAGAGGTTAGAATAGGTTTAGTTAGGGTGAAGTTAGGTTAGGTCGGACTAGATAGGTTTGATGTAGATAAGATAATGTTAGGTTAGGCTGAATAAGTTTTTTTGTTTTAGTCAAGGTAAAATTAAGCAAGGCCGGGTTTGGTTTAGTTAAGGTAAAGATATGTTAGTTTGGGGAAAATTAGTTTTTTGTAGTTAAGGTAATATTAGGTTAGGTCAGGGAAGTTAGTTTCGTTTTAGTTTGGCCAAATTCAGGTCAGGTCGGGGAAGTTATTTTCGTTTAGGCATGGTAAAGTTAGGTTGGGTTTGGCAAGATTGCTTTGCAGTAGTTAGGGTAAAGTTAGCTTGGGTTTGGCAAGATAGCTTTACTGTAGTTTGGGTAAAGTTAGGTTAGGTTTTTGCATGATACCTTTGCTGTAGTTTGGGTAAAGTTAAGTTGGGTTTGGCAAGATAGCTTTGCTGTAGTTAGGGTGAAGTTAGGTTGGGT